>OX381587.1:10000-610000 GCA_947458855.1 Monopis laevigella | reverse complement strand
GATAATATAATACAAAATGATACAAAATCATTTTAGTCTAGTTAATATATTTAATTGTTAATTATTTACGCACTACGATATATTAATTACTTTTTAACATAAAGTAAATAATAATAATAAACTACAGTTTTGACTAACCGTTGCAGTGAAAGACAGTTTGTGATTGGTCAAAAATAAAACAAACCAATTACAACGACGGACAGAAAGTGGTCTGTGAAGCAAATAACAATGCAGGGTGAAACGCCCTGTATTTCTGTTTAAAACATTTCAGTAATAATGTAATTTATAATTAATAAGCCATTTTAAAAAATCCTATTGTAAGTGTTAAAAAGTTTAATCGAGTTTGAAGGCTGTGATTCAAGTAATAATTAGAATACATTTTACAGGGGTTCCTAGTACCCAACATTAACTATGCGTGAAAGGCTGCCTAATATGTCTAGAGCTGGTTAAAATCTGTCTGCGAGTTGTACCAGGGGCTGAGGAAGCGGATGCTCACGTCAGGTTCAAATCTCCTTCGTGCTGCTGCTGTCAGGTGGATCTCGGGCGTCTCCTCATCTCATGTCAGCTTTGGCCTAAGAGGTGACTAATAAAGAGTTTTTCAATAAGAACTTTGTTTTATAAAACAAAAAAATTAGATGATATGATAAAAATTTTTGTTGCATTACAAAGAGAAAAGTTCGGCAATTATGAATAAAAAATGATATCTGGAAAATGTCCACCACAAGCACGCTGCGGTAACGGTCAATGGATCACGCTATCGCGAGATGTTAACAACTCAATTTTGGCCTATTATTGATGACGTGGATATCACTGACATGGTTTCAACAGGACGGAGCCACATGTCACAGCCAATGAAACGAGCAAATTATTGCAAACCAAGTTTCCCCATCGCATAATTTCACGAAACTCAGCTGTTAAGTGGCCAACCAGATGGTGTGATTTAACACCACTGGTTTTTTTTGTGGCGCTATTGAGGACAGAGTCTATACGCAGCCTTAAAACTCAAAATCCGTGATGTGATTAACGAAATAGTCCCGCCATTTTGTTTTGAACAAAGTTTTTGTTGAAAAACCCTCTATGTTCTAATTTAGTGTTAAGGCATTTGCTATTCGTTTAGGCGGTGGTGTGTTTCTCTTGGGCAGTGTCGCAGAACGGCATCATTCGGTATAGAAATAATCATGAATTAACTATAACATACAGTAAAGATCATCCTTTTTGAATGGTTACTTAAATAGCATTTATGTTGTTTAAGTGTGGTTTGTGGTGGCCGAGTAATACGTGGTGGCCGAGTTGGTTAGACATTGGACTTGAAAACGCTTAGGTCCCTGGTTTGAATCCCGGTGTGTACCAATGAGTTTTTAATAAAAAAATGTATGTACATTTTTGTTTGACAACACCACTATAGTGCCTCGGAGAGCACGTTAAGCTGTCGGTCCCGGTTTCACTATACCAATTGTGAAACTGTTTATACATGGGTTATTGAGTCTATTTAAAACATCGCGACGAGTTCGCTACTTGTTCGGTGTCAAATCATACCATCGGCTACAACGAGGTGGGATTAAAACCCCTCAACTGGGTACCCTGGGGCCGTCTAGGCGGTCTCGGGCGCCGTATGGCACCCGTGATGATATGTAATCAATAGATATAAAATAGTATGGAAGTTTTCTTGTATATAAAATATTGTTTCATTCGTGTGTAAAATGTTGTTTTAATTCCACCTCTGTGCAGGCGCTATGAGAATAATAAGTTTCCTTAGCCGGCGCTAGCAGATTCTGCTACCCCGACCAGGATAGGAGAATCAGTTACAATGGTCATTAATCAATTATTCCGAGGTGCCTACGGAAAGTCAGCCTTTTGTACCGCGCTCCTTCAGAGAATAACTGAAGCGGCGACCCAGGCTACTAAATAGCCGGGATTTTGGATCAAAAGTGTATTGTGTTCTCTGGTGGAGAGAAGTGGCGGCAGAAGAGCTCGAAGAGTGTTGGGTCGCCGGGGTAAATGGGTACCCGAGGGTTGGGTCGCCTGGGTCGCCGGGGTAAATGGGTACCCGAGGGTTGGGTCGCCTGGGTCGCCGGGGTAAATGGGTACCCGAGGGCTGGGTCGCCTGGGTAAATGGGTACCCGAGGGCTGGGTCGCCTGGGTTGCCGGGGTAAATGGGTGCCCGAGGGCTGGGTCGCCTGGGTAAATGGGTACCCGAGGGTTGGGTCGCCTGGGTCGCCGGGGTAAATGGGTACCCGAGGGTTGGGTCGCCTGGGTCGCCGGGGTAAATGGGTACCCGAGGGCTGGGTCGCCTGGGTAAATGGGTACCCGAGGGCTGGGTCGCCTGGGTTGCCGGGGTAAATGGGTGCCCGAGGGCTGGGTCGCATGTGTCACCGGGTAAATGGGTACCCGAGGGTTGGGTCGCCTGGGTCGCCAGGTAAAGGGTCCCGAGGGACTTTGACGCTGAGAAAGAACCACCGCCACTCCACTAACTTATTAGTATTTAAATCGGTCGGTCGGAGGAGGGTATCGCATTCATATGAGAAGTGGGGATCTAATATTTAGAGTTTTTTTCCCTGCTTCTCGCACATCCAAATCCTTAAAATAAGAGAATCGGCATCTAAAGCCGGCATAGTGGAAGCAACCGACAAAGTCTCACTAATGACAGCTTTAGTAGACTAGCGGTTGTGCATTTTGGCATTATATCATTGGCAAGTATTTTGTATTATATCGTTGTTTTTGATTTACATAGGCTAGAGCTTAGTTTGTGACCAGAGCTATGTGTAAAATTGTCTTACATAAAAAAAATTGCTGTTGGTTGTTTTCATTATTGTTGTTAGATAATAGGAACAACTAGTGTTATGATATTGGATAGAGGTTGTCGTTTTGTTTATAAAATCTGCGCTAACGAAATCGAAGCGAACCTAGCGGTGACAGATGGAACCAAGGATGGCGGGTAAAACGGCGCGAGGGCAGAGCGACGCGGCGACGGCGGCCATCTTGAAGGCGGTCGGCAGTGGTCGGCACTTGGTCAGCAGATACTCCACGACGTGTAACGAAAAATAAGTGTTTTTACGAAGTTAATTGTATCTGTGGTTATAAAATATATTGCTAAAAGTTGGTAAGCTCTTAGTAGTGTTCGTGTCGCGATTTTAAGTAAAGTATAAATCTCAGATTATGTTGTAATTAGAATTTAATGATTGATGTTTAACTTTATAACTAATTTGATTGTTCCTTAAATGTGTTGTCAGTAATTAGTATTTATTGAAAGCATATACATTTAAAAACAATATAGCTAAACTAGTTTAGATAGGGTGTTCTTGTTAATTCAGTTATTAAACATAAATTAAATAGTGTGATAATTATCAGTTTTTTTGTTGTAATAGAAAAGAAGGATTATTAATACAGAAGTTTACAGTTTAATAAATGGTTGTTGATTGTACTTTGGTTGTTTCATTTATTTCCTGATAGGTATTTAATGGGGAGCTGAGAAGAGGGGGGCATAGTTGTTGGCAAGGAGGTTAACAAATCTTCGTTTTGCCGACGATATTGTGTTGTTCTCTTATTCGGCATTTGAGTTGGAAACAATGCTCCAAGGTCTGAGCACTGCAAGCCTCGATGTGGGCCTGATGATGAACACGTCAAAGACCAAGCGATGACCAACAGCTCCCAACAACCTCTAAAGGTGGACGCTGAGAGGATTGCATATGTCCATGAATATATTTACCTGGCCAAAAGTCTCATTCCAGTCGCGACATGACAAGGAGATAACTCGCCGCATCGAAAACGCATGGAAGAGCTATTGGTCTATGAAAGGGTTAATGAAGGGCAACCTCCCATTAACCCTCAAACGTAGATTGATGGACATGTGCATTCTTCCCGTGTTAACATACGGAGCGCAGACTTGGTCATTGACTGTACAGCAGAAGACCAGAATCGGGGTTTGTCAGCGAGCAATGGAGCGGTATACTGTATCTCACCTTATCAGGGTGTAAAACGCACTGATAAGGTGAGATACAGTATATTGCGCTCTAAAACACAAGTATCAACGCCGCTCAAAAAGCTGCCATGATTAAATGGAACTGGGCAGGCCACGTGTGCTGTATGTCCGGCGATCAATGGCCCAAAATTATAACAGATTGGATTCGACCGGAGGAGGCAACGTAAAAGGCCCAGGAGATGGAGGGATGAGTTGGACACCTTTTTGAGGGACTGGTTCAAAATAGCAAAAAATAGAGAGATGGAAAGAGGGAAGGAAGACTTTTTCCCAACAGTCGGACAGTTTAGGCTAATATATATAGGTATTTAATACATATTCTAACACTAGACCTGTCACCGGCCGACGTCGTGACGGTGCAATATATGTCATAAGAATACTGTTAATTAGCCTTCGTGTAAAGTATGTTTTGTAGAAATGTATGTAGTTATTTAAATGTAAGTATGCAAGTGTGTTTGAATAGTTTATGGTGTGTATGTGTGCATGCTCGTTTGTGGTGTGTATGTGTGCATGCTCGTTTGTGGTATGTGTGTGTGGTGTGCGTGCTTGTGATGTACGTCTGCGTGATGTGTGTGTGTGTTGGTGTTTGTTAAGTTTTAACCAATTGACTAACTTATTATATTTAGAAATGATTCTGTATTCTCATAATTTAAGTTTTTGAACCAATTTCGCATTAATCCTTTCGCAACTCGTTTTGTTTTGTTTGTAATATTTAGAATAGAATTTACTTTTGTGTACAGAAAGGGTCCGAGAAATTGAAATGCTTTTTGACCAAATTTAGTTCGACATCTTCGTGGTTTCCAGATGTTTCGCCTTTTTGTGTCTTGATCAAGCGTCGAAATTGATTGTGAATGATGGCGCAGTATTATAGATTCTATGTACAATTGCCTTACCCTTAGAACGTTATATTCCTCGTACAACAATTCTGTTGGATAGCGGTATAGTTTACTGTGTGCAACTTTAAGTACAGCTCTTTGAGCTCGCTCCAAGATAATAAATTTAGATTTACTAATAAGCTATTGCATTTAAGACTAAGGGCCGGTTTCTTGATGGAAAGCTACACTTGACTATTTGTTCATTAATCCTTATTCATCAGCAAAAACTATAGTTATCAATAGGTTATCAGTAGATACAACTTAACCATTTGTTAAATATTTTGCTAGGAAATTTAGTTTGTGTTCAGTTTTCGGCAATTTTATACATAATATACATCTATACTAATATAATAAAGAGGAAAGATTTGTATTTTTGTATGTTTGTAATGAATAAACTCAAAAACTACTGGACCGATTGCAATAATTTTTTCACCATTAGAAAGCTGCATTATTCAGAAGTAACATAGGCTATATAATATCACGCTAGGTCCTATAGTTGTGGAGCAGTAACCAAAAATGTTTTAAAAACGGGGGAAAAGTATCGTTTCTGAGGCCTTCCGTGGCGTGCGCTGAGCATATAGTTAAAGTTATACAAACCTGTGCGAAGCCGGGACGGGCCGCTAGTTGAATATAAAGTTATTTTGTTGCCTTGTTGTTAGGCATTGAAGAAAGGTTTTATATTATTTTATGAGCCACAGATATGTTTTATATTTATCCGAAATTCATCCCAAATTTTAGAGTGATCTTATCTTGGTTCGAAAATGATTTTACGCTTGTTTGAAACAATCTTCATCCGAACAATCCGATTGCCCGGTTGGTAAAATATTTCTATGCTCAAATTCATTTTGTTTATATGTTGTGCATATGTAATTTGCAAAAAAAACACAACACAATTGTAAGAAAAATTGTTATTAATTTATTATATTTAACAGATAGACAATTATACTATCCATCAGGAAACACTTTTTTTCGAAATAGTAATAATAATTTATATTGTAATAATAGTAATTTATCTGTCATTGTTTAACAATTAGTCAAGATGACTATCCATCAAGGAACCGGGGCTAAAGCGCCTTTCTCATTTTCTTTTCAGAACGTTTGTACGTATTGATTGTCACATGAGTTTCCCTCATATTGTTCCTTAAAAAATATAAAATGTAGGATAGCACTTTACTTCACATAAAAACTTATAGGAACTTGTATTATAAATAATTAATTACCTTATAAATAGTTATTTTACAACAATATATAAAGATATTGTACATAAATCTTCTATTTAAAACATTTTTCATTGCAAAAACTGTTCTAAATCTATAAATTAAAATTTAGTATCTCTGCCTAGGTTATAATTTTTTTAAAGAAGCTATATTTTACATTCATTATTAAACAAACAGGTTTATTTAAAAATAAAGGAAAAATAAAATAAAACGATTCCATAAAAAAATGATTAAAATTTTATAAAGAAATTTTATTGATATCACTAGTTTAAAAAAAAAGCTCACATGGAACGTAACCGCCTTTTTCATGCGCTTCGGGTACGTCGTTGACGTTATCAAAGTAAAAAAATACGTTCTACCGTCAATGTCAACCTTCAAGGGGCCTTTCTTATCGTGAACACACTATAACCGTCTATTTGTTGTAATTTGAACACCAATTATAAACTTGTTGACGAAAAACCATCATGTGGAGGTCATTTCTTCTGCTCATATACACACTAAGCTAGTTGGTTATGCCGTTGGCGCCGTATTAGTAGGTCGTGGGTTCGATTGCTTCTCAAGACAAATCAATATTAGTACGTTTTAGTGCAGTTTGGCACCGGCTGGTGTTTGTGAGATATGTATTAGTGTCGCTCACCTCTGTCGCCACACCTGCTGCACCAGCGCCTTGAGGTTGTCGCGGTGACGGCAGTCGGCGCGGCACAGCACCACCACGCCGCACGTCGCCAGCACCAGCAGCAGCACGGCGCCGCACGCCACGCCCACGCCCAGCCCGACGCCCGCGCCCCCGTCCGCGACCGGCGCCGGCGCCGCGGGCACGCCTGATGTCGCTGCACGCAAACCAACATGTTACAGCATCACATTTGCTGCACATCCCTAAGACACCACATTATGACCGAGACATATAAATAGGGTATTAATCTGTATCCGTCATAACTTAAAATGGGATTCTTCTAAAATCCTAGCAACATTTATGGCCGGAAATATAACCACGAAATTATTTAAACACATAAAACACCCTGGTCATAAACTATCACTTTCCCATCGACAAGAAATATTCATTCATTAATCAATAAAGGACACATATTTGGTTACCGAATGATTTACGACAATAGAGTCATTATAAGTAGTCGTGGGCTCACAGGGCGGAAACTTATATCTAGAGTTTGGGCGCGTCAAAATATTTAAAGATGTCGGGGCTGAGTGCTCAAATGATTGTCGCGTTGGTGGATCGCTTCACCGCAGCCGTGCCAGAAGACCGCTTCACCGCAGCCGTGCCAGAAGACCGCTTCACCGCAACCGTGCCAGAAGATCGCTTAATTTAAATTGATCTTCGACCATAGTTTACGAAATTAAAAAAGACAAACATGATTTGAAGGTATCCAGCAAATTAACAACGGATAGTCCTCCTTGTATTTATTAGCATTGCCTTCGGGCAAATGTAACGTCGTCGTTATAATTATAGGCGGTGGCCAAGTTAGTTTGACCGTAGAGTTGTAAACACTACAGTTGTTAGGTCCCCGGTTCCGGATCCGGTGACACTTTTTTTACTTTTTTAATTTCATTATTGTATATGAAAATGACATAAAAATGCATACATACATATCATCTTGGGTGCCTTACGGCGCCCGAGACCACCTAGACAGCCCCAGGGTACCCGGAGGGGTTTTAATCCCACCTCGTCGTAGCCGATGGTATGAGTCTACACCAAACAAGTGGCTAGCTCGTCGCGATGTTTTGAATAGGCTCAATAACCCATCTATAAACAGTTTCACAAGTTGGTATAGTGAAACCGGGACCGACAGCTTAACGTGCTCTCCGAGGCGCTATATTGGTGTTGTCTAACAATTGTATATATTTTTTTTAATTAAAAACTCATTGGTACACACCGGGATTCGATCTAGGTCCTAAGCGTTTTTAAGTCCAAGGTCTAACCAACTCGGCCACCACACCAAATGTGCATAATTTTTTTAATTAAAAACTCATTGGTACACACCGGGATTCGATCCAGGTCCTAAGCGTTTTTAAGTCCAAGGTCTAACCAACTCGGCCACCACGTAAATAACATAAAAAAGCATTATAATATGTTCGATGTATGATAGGTACTTACTAAAACCCATTAGGTATTATACCTACAAATCGGGTTTTATGTGTTATATGAGGCGCGCGCATAGTTGCCACGTTCAATGTTTAGTTTACCTTAGCAAAAATAGAAAATTTAAAAAAAAGGCAATTTAAAATAAACACGCAATCGAAGTTGTGGGTAACAGGTAGTTCTTAATATAGTTGACGTTGGTTGGTCAGTATGGGCTAAGGGAGAGACTTACTAAAGTTGTGGGTAACAGGTAGTTATTAATATAGTTGACGTTGGTTGGTCAGTATGGGCTAAGGGAGAGACTTACTAAAGTTGTGGGTAACAGGTAGTTATTAATATAGTTGACGTAGGTTGGTCAGTATGGGCTAAGGGAAAGACGTAGGTACTAAAGTTGTGGGTAACAGGTAGTTATTAATATAGTTGACGTTGGTTGGTCAGTATGGGCTAAGGGAGAGACTTACTAAAGTTGTGGGTAACAGGTAGTTATTAATATAGTTGACGTTGGTTGGTCAGTATGGGCTAAGGGAAAGACGTACTAAAGTTGTGGGTAACAGGTAGTTATTAATATAGTTGACGTTGGTTGGTCAGTATGGGCTAAGGGAGAGACTTACTAAAGTTGTGGGTAACAGGTAGTTATTAATATAGTTGACGTTGGTTGGTCAGTATGGGCTAAGGGAGAGACTTACTAAAGTTGTGGGTAACAGGTAGTTATTAATATAGTTGACGTTGGTTGGTCAGTATGGGCTAAGGGAAAGACGTACTAAAGTTGTGGGTAACAGGTAGTTATTAATATAGTTGACGTTGGTTGGTCAGTATGGGCTAATGGAAAGACGTACTAAAGTTGTGGGTAACAGGTAGTTATTAATATAGTTGACGTTGGTTGGTCAGTATGGGCTAAGGGAAAGACGTACTAAAGTTGTGGGTAACAGGTAGTTATTAATATAGTTGACGTTGGTTGGTCAGTATGGGCTAAGGGAAAGACGTACTAAAGTTGTGGGTAACAGGTAGTTATTAATATAGTTGACGTTGGTTGGTCAGTATGGGCTAAGGGAAGGACGTACTAAAGTTGTGGGTAACAGGTAGTTATTAATATAGTTGACGTTGGTTGGTCAGTATGGGCTAAGGGAAAGACGTACTAAAGTTGTGGGTAACAGGTAGTTATTAATATAGTTGACGTTGGTTGGTCAGTATGAGCTAAGGGAAAGACGTACTAAAGTTGTGGGTAACAGGTAGTTATTAATATCCTCCTGAGACCCAGGATGGTAAAATTTGTTAAATCTTGTTAATTTTTAGTTTGGGGGTTATTGAAAGAATTAGTATTAAGGCAAAAATATTTTAAAAAATCCTACCCCCACCAGAACCCCAAAATAGAGGGTATCACAGGTGATACTATGGGTCTAAAAGAAATAATTCGCAACATAATTATCATTTATTATTCGACATTATGGTTCGTTGTGTTGAATGTGTAAAAGCAGTTCCTATTCACATTAAAACATAAAAAAATATTACACGTGAAACATTTGACAAAAGTGAGCTGGTTGCATCTTTCATTCGACACTTGGACCGATTATTTTGGTTGTCTTTGACACAAACAGACAAATGTTGTGCATTCTTCGTCCTCATTGAAATATGGGGAACAGGTTCCACAAGTCTGCGCTTCCGAGATGGCGTGAGTAGTTCTTGATCTGCTGGTCTCAGTGGCTGTGGACTTTCCCGTGGACTCTGTTGTGGACTGTTGCGAGTAGTCCGATCCAGACTGGGACTAGAGTGGAGTGCGACGGATGGTCTAATTGTTTCTCCATAAATTAGATACTTAGCCAAGTCCATTTTAAAGTCCATATATTGCAAAATTTGCTTTCGGGGACGCCCGAGTTTCATGGAATCATAGCGATATTCAATCCATGCTAAGGCAGCAGCACAATCGAAGAAGTGGAAGATTGCTCTCACTGTCCATTTGCCAGTTCTTCCACGCATAGAATATTTTCTTATAATTCTGTCTAGGAGATCTATTCCTCCCATGTAGCTATTGTAGTTCTTTATAGCTACCGGCTGTTGTATATCAATATAGCGTTGATCTGTCCTACTCCAACGTCTGCATATCCCAAGAGGTTATACTGCACTCTCTGTAGATGCTACGTGAATTGGTTTACTATCAAGCCATTTTTAACAGCAATCTTTTTATCTTGCCTAACTATGCAGTCATAGGTACCTCTGCAGCTTTATATTTGATCTTATATTAAAATACCTATTACGAGTAATGGTTTCGGCTATGAGTTTCACTCTTGTTTCTTCTGACCAAAACATTCTAATTCTTGGAAGACCTAGAATACCTATAGCCATTGAGCAACCAATAAATGATCTTATCTCTTCAGGTGTTGTGTTTAGTGACTTGCCAGTTCGAATAACGCTAGACAAATTGGTACAAGTTGAAATTGTGGCGAAAAATGTGGGATCACTGTATCTGGAGAAGTACTCATGAGATTTTTTAGTTGAAGTTTGTTCTTTTAATGGAAGATCAGTGTTTATGGTATTATCGAAGATTTCTGAGCGGTCCCATGTCAAAGGCCGATTAATAGCTCGCCTAAGAGCAGGTTCATGTGATGAATGGGCAACGGACATGTGACGAAAGGGGCTCTCCATCAGACTCCTCCCACTCACTTTCAGGTTCACGTGGTACAACATCTTCGTCAATACCTTCAACATCCATCTACAGATCTTCATCCACTTCATCCTCGTCGAAGTCTTCACAATCAGACTCATCAAAGTTGCATAGGAGATCCATAATTTGACAATCTGATAAAACTGAAAAATAGCATTTTTTTAATGACGAGTGCCCAAAGTATCATATGTGATATTTCGAAAATACCCTTAATTTAACAATCTAAAAATAAATTTTTTATCTGTTTTCATATTTATTGTAGATCATCGACGTGTGTACTATTGAAAACAGTAAAAAAAAACACTAAAAACATTGTAAAACAAATATTTACCTCGTCGATTTGCCGCCATGTCGGTGCACTTAAAAACAAATCTGTTCAAATTAATTAAAACTTGGGTGAAAATTATCCTATCGACCTATAGCCACCTGTGCGTAACAAGCCGTACTAGGTAGTTTATAAATCAATATATAGTTTTCACATAATTCGCTAGATGTCACTGAAATAAAAAGTTTTTCGCAAGTATCATAGGTGATACCGAGGGTCTCAAGAGGATATAGTTGACGTTGGTTGGTCAGTATGGGCTAAGGGAAAGACGTACTAAAGTTGTGGGTAACAGGTAGTTATTAATATAGTTGACGTTGGTTGGTCAGTATGGGCTAAGGGAAAGACGTACTAAAGTTGTGGGTAACAGGTAGTTATTAATATAGTTGACGTTGGTTGGTCAGTATGGGCTAAGGGAAAGACGTACTAAAGTTGTGGGTAACAGGTAGTTATTAATATAGTTGACGTTGGTTGGTCAGTATGGGCTAAGGGAAAGACGTACTAAAGTTGTGGGTAACAGGTAGTTATTAATATAGTTGACGTTGGTTGGTCAGTATGGGCTAAGGGAAAGACGTACTAAAGTTGTGGGTAACAGGTAGTTATTAATATAGTTGACGTTGGTTGGTCAGTATGGGCTAAGGGAAAGACGTACTAAAGTTGTGGGTAACAGGTAGTTATTAATATAGTTGACGTTGGTTGGTCAGTATGGGCTAATGGAAAGACGTACTAAAGTTGTGGGTAACAGGTAGTTATTAATATAGTTGACGTTGGTTGGTCAGTATGGGCTAAGGGAAAGACGTACTAAAGTTGTGGGTAACAGGTAGTTATTAATATAGTTGACGTTGGTTGGTCAGTATGGGCTAAGGGAAAGACGTACTAAAGTTGTGGGTAACAGGTAGTTATAATATAGTTGACGTTGGTTGGTCAGTATGGGCTAAGGGAAGGACGTACTAAAGTTGTGGGTAACAGGTAGTTATTAATATAGTTGACGTTGGTTGGTCAGTATGGGCTAAGGGAAAGACGTACTAAAGTTGTGGGTAACAGGTAGTTATTAATATAGTTGACGTTGGTTGGTCAGTATGAGCTAAGGGAAAGACGTACTAAAGTTGTGGGTAACAGGTAGTTATTAATATAGTTGACGTTGGTTGGTCAGTATGGGCTAAGGGAAAGACGTACTAAAGTTGTGGGTAACAGGTAGTTATTAATATAGTTGACGTTGGTTGGTCAGTATGGGCTAAGGGAAAGACGTACTAAAGTTGTGGGTAACAGGTAGTTATTAATATAGTTGACGTTGGTTGGTCAGTATGGGCTAATGGAAAGACGTACTAAAGTTGTGGGTAACAGGTAGTTATTAATATAGTTGACGTTGGTTGGTCAGTATGGGCTAAGGGAAAGACGTACTAAAGTTGTGGGTAACAGGTAGTTATTAATATAGTTGACGTTGGTTGGTCAGTATGGGCTAAGGGAAAGACGTACTAAAGTTGTGGGTAACAGGTAGTTATTAATATAGTTGACGTTGGTTGGTCAGTATGGGCTAAGGGAAGGACGTACTAAAGTTGTGGGTAACAGGTAGTTATTAATATAGTTGACGTTGGTTGGTCAGTATGGGCTAAGGGAAAGACGTACTAAAGTTGTGGGTAACAGGTAGTTATTAATATAGTTGACGTTGGTTGGTCAGTATGAGCTAAGGGAAAGACGTACTAAAGTTGTGGGTAACAGGTAGTTATTAATATAGTTGACGTTGGTTGGTCAGTATGGGCTAAGAGAAAGACGTACTAAAGTTGTGGGTAACAGGTAGTTATTAATATAGTTGACGTTGGTTGGTCAGTATGGGCTAAGGGAAAGACGTACTAAAGTTGTGGGTAACAGGTAGTTATTAATATAGTTGACGTTGGTTGGTCAGTATGGGCTAAGGGAAAGACGTACTAAAGTTGTGGGTAACAGGTAGTTATTAATATAGTTGACGTTGGTTGGTCAGTATGGGCTAAGGGAAAGACGTACTAAAGTTGTGGGTAACAGGTAGTTATTAATATAGTTGACGTTGGTTGGTCAGTATGGGCTAAGGGAAAGACGTACTAAAGTTGTGGGTAACAGGTAGTTATTAATATAGTTGACGTTGGTTGGTCAGTATGGGCTAAGGGAAAGACGTACTAAAGTTGTGGGTAACAGGTAGTTATTAATATAGTTGACGTTGGTTGGTCAGTATGGGCTAAGGGAAGGACGTACTAAAGTTGTGGGTAACAGGTAGTTATTAATATAGTTGACGTTGGTTGGTCAGTATGGGCTAAGGAAAAGACGTACTAAAGTTGTGGGTAACAGGTAGTTATTAATATAGTTGACGTTGGTTGGTCAGTATGGGCTAAGGGAAAGACGTACTAAAGTTGTGGGTAACAGGTAGTTATTAATATAGTTGACGTTGGTTGGTCAGTATGGGCTAAGAGAAAGACGTACTAAAGTTGTGGGGTGGGTAACAGGTAGTTATTAATATAGTTGACGTTGGTTGGTCAGTATGAGCTAAGGGATAGACTTACTAAAGTTGTGGGTAACAGGTAGTTATTAATATAGTTGACGTTGGTTGGTCAGTATGGGCTAAGGGAAAGACGTACTAAAGTTGTGGGTAACAGGTAGTTATTAATATAGTTGACGTTGGTTGGTCAGTATGGGCTAAGGGAGAGACTTACTAAAGTTGTGGGTAACAGGTAGTTATTAATATAGTTGACGTTGGTTGGTCAGTATGGGCTAAGGGAAAGACGTACTAAAGTTGTGGGTAACAGGTAGTTATTAATATAGTTGACGTTGGTTGGTCAGTATGGGCTAAGGGAGAGACGTACTAAAGTTGTGGGTAACAGGTAGTTATTAATATAGTTGACGTTGGTTGGTCAGTATGGGCTAAGAGAAAGACGTACTAAAGTTGTGGGTAACAGGTAGTTATTAATATAGTTGACGTTGGTTGGTCAGTATGGGCTAAGGGAAAGACGTACTAAAGTTGTGGGTAACAGGTAGTTATTAATATAGTTGACGTTGGTTGGTCAGTATGGGCTAAGGGAAAGACGTACTAAAGTTGTGGGTAACAGGTAGTTATTAATATAGTTGACGTTGGTTGGTCAGTATGGGCTAAGGGAAAGACGTACTAAAGTTGTGGGTAACAGGTAGTTATTAATATAGTTGACGTTGGTTGGTCAGTATGGGCTAAGGGAAAGACGTACTAAAGTTGTGGGTAACAGGTAGTTATTAATATAGTTGACGTTGGTTGGTCAGTATGGGCTAAGGGAAAGACGTACTAAAGTTGTGGGTAACAGGTAGTTATTAATATAGTTGACGTTGGTTGGTCAGTATGGGCTAAGGGAAGGACGTACTAAAGTTGTGGGTAACAGGTAGTTATTAATATAGTTGACGTTGGTTGGTCAGTATGGGCTAAGGAAAAGACGTACTAAAGTTGTGGGTAACAGGTAGTTATTAATATAGTTGACGTTGGTTGGTCAGTATGAGCTAAGGGATAGACTTACTAAAGTTGTGGGTAACAGGTAGTTATTAATATAGTTGACGTTGGTTGGTCAGTATGGGCTAAGGGAAAGACGTACTAAAGTTGTGGGTAACAGGTAGTTATTAATATAGTTGACGTTGGTTGGTCAGTATGGGCTAAGGGAAAGACGTACTAAAGTTGTGGGTAACAGGTAGTTATTAATATAGTTAACGTTGGTTGGTCAGTATGGGCTAAGGGAAAGACGTACTAAAGTTGTGGGTAACAGGTAGTTATTAATATAGTTGACGTTGGTTGGTCAGTATGGGCTAAGGGAAAGACGTACTAAAGTTGTGGGTAACAGGTAGTTATTAATATAGTTGACGTTGGTTGGTCAGTATGAGCTAAGGGAGAGACTTACTAAAGTTGTGGGTAACAGGTAGTTCTTAATATAGTTGACGTTGGTTGATCAGTATGAGCTAAGGGATAGACTTACTAAAGTTGAGCGTAGCCGTAGTGAAGGGGAAGATGTCGCCGTTGCTCCACGCGGTCTTGTGCTGGAAGTAGGCGTCGTAGCGGCCAGGACGGGGCGCGCCCGCGCAGCGCAGCGAGAACGGGCTCGGGCTCGCGCACCAATCCCGAATGCTCGAACAGTTCTGCACAGGAACGCAACAGTATGATGTCGATGGGAAAGCAGCGAGATTAGCATGTTACCAGCTAAATGCGGAACAAGTGAAAGCTTCGACACCATCGACATAAAAATGTTCTAAATTTTTTTGCGATTCTATTGATTTTCGTATCTCGATAGCCTCGAACCTGTCTAGCGCAACCTTATGCACCACATACAGGATGTGCATAAGGTTGCGCTAGACAGGTTCGCCCGTGGCATGAGCGACTCCTGCGTCTAACAGCCACCTATCTAACCGGTTCTAAAACAAACCTGTCTCCAGCGCTCGCAGCTGGTTTTAGTACTGAGAGCATCACCTATAGTCAAAAGGGTCAAACATGCTCCGGGACTTTATGCGACAATTTAGTCCGAAGCATACAACGTCAGATAACGGACCCCCGAAGTCATAATGAGCGATAACCGCTAGCCATTCCCATCAGAACTGAAATCTCTTTTCAAATATCTTTACAATAATTACCTAATTTTAAATAATTATATCTTTACAGTATTACCCGTTTAGGAGATAGAAAAAAATATAATGAAAATGAAAAAAACATATTTTTTAAATAGTTTAATAAATATTTATATTATGAATGAATGAATGAAAAATTCCTTATTGCACAAAAGCTTAACACTATTGTACAAAGGCGAGCTTAATGCCTTAGGCATTATCTACCAGCTAACCTTTGGGAGATTGACCAAAAATAGGCAGAGTGCTATTTAAAGCAATATATAATATAAAATATGTATATAGATAAATTATTAGGTAATATAACAATACGTACTGGTATTATAACATATAACATGTATATACATAAATAAGTAGATATATATACATACATAAATAAATAATTTCGCATACTTACAGTAAAAAAAAAAAGAAATGTTAACAGTTTTGATTATTAGCCCTGGAAATTACGATCAAATCGTTTTTGAACAGACGTCGTCACGTCGCTTTAATCGCTTTAGTCGCTTTAATTATGTTTTATGTCAATAATTGACATAAAACAAAAATAAATCATGGTTCGTGTTCACCCCTTAAAAAAAATGACATCGGACATAAGCCAGTTTTGAAATTAGAAGGGTAACATTATTATTCCAAATTTTCAAAAAAATAAATCAAAGAATTTGGAGGCATTTTGACGAGATTTAGCAACTACCGGTGAAAGTCGCAGAGGGCCCCCATGTTTGTAAAACCCTTACAGTTACGCAATAAGTTTATTTATAGTCCACAAATAAACGGATGTTTAAATACTAAAAGCTAATATTATGTTTAATATATACGTGTATTTTTTATATATATATACGTATACAAAGACTGGCTTATGCAAGTAGATAATCGAATAATTAGAAAACTTTCGCCGTACGATACTAGACAAGAAAAGTTCTACAATCTTTGCTCCGTGATTATTAAATATAAACCACTGGATACGATTTGTGATTAAACTTGTATTTAGTACAGTTCTGTAGCCAGTTAATCCTGCTATTTTGTGGTTCTACCAGTTTTAAATAATTCCCAATCAAAAGTTATAAGCAACAACAACAAAAACCGTTGTGCAAATTTATAATATATATATATATATATTATAATATATACATACACACACACAATTATTCATTTTAAGTTACAACACATATTTTTTATTAAATATATCATATCAGGATATTTTAAATTTCATAATTCATTCTATCAATTTCAATTTATTCTATGCATTTATAATAAGACACGACTGTCCTATAAAGTATATGAGTACTGTACATATTTTCAATGAATTGGATATATTTCTACCTGTTAAGTGGCACAAATTTGACTCACTGGAGAGTTGTGATGCCATACTGGATTGTTACAGATTCAGCATTTTAACATACAATATCAGAAGTCTACATAAAAATTTTGATAATTTTCTTGTAGCCTTGAAACGCCTTGACACATACTTCGACGTTCTAATTATGACAGAGTGCCACATTAATAACAGCTCTATTATTAATCAAATAGATGGATACACATCTTATCGAACAAATAAATATACAAACCAAAACTGTGGCGTAGTGATATATATCAAGAATAAATGGTCTGCTATCTCGTATGAGCCAGAATTTGATAATGCAAACTGTTTAGTAGTAAAGATTAGCATGGGACCTACCATAGTAGGTTAATAGATCTCCGTCCATCCACCGTATCGATAATTTTATGAACTCCCTAGATGCCCTTTTAAACACGGTATCTAGTGAAAGTTGTCTTATATTTGGAGGAGACATAAATATAAATATTTTTCCTGAAGTTGTAGAGACATGAAAGGATAACTACCTATGTCTAACTACTGACTCACACCAGCCGTCAATAAGACAACACGTTTTCAGTCCTGTATTGACCATTTGTTTTGTAAGATCAAAACTACAATTCGAAACAATTGTATGTGATACAGATATTGCAGACCACGACATTGTCATGCTGGGGCTGACGACGGTGGAAAGCGATACCAGGGTTCGCAATCGCGTCAGGAAAAAAACTGATTACGACAAAGTTGCTGCTAAACTCAGCAATCTTGGTTGGTCTGAAGTCATATCTAATGTCACGCCATCGGAGGCAGTAAGCAAGCTCACATCTATCATAAAATCAAGTATACAAAAACACAGTCGGGAGCTGCATCTGAGCCGATCCAAACTTAATTTCTAGCCTTGGATTACCTCGAGCATCATTCGCTGCATCAAGCACCGCGACAAATTACACCTTCAACTCCGGAAGCGACCTTCAGATAACGTACTCAAAGCTAACGTTTATATATACGGGATGTAAAAAAATGTGTAATAATCTATTACATCGCCTAAAAACAGAGAACGGAAAACAAATGCTCCAGGAAACCTCGGGGGCCCCAAAAAACTATGGCAAAGCATTAGAAACATATGCCACACAAATAAAAAGAAATATCTGAGCCTGGATCTTTTGGGTGCTGCTGACGACTATTTTTCATCACTGAATAAGTGTAATAAGTACTTCGCCACCATAGGACTAAATCTAGCCGCTAAAACCCATGATAGACTAAAGACAACAGAAGAACTTGCTAGTGACACAAAAGTGTACTGTAAAAATTCAAACTCCTTTTTCATGCAACCAACCGATGAAATGGAAGTAAGGGCCCTAAATAGGATTCTTAAAAATGATAGTGCTCCAGGTCAAGATATTATAGGAAATCTTTTGATGAAACAGCTATCTGAGACACTTGCTAAACCACTTACTCATATATTTAATGTAAGTCTCTCCCT
The DNA here is from genome assembly GCA_947458855.1 of Monopis laevigella. Taxonomy (NCBI): domain Eukaryota; kingdom Metazoa; phylum Arthropoda; class Insecta; order Lepidoptera; family Tineidae; genus Monopis; species Monopis laevigella. The sequence continues at coordinate 591,465 of OX381587.1, read as the reverse complement.
GGGTTCCTTCCCAGACGAATGGAAGACTTCTACTATTTTCCCAATATATAAGTAAAAAAACGAACCAGGAAATTAAAGGCTCTCTCTCCTTAGTACCCTCTCGAAACTTTGAATATTGTGAATAAGCAATTAGTAAAATTTATTGGACAAGAACGAGTTTCTTTCTAATAGACAATTTGGTTTTTGCCCCAACATGTCCACTAAAGATGCTACAACATTGCTCACTGGGACTATATCGAAATATCTTGACAGGGGACTTGCATGTACCGGAGTATTTCTAGACCTAGCTATGGCATTTGATACTGTATCGGTCACAATCCTTCTCAGAAAACTTGAGGGACTTGGCATAAGAGGAATTGCACTTGAATGTTTCCACAGTTATCTGACTGACCGAAACCAGTGTCTAAGGGTGGGAGTGCATGTTAGTCACCCGGCAATCGTCAATTTTGGAGTACCACAGGGCAGTATCTTGGGACCTACTCTCTTTACGTTGTACATTAATGTAAGTACTCTTTTTTTGCACAAATTAACTCAGGACAAAATACACCATTTTGTGCCACAAATAACCGACTGTCAAAGTCATGACCACAGATTAGCGTCCATAGAGTATTATCAAAATCGAACATTACCCCGCCCCTGATAGAAGGAATCTATACGCTACACAACAGGCAAACGGGAGAGTGTTGCCACCGCTCTCTTCAAAACGGAATCTCCAACCATAACCTCAGCAAAACGTGGTACTCCATCCGCTCCTGGAACCAAGTTAAGAATGCGCCTTCCTCTCCAATGCAATGGGGACAGGTTAGAATCCTTAACCAGGACGAGGTCTCCTATCTTTGGAGGGTCCGTCTTATCAGTCCACTTCACGCGTTACTGCAATATGTGAAGGTATTCGAGCGACCAGCGATGCCAGAAATGCTGGGTCATCTGCTGGATCAATTCAAATCGCGACAGTCGAGTACACTTCACATCTCTGAAGGAGTATTCAGGCAAGGCGACAAGTGGCTGCCCTTTCAAAAAATGACCTGGAGTCAAAGCCTCGAGGTCGTTTGGGTCTGAAGAGAGCAGGCATAATGGGCGTGAGTTGAGGACGGCTTCAATTCTACAAAATACCGTAGCAAGCTCCTCAAAGCTTAATACGGTTTCTCATATCACCCTACGTAAGTGAGTTTTGGCAGCCTTAACAACAGCTTCAAATATTCATCTAGCTTGAGCAGTAGGTATTCAGGAATAATAATAACACATTAAATTAATAAAATATAAACATGTATTAGAAGGAAGGGAACTAAGAAAATAGAATAACCGAAAAATGTCTCTTTGAAACAATTCAAAAGTAATCAAAAATATTTTTTTAATTATAAATAAAAATATGCCAGGATTATTAAATCCAACACACCGCCTTAATCCGGCATATTTATATTGCAACCATTAAATTAATTAAAATTACAATAAAATATATTTAATACATAACTGGCAATAACTTGGACAATTAACTTACACCAAGACCGAGTTATAAACTTTACTCAAAAATGCATGTAATGTGGTCATTATTTTGACAACCTTGTTTAAGCAAAGTCGACCTTGAAACATCAGAACGGTCTGTTCATGAGCGGCTGGCAAAGTTTTGCTGGTCACTCTAACAGGCCGTCAAAACATTGCCGGTCGATATTTTGACGTTTCAACGTTTTTATTTAAATTACTTGCTGGTTTTATTTAGATTAGGTACTTGCATTTTTGAGTAAAGTACTATACAAGCCTTGGCCCACTATGACTGCTTCGCTGGTCACGCTATGATTGCCTCGAGCTAACCTAGCTACGCTCTAGGCCTTCCAGCTTGGCCATCATTTCAGCCCTTGCTGTCCTCGCTGTAAAGGCTTTATCTCAGCTCGTCCATCAAGTGCTGCACGCTGACCGCGCTGTGTCGGCCTGGAGCTGCGCTCGGCCATCATCCTCTTACAAAGACAGCCTCACGACAAGCTTCACTAAGAGCAATATACTTCGCCTCTGTGGACGAAAGTGCAACACGAACTTATAGTAAAATATATACCTACCGTATTGTCGGGCGCCTCAGATGAGCAGAGCTCCAGGTCGTAGTCGATCACCGGGATCTTGCCGAAGAAGAATTTAAGCACCACCCTCGTCGGCTGCACGTTGCTGGGGTAACATAGTTCTATTGTTAACACAAAACAAAGATAAATCGCAACGACAACTGCCGTGCCTGTGCGACCACACACATGTCACATCCCTAACGTTGCACTGGCGACACCACTGTCATTCCTCTCGGTTACTTAGCTGGTGCTCTGCAATGGAATGGGCTTGTCTACGAAAATAAAAAAATGATAAATTTATTTTTTATTTCGAAAATAAAATCTGAAACAAAAATGCGTGACGTCAAAAAATACGTATCGCGGATTAAATAGAGTACTATATACGTACACTCTGTAATAGACTAAGGACTGATTTTTCAATAACTGGATAAATTTATCTAACAGATAACTTGTATGGAGAATTAATAAATTTGACAGTTCTTCATACAAGTTAACTGTCGGATAATTTTGTCTGACGATTGAAAAATTAGCCCTAAAAGATTTTGAAAACATACTATGGATAAATGTGGCGATATGCACCTTTGTAATATAATATATTGTTTATGTATCTTACAGCATTGAAACCATGTAAGGAAAAAACGTCTTAGTACTCACAACTTGCAAAATGATAGGAAATTAGAAGAGACTCACCAACATTTTATATTAGTTCTTCTTCAATCATTAATTTATTAATTTAATTGTTTTTCTTGATTTTATAGTATCGATCCAGAATTTATAGTTTTTATAACAATAATTATGCAGCACACACTTGGCTTGGAAGGCGGCTATATACTTTTTTTTTATTAGGCAGGTAGTAGTAAAAAAAATAATAATAATTTTGCATTTTCGAACAGTTGGCGGGCGATTCAAATTTTAGGTATAGGAAAACAAACTTGGAAAGGAAAAATAGACGGATTGTTGTGAGAATCCAACATTTCCCCCCACTTGGAATCCTTCGGATTACAAAATTATAATTGAATAACTTTATTTTATGCTCAGAATATAAGAATAAAGGATAAAACAAAGTATGCTATAGCTAAATTAAGGCTAGATTAATTACAAGCTAAGATTAGATAGGTACCTATAGGTAAATTTGTGGTTAGTATTTGAAGTACCTATTGCAAAATAGGTTATAAGAAATGTTATATATAAGTATTAACTTAGTATAAAATAATATTACTAAACTAGATATAATTACATGCTAGAGGTAAGTATAGTTAAGTTATATTATAATTTTATGTTTGTGTTTTATTTAGTTAATTGGTAATGGGCATAGTTTGACCACTGGACGGCGGAATGTACCGTGAGGAGTGTGAACAGTAGCTACGCGAACGACGCCGTCACAGCCTGGGTGGACGCGTTCTACTCGAGCTAGCTTCCACTGGTTTGGTGGAAGGTTAGGGTCCATTAACATAACCAAATCATTTACTTTAAGATTGGGTGTGGTTGCAAACCACTTTACTTTCTGTTGCAAGGTGTGTAAGTAGTCTCTCTGCCAGATGTTCTAGAAAGATTGTGTGATCTTCTGGACCATCTGCCAGCGAGTACGCGGATGGGATCGATCATCAGATATGTCGTATTCTGAAAGAGCCACGAGTGGGCCTCCCACCAGAAAGTGGCCTGGGGTCAATACGTCGATTTCGGTAGGTTCGGATGAAAGTGCGCAAAGAGGTCTAGAATTGAGCATGGCTTCGACTTTGGACAAGACGGTAAACATTTCTTCGAGAGTGAGGACTTGTTCACCAACCACTCGCTTCAGGTGATATTTTGTAGATTTAATACCGCTTTCGAAAATGCCTCCGAAATGTGGAGCACCCGGAGGGTTAAACTTTAATTAATTTGACGAGAAGTAAGATTGTCTTGAATAAGATTTTTATTTTTATGAAGCATCGTATAAATTTCGTTTAAATGCCAATTTGCGCCTACGAAATTAGTCCCGCAATCAGTTAGAATTTTCTGGCATAATCCGCGTCTAGCTATGAAGCGATCTAGAGCTGCTAGAAAGGCTTCAGAAGAAAGTTCCGTCACAGCTTCAAGGTGCACGGCCTTGACTGTTAGGCATACGAATAGGCATATATACGCCTTATAAGTGCGAGCATTACGTCGCTTGCTCTCTTTTATCAAAAAGGGACCACCGAAGTCGATTCCGGTAGTCTGGAAGCACCTTCCGGGCTGAAGCCGGGCAGCCGGGAGATCTCCCATTCTCGGTTGGCATGGAACCGGTTTTGCTTTAAAGCAAATAACACATTTTGATAAGCGAGATCTGATAAGCAGACGCATTCCGTTAATCCAAAACTTTCTTTGGATTAACGACTGCAGCGTGCGCGGGCCGCAGTGAAGGTAAGTATTATGATAATGATCAATAATTAATTTTGAAAGATAGCACTGTTAAGTAAAAGTATAGGATGTAACGCATCTAAAGGTAGGTTAGAATTTCGAATGCGTCCCCCCACACGCAATATAACTACTGAATCTAAAAACGGCGATAATTTTTGTAAGGTTTTAATGCAAGGAGCATTTTTACTAACTAAGTTAATTTCGTTTTTAAAATATTGGATTTGAACAAATTTTATTAGAATTAAAAATGAACTATTTATTTCGGCTGTACGTAAAGAAGTTAGAACTCTTAAATTTTGTTTTAGTTTACAATTTCGAATAAAACGTATGCACCATGCGAACGTGCGTTTTAAATTAGTTAACGTAGAAAATCGTTCGATATAAGATAGGAAATTATTGTCGTCATTTACAGTAAGTAACGCGTTAGAAACTGATGCAGGTTTTAACTCAGGCAATTTGTCAAATGGTAACAAGTATTGCTTAGAAGGCCAATTCGCCATCGGAAGCAAAAGCCAAGGAGGTCCGGACCACCATAAGTTGTGAGTCGCAAGTTCGGAACATGACACTCCGCGACTACAGCAGTCGGCGGGGTTTTCATGGGTCGATACATGACGCCATGATTTCACGTCAATTAAATCGTTTATTTGAACTACCCTATGAGCGACAAATATTTTTAGATTGTGAGGAGCTGTATGTAACCAAGATAGAACAGTGCTGCTATCTGTGAAGGCAGTTACAGAATTTATTTTAATTTTAGAATTTAGTAAAGTTTGAACATGATTAAGGACACGAGCCAGCAAAAGTGCAGTGCAAAGCTCTAGCCGGTTAACTGTGAGAGTTTTGAGAGGAGCCACCTTCGATTTTCCAATAAGCAGGCTAGTCGTAATCTCAGTGTCAGTGATGACGCTGAGATAGACACAACACCCATAAACTTTAGAGGAGCCATCGCAAAATCCAACCAGATTAATTTCAGTTGGATTTGGGGGCAAAACAAATCGAGGCGGTTTAATGTTTTTCAAGTCGTTAAAATTTGAAGCAAGGTCTTGCCACTGTCTCGCTATATTTGTAGGTACCTGCTGGTCCCAATCTAGATTGTGACGCCACAGACCCTGCAATAATAGTTTTGTTGCGAATACTACAGGCGATATCCATCCAACGGGATCGAATATCCTGGATACAGTGGACAAGATACCACGTTTGGTATACGTTATATTAATGTCGGAAACGGAATATGAAAAATAGTCCCCGCTAGGATCCCATTTAATACCTAAAATTTTAATATTCAGTTCGCTACCGTCGTCAGAGAACTGTTTGGGAACCTGACAATGTTCGGTAGGAACGTCAGAAAGAAAATCAGCAGAGTTCGAGCTCCATTTACGAAGATCAAATTTACCCAATCTCAATAATGAGATTAGATCATTTTTGAGACTTATAGCTTCTTCGAGAGACGAACATCCTGTCGTAATGTCGTCCATAAAGGTTTCACGGCAGAGAACCTTGGCAGCGCGGGGGTATCGATCTCCATAGTCAGCAGCCAGTTGGCGGAGAGTTCTTATGGCTAGGTAGGGAGAACTGCTGACTCCGTAAGTTACTGTATTCAGCTGGTACTCGACGAGCGGTGCGTCGGATGAAGCGCGCCAGAGAATATGTTGAAGCGGTCGATCCTCCGGTCTGATAGAAATTTGTCTGTACATCTTACAAATATCGCACGTAAAGACGAATTTGTGAAGACGGAATAATGTTATGAGATCGACTAAGTCGTTTTGTAACTTAGGACCTGTATGAACTATGTCGTTTAACGACAAACCAGTCGATGTTCGACAGCTAGCGTCGAACACGACGCGTAAACGGGTTGTAGTGCTGCTTGGGCGCACAACACCGTGATGCGGTATGAGGTAGCGTGGACCAGTATGAGGGGAAGGTAGCATGTGACCTAAGTCCTCATACTCTTGCATAAAAGTTGCATATTCAGATTTTAAATTAGAGTCACGAGCATGGCGTTTCTCAATATTTAAAAACCTGGTTAAAGCGGGACGGTACGAGTCTCCTAAAGTTGAGGGATCGGCCTTCAACATGATCTGAACTACATACCTACCGCTGGGGTCACGGTATGTAAGTTTCGAGTACATGTCCTCACACTCCTGATGTTCGGGCACGGCGAACTCGGTGTGGGGCGGTTCCTCAACTTCCCAAAATCTCCTCACGGCGTCATCGAGCATGTGCGTTGACGTAATAAGTGAGGATATAGCCTGCTGTGGCACAACTATATTATTATTGTTATATTGTCCGGTAATAACCCAGCCAAAGATACTGGAAAGCGCGCACGGTAAGCCTGGACCTGGCGAGTATCTACGGCCGTCATAGATTTGGTGGAAAATTTCGACACCAAGTAGTAAGTCGACTTGTGCAGGAGAATCAAAGTTTTTATCAGCTAGATTTAAATGATCAAAATGTTCACGAATAGAGTTAGGTAATTGTATAGTAGGTAATTGAGAAGTTATTTTAGGAATAATAATAAAAGACAAATCAAAAATTGGAGTATCCTTATAGTGAGGCATAATCGTAGTGTGTGTATACCCTTTTATATCGTGCGCGACATTTTCACCAATACCAGAAACCGAAAGTCGACAACGACGCGTAGGCAACCCTAGACGTTGAACGCACGAAGTAGTCATGAACGAGTCGTGGGAACAACTATCTATAAGGGCGCGCGCACACTGAACGATACCACGCGCATCGCGTATACGTACTATCGCCGAACCTAGTATTTTAACTGAATTTTGATGAAATTGAGTTTTAGTTGACATTTCGGTCGCACAAGCTAATGTGGTTGACTCACCAGTTGCAGTTGTAACAGGGTCCACATGGAGTAAGGTGTGGTGTTTTTCACCACAATTTAAGCAACCAGTTTTTGATGGACAGGAACTCACAGAATGTGCCGGTCTGAGGCAGTTGGTACAAAGTTTTAGATCATTTATTAATTGTTTTCTGGAACTGATATTTAATTCTTGCATTTTAGGACATTTGAATATACTATGAGGTAGATTACAACACGAACAATTAAATTGTTTATAATTAGGATTAGAAGAAGTTACGAAGGACCTTTTGTAATTTTGTTTGTTAGTGGAAGAAGAATAATTATTGGGTTTCGTAGTGACCCTTGAAAACGAGGAAGAAGTGCTTGGCTTACTCACTTCGAGAACTCTTATATAATTTTGTAGGTAGTTAAGCAATTCGTCAAAGCTAGGCGCTTCGCACTTCAAAAAATTTACGCGTGTCAGAATCGAGTGAACGTGTAGCAAGGTAGAACAATATAAACTCACTTAAAGAATCTAATTTTAAAGCTCTAAGTGCGTTCACGCTTTCATATAAAGTATTAGTTATTTTAGTTAACCCTTCTAAGTTGGGGTTGGTTAAGGGAGTTAATTTCATTATTTTATCCAAATAGGTTGTAGCTAAAATACGCTTATTTTGATAACGGTTTAAAAGAGTGTTAAAAACGACGTCATAGTTGCTTGAAGTCAGCGGCACGCCCTTTGATATGCTTAGGGCCGGCCCTGATAAGCATGATATTAAATAATGGAATTTATCAATAGTATTTAATGATCCGTTTTTGTGAATTACAAATAGCTGTCAATAAAAGTTTGCCAATGCTCAATTTGACCATCAAACTTTGGCACCTCCAACTTAGGTAAACGAATTTGTAACCTAGATTCTTCTGTCTTAGACACGGTATTGTTTGAAACTTTGATAGGCTCATATAGAATAGTTTCAGAAATAGCAACAATCTCATAATACAATTCATCAAAGGCATTTAGTTTTTGATTGTCGATAGTAAATTTAGGAATATATTTCATTGATTTTAAATTAATTTGCTCAGTTAATTCTTCAAATTCTTCTTTTAATTTATCGATACTTTTAAATCTAGCACGAAATTGAGGTAATTTAGTTTTATCTGTAGCCATAGATTTGCCAATATCATACAAAATCTGCAACGATCGGAACACATGCTCACGGCGTGAGGTGAGAACAGAAATTTCAATCTCGTCACCCATTTCTATATAATATTACACTAAATAAAAATAATAAAACACAAAAATAAATGAAAGTAGGAACAAATTAAAACAACTTTTTATATTTTTATTATTAATATAAGTCGGTCAGTGTAAAAGCACCTTCATATGAAAATTAAGTTTTGTGAAATGCAATGTGAATGAATTTGTGTATATATGAAATATATTATAATTAGTATTAGTTATGTATTATAAGGTTATTTGTAAACGTAATTTAATTATATTTAAGTTCATGAAACATTCTGAGCATAAAATAATATTTAAAAGTAGTAGGTAGACAGGTGGGTACGCAAAATGTAAAATTCCTTCTATCTAGGGGCAATGAATTTATTGTACGGCATGAGGTACTTAGGATTGCATAATAATATGAACAATAGGTTCTTAGATGCACTGTATTTCCTTCACTAAAAATTCAATCCGAGTCGAATGGAACAGTTTTAATGTTGCGTCATATCATGCAGGGGCGGAGGGCAAGGCTCCAGCCACATAAATTTCGGGAATTCCACTAATACGTCTCCTGTCTACCTTGGATTTTTTAATAGTAAATTGAAACCATGTAAGGAAAAAACGTCTTAGTACTCACAACTGGCAAAATGATAGGAAATTAGAAGGGACTCACCAACATTTTATATTAGTTCTTCTTCAATCATTAATTTATTAATTTAATTGTTTTTCTTGATTTTATAGTATCGATCCAGAATTTATAGTTTTTATAACAATAATTATGCAGCACACACTTGGCTTGGAAGGCGGCTATATACTTTTTTTTTATTAGGCAGGTAGTAGTAAAAAAAATAATAATAATTTTGCATTTTCGAACAGTTGGCGGGCGATTCAAATTTTAGGTATAGGAAAACAAACTTGGAAAGGAAAAATTGACGGATTGTTGTGAGAATCCAACAATCATAATAAGCTTTATTGATATACCGATGGCTACCACCGGGCGAAATCTACTTACTACTACCCAAGGAATAACTGCGCCAAGTTTGAGCCTTTAATCACAAAATGCAGGGTTCCCATACAACATGTTGCACTAAATACTCCACTAGTAGTTTTCAATAAATGGCAATGCTGCCAATGTTATAGGTACCCTGCCATTTTTGTTTATTTATTAAGACAAAAGAAAAAAAATTGTGGCATTAGACAACATAGAATTGTGAAGTAGTTACACTAGCTCTAAATAAATTATAATGACATCGTGTTTTCTGTCTATCAACTTAAAAAAAATAAAGATAAGTTATTTAGTTTATTTATTTTTAAGTATATTCTGTTTCCTTTAAATGTAAATATTACATACATAAATATTATTATTAATCATATTAACATAATTAAATAATTAAATGTAAATGCGAAGTGTACCATCACGGGTATCTTACGGCGCCCGAGACCGCCTCAAGGTACCCGGCGCGTTATCCCACCTCGATGTACGCGACACACCAAACAAGAGACGTCCCTATACGATACAAAAGCTTTGCTTATATAGTAGTAAGGTAACGTATCATGTTGGTGGCCGGTGCCGGATAACAAGAGACGTCCCTATACGATACAAAAGCTTTGCTTATATAGTAGTAAGGTAACGTATCATGTTGGTGGCCGGTGCCGGATAACAAGAGACGTCCCTATACGATACAAAAGCTTTGCTTATATAGTAGTAAGGTAACGTATCATGTTGGTGGCCGGTGCCGGATAACAAGAGACGTCCCTATACGATACAAAAGCTTTGCTTATATAGTAGTAAGGTAACGTATCATGTTGGTGGCCGGTGCCGGATAACAAGAGACGTCCCTATACGATACAAAAGCTTTGCTTATATAGTAGTAAGGTAACGTATCATGTTGGTGGCCGGTGCCGGATAACAAGAGACGTCCCTATACGATACAAAAGCTTTGCTTATATAGTAGTAAGGTAACGTATCATGTTGGTGGCCGGTGCCGGATAACAAGAGACGTCCCTATACGATACAAAAGCTTTGCTTATATAGTAGTAAGGTAACGTATCATGTTGGTGGCCGGGGCCGGATAACAAGAGACGTCCCTATACGATACAAAAGCTTTGCTTATATAGTAGTAAGGTAACGTATCATGTTGGTGGCCGGTGCCGGATAACAAGAGACGTCCCTATACGATACAAAAGCTTTGCTTATATAGTAGTAAGGTAACGTATCATGTTGGTGGCCGGTGCCGGATAACAAGAGACGTCCCTATACGATACAAAAGCTTTGCTTATATAGTAGTAAGGTAACGTATCATGTTGGTGGCCGGTGCCGGATAACAAGAGACGTCCCTATACGATACAAAAGCTTTGCTTATATAGTAGTAAGGTAACGTATCATGTTGGTGGCCGGTGCCGGATAACAAGAGACGTCCCTATACGATACAAAAGCTTTGCTTATATAGTAGTAAGGTGACGTATCATGTTGGTGGCCGGTGCCGGATAACAAGAGACGTCCCTATACGATACAAAAGCTTTGCTTATATAGTAGTAAGGTAACGTATCATGTTGGTGGCCGGTGCCGGATAACAAGAGACGTCCCTATACGATACAAAAGCTTTGCTTATATAGTAGTAAGGTAACGTATCATGTTGGTGGCCGGTGCCGGATAACAAGAGACGTCCCTATACGATACAAAAGCTTTGCTTATATAGTAGTAAGGTAACGTATCATGTTGGTGGCCGGTGCCGGATAACAAGAGACGTCCCTATACGATACAAAAGCTTTGCTTATATAGTAGTAAGGTAACGTATCATGTTGGTGGCCGGTGCCGGATAACAAGAGACGTCCCTATACGATACAAAAGCTTTGCTTATATAGTAGTAAGGTAACGTATCATGTTGGTGGCCGGTGCCGGATAACAAGAGACGTCCCTATACGATACAAAAGCTTTGCTTATATAGTAGTAAGGTAACGTATCATGTTGGTGGCCGGTGCCGGATAACAAGAGACGTCCCTATACGATACAAAAGCTTTGCTTATATAGTAGTAAGGTAACGTATCATGTTGGTGGCCGGTGCCGGATAACAAGAGACGTCCCTATACGATACAAAAGCTTTGCTTATATAGTAGTAAGGTAACGTATCATGTTGGTGGCCGGTGCCGGATAACAAGAGACGTCCCTATACGATACAAAAGCTTTGCTTATATAGTAGTAAGGTAACGTATCATGTTGGTGGCCGGTGCCGGATAACAAGAGACGTCCCTATACGATACAAAAGCTTTGCTTATATAGTAGTAAGGTAACGTATCATGTTGGTGGCCGGTGCCGGATAACAAGAGACGTCCCTATACGATACAAAAGCTTTGCTTATATAGTAGTAAGGTAACGTATCATGTTGGTGGCCGGTGCCGGATAACAAGAGACGTCCCTATACGATACAAAAGCTTTGCTTATATAGTAGTAAGGTGACGTATCATGTTGGTGGCCGGTGCCGGATAACAAGAGACGTCCCTATACGATACAAAAGCTTTGCTTATATAGTAGTAAGGTAACGTATCATGTTGGTGGCCGGTGCCGGATAACATGTCCTTGATATATGATGCATCATCTAGTCTGAGTAAACAATTATATTATTTTATTTGTTAAATATTGTGATGGTTGGTTGATGGCGTTAGTTCGCGCTTTGCATCAATACTTGTCCTCCAGCGTAATGTTATCATATTCCAGTAAGATAAAAGTGATTTGCGTATTTATTTGACCTTTCGTACCAATGTAGATACGTGCGGCGACACATCGTATATGTATGAGGACTGCAAAATCGCGAAATCAATCATCACGACAACAAAGGTTCAATGGGCTATAGAAAGTTTTTCGTCCTTCAAGTCAGCAGGTATAGATGGCATCTTCCCAGCACTCCTTCAGTGGGGCCTCGCCAACCTACTGCCCTTACTAACAGAAATATTCACCGCGTGCCTAGCTCATAAGTACGTTCCAAAACAATGGAGAGAAGTGAAAGTAGTCTTTCTACCAAAACCGGGAAAAAGTGACTACACACAAGCTAAATTCTTCAAACCAATCAGCCTTACCTCCTTTCTGCTTAAAACAATGAAAAGGCTTTGTGACAAACACCTAAGAGACACTACCTTAGTTAAAGAACCATTGCATCCTCATCAGCATGCATACACAACAGGAAAATCAACGGAGTCAGCACTACACCAAGTAGTAAGTAAGATTGAATCGACTTTAACTAATAAAGAATCGACGTTAGGAACCTTCATTGATATCGAAGGGGCCTTTGATAAAACATCTTTTGTCAGCATATCTACGGGCCTAACCAAATATAAAGTGGAGCGACCATTATAGGATGGATAGAGAATATGCTGAAACAACGCGCTGTGCAGCTCACCGTGGACAGTACGACCAGAGGCATAGAACAAAGGGTTGTCCGCAGGGAGGGGTCCTGTGGAACCTAGTTGTAGATGGACTCATAAGAGTATTGAACGACCAAGGGTACTTCACGGTGGGCTACGCGGATAACCTAGTGATCCTCATAAGCGGAGCATTCGAGAACATACTATGTGACTCGATGCAGATCGCATTAAGAATTATTGAAAACTGGTGCACAACAAATGGCCTTAATGTTAATCCTAACAAAACGGAACTGGTCCTCTTCACCAATAAAATAAAATTGAGGAACATGAAACTACCAACATTATTTAACACAAAACTTACTCTAGCTACAGATGTCAAGTATCTAGGCATAACGCTAGACAGTAAATTGAACTGGAGTAAGCATCTTGAGAACAAACTGAAGACAGCCTGTGTCACAATGTGGCAATGCAGAAGACTTCTAGGAAAAACATAGGGACTCAAACCCAAGATTACCATAAGGCTATATACTACAGTCATCCCCTACCCCCTAGTGTGAGTTTTCTAACTATTACTTTGCGTTAGAGTTAACTAAAATTTGTATAGGATATTGTTCAGCGCTCCAAGCGGAAATTTTTAGAACTATAAATGCGGTCGTGTGATTGGTCAAAATGTTAACGCGGTAGTGTAGTTAACGCGAAAGTAAACGTTAAAAAAACTCACACTAGGGCCACAGACCCACTATCACCTATGGAGCTTTGGTGTGGTGGCCTAGAACCACTCAAACCACGGTTACAGCTAACCTACAGAGTCTTCAAAGACTGGCTTGTTAGCAGCTATCGAAACCTTACATCTATAGTGTCGTCTTTTTAAAGGTAGGTACCTCATAATTGATAATAAATCTATTTATTTTAAGGATGAAGGAAATCTTTTATGTGCGGTGAAAATTTGTATGAAAGTATCGGTTTACATATTCTCGTAAATTAAATATTTGTTTGTGATTATAAATCTCTGAGATTGTGAGAGTAAATAGATTATCCAGTCCATAAATAGACAATACCAACAATAAATAGAATTAATGAAAGATTCAAAATATAATTATGAAAGAAAGTTTTATTGGGAGTAACATAACGTTTATTTTATTAGAATATTTGTTTTTTTTTTAATTAAATTAGAAACGTGTCAGCGCCACATGCCACAATGAGCGATTGCCCTGGTCTGTCATGTTTGTGGCGCGGTTTTTTTTAAATAATAAATAACACACACGAAGTTGCGGGAATCAGATAGTACATATTAATGCACGGTGCTAACAACATTTATAGATAATTACCATTTTTTTTTTATTTCTAAGGGACTGGGATGGGGGGGGCATAAAGATACAAATGGGGGTTTTCTGTGTAATATCTTAGGAACGACAGCTACAACAATGAAACTTTGTATGATATTACACTATTATTAAAATTTCAATAGGGGAAGGTGAGAGGCTATGGGTGTTATATTTTTCCCTCTTTTAGCAAGCACACTACCAGCCGCACTAACAGTAGTGGCGTTAACAATAAACAACACTACCAAGTTATTTTGGATTATTGTACAGCAAAGTTCAGAATTGTTAATCTTTATTTATAACTATAATAAAAGAAAACTTATTTTAAAATAAATTCAATCACAAAAATGAACACAAATCATAATAATATTTCTTACCTGCAGTAGTTACAAACTCCCATTAGGAAAGTTCAACAAGTTGCAAGCAACTGATGATAAACCTCGTTTACGGAAATTCTTTTTTTACTTATGAAATTGTAGCGCTTAGACTGACAATTGACAATTTGTTCAGAGCTTAGACTGACATGTTATGGATAAATTATTATTGTGGGATAATTCTTACATTATAGGTATTGTCTCGTGGTAGCACTTTATAAGTCAACTTAAACAGCTACCATAAAATAAATAAATAAACCTATAAGATGCCGGAAGCTGATGATTGAGAATATATAACTATAATATTATCACGGTTGCTCGAGCCCGCCTAGACGGTGTCAATGTACCCAGCGAAGGGGTTTTTTAATACCACTTCGTCGTAGCCGATGGTATGGATCAACATCGAACAAATGGCTAGCGCGTCGCGATGTTTGGATAGACTCAATAACCCACCTATCAACAGGTTCATATGTTGCTATAGTGTAACTGGGACCGACAGCTTAACGTGCTATCCGAGGCACTATAGTGGTGTTGTTAAACAAATGTACGTACATACATTTTTAGATTAAAAACTCATTGGTGCACCATGGGGTTTGAACCAGGGACCTAAGCGTTCAATCATTGGTGCACAACGGGGTTTGAACCAAGAACCTAAGCGTTCAATCAATTATAATGCAATAATAATTATTTCAAGAGACTAATAATCAATTTTAATTATTTCCTAGATATTAATTATTCATATCATTTAAACCACAATAAACAGCAAACAAAAACTACAATCAAATTAAATTTTTAGCTTCTAAGTATATGGGATATTTTTTAGATTATTTTATATATTTTAGCTGGCATAGTGAGAGTGATCAATATTATATAAATTTGAATCCTTAGGAAAACGACAAAAATAAAAATAAAGTAGAAGAGAGAGACAATGTTCTTAGCAAACCATGGATTCACTGTGCGGGTGCCGGGTCCATAGTGTGGTTAAAAGGCAGGGGAATGAACTGCAGCATTCCCGGACTTGAGACCGCAAAGTAGGTTTAAAGGCCTTTTGAACTCTCACCTACACTGTGTCCACTACCCTCTCTACTCAACCAAATACTATATTATCACAGTGTATCAGAAGTGCGAAAGCTAATTGTCTATGGAGAATGCGGAGTTCGCTATTGCCCTTGCTCATGGATATATTATCTTAGTTTATGTGCAATGTAAAGAGTACAGTTCTACTCTGTGTTATATTATAACTAAAATCAATTAAACATTATCTAGTATAAAAACAATATTAATATTAAAATGGTCTCACTCATATTCCTCGCTGCTCAGTAGATATTTATTGTTGATAAAATACTGCATGTCATATTGGTTGTCAATATATTGTACCAAATAGTGGCTTTCCCTTCTGATGGAGGACTTGAAAGTCAAGAAGGTATATATATTGTAGCATCCTCGAAACATCAGGTCCAGCTTGGTTGATAGACAGACCTGCAAATACATCACATATTACATTAGGGGAAACTTATTATATTCTTGTTTGTGAACTGCTAACATTTGTTTCATAACCAATAATAATAATAAAATTCTAGAATAATAAACTTATTTAGAATAATGAAATGTACAATCCATCCAACAAAATGTACTCAAATATTAATAAAACAATTCAAAAAATTATAACTAGTGTGTGTGCAATGTACATGCATCCTAGGTGTGACATCGATCTAAAATGGTATTTTTTTGTTTTTAAATTTTTTAACTTGTATGTTCAATATTCAAAGAGAAAAACATTTAACCATGTTGATATGTTGTTTATGAGATGAGTAGGTACTTGGTATATGAGTAGGTATTGGATCTAAAATTTTGAGATGAAGAAACAAGTTTAAAAATTTAAAATAAAAAAAATACCATCTTTAGACATTTTGAATGAATAAGAAAAAAAATACCTTTTTAAAAAACGAAAATATGAATTTTTTTTTTTTTTTTAAATATAAGTTTCTTAGTAGTTATGAGCTCCAGAATGTTCCAGGGTAAAAATCAAAAAAATGGCAGAGACCATCTCAGGGTGGCCACTTTTTTTTGGATATGAATTTCCCTGACTTTTCCAAATTTTCCAGTCACTTTTTTTACATTTTCCCAGACCCTAATTAGCTTCAAAAAGAAAACAAAAAATCCAAAAACTATATTATTTGGTTTTTTAAAATGATTTTTGGATAAAAATTATTAGAAAATAGAAACAATATTTTTTTTTTATACAAAATATAGAGTAACAAAATATATTTCACATTCTTAAAAAGAGAGCATATTCAGAATTTAGATGGAATCGCCCCGCTAAGGTTGCCAGTCATTTACAGTAGCAGGTAGTGTGTATACTTTAAATATTTTCCCTGACCTTCTAGCTTTTCCCTGACTTTTCCAGTCTCTGAAAATTCCCTGACTTTTCCCGGTTTTTCATGTTTTCAAGAAAGTGGCCACCCTGCATCTTTAGGGAACCAAAAAATAAGCCTAAAAATTAAATTATATATTTTTTGCCAATGGGTGGCTCAATAAGAGCTTCCATATCCAGAGCAAAATTTTCTTTTTAATTAAAAAAAAAATTCAGAAGTTGTAAAAATATTCCCAACATTACCATATGTAGGTAATATGACGACAAACAATTCCCCATGCAGTACATTTCACTTATCTGTTTAGTCTCGGAGGTATCCCTATCTAAGTTTTTTTTTGTCTGCTGTCTGCTACATTCAGGGCCGTGTTCGTAAACCAACACTTTAACACTGGGTAATGTCACTATATGCATCTCTTCTTCTCTAAGCATTTTTCAATATTTTTATCGCACTCTGTAACACTACCCAGTGTTAATGTGTTATGTTTCCATACACGGCTCAGGGTCATCCTAAAATTAAATGATAATACTCTTCGTCACACGAGTTATTTTATTAATGAGAGCATGGTGTTTGACTCAGTATTCATAAAGTGTAATCAGATTTACAAAACACAACATATTGATCAATTGAACCTTCCATTCAAGCAAAAAGAGAAGATTGGAATATGGTCTTTTGTTGTTACTTTTATAGCAACAACAAAATTCTGACATTATTATTTATGACAGCAAGAAACAACTTACAGTTGAGCAATTATAATCCTTTAATTCTAATATTTCGAAAGTTACTTCAGAATGTTTTTGCTGGTTTTGATTTTTGTATGTGTCGCACTCCGCGCGTGTTTTGTTGTTCACAGTCATCTCGACGTGCCATGTCTTTATCTGTTTCAACGACTTGCACCAATTCAGCTCGTACCTTCCTGGGACACCGTCAGCCGTGGGACTCAACCACGGATCCCTCTCACTTGCATTACAATCAATATAATAATAATAAGCATAACACGAGCACAATAACAATGTAAACGTAAACACTGACGCATGGAACATATTGAACGAGCACCTTTAGCAATAATTCTTAACCAATTTTATAATAACTACTACTTATTTGTTCAGTTATAACCACCATACTGTATTCACAAATTAAAATAATAGGGTAGGTTTTCTAGCATAGAATTATAAGCACCTTAGCACAGTTTTTATAGTAATATGTACTTAGAAAATAAATGAGATAGAATTGATAATAGCGTAGCCACGAGAAATATATACAAGTTTTTTTTTTAATTTAAGACGTGGGACAATCGCGAATGATTCAATCATTTAGATATGTTATTGTCAACTGACCAAGATAAAGATTCACAAAGATAGAAAACATTCGGTACTTACTTTAGATTGAGACACAATATACCGACTGAACGAAAGCAAACTGATAAAGATAGACCCGGGGCTCTAGATAAAAAGCAGGCGAGGCGACATGTCGCGTCGCCTCAGTCAAAAACGTATGTATTTTGACAGTGACAGTAGGCGTGAGGTACGCTGTCACCTGCCTAAGTCTATACAGTTTTGATTGAAGACGACACGACACGTCGCCTCGCCTGATTTTTCTCTAGAGCCCCTGGGGCCTTATTCCGAGTTTGCAACCGCTAATCACGACAAGACGTTGCGCAAACTATAAATATGGAAATATAAGCTCTATTCCAATGGTTATATAGTATATATTAGGTTGGCTATTGTAATGCAGCCATCTTGAAATACACGAATTCTTCGCAAGTTTGAACAAGTATGGAGCATTGGAATTTCAACTTTATAATTAACAGGATAGAACTTACAATTCAATACCCTTTACTTTACGCAAAATGCGCGACGGTGAACGTGTCAAAACTCGGAATAAAGCCCCTGGGGCTCTAGAGAAAAAGCAGGCGAGGCGACATGTCGCGTCGCCTCAGTCAAAAACGTATGTATTTTGACACGACACGTCGCCTTCAATCAAAACTGTATAGACTTTGGCAGGTGACAGCGTACCTCACGCCTACTGTCACTGTCAAAATACATACGTTTTTGACTGAGGCGACGCGACATGTCGCCTCGCCTGCTTTTTCTCTAGAGCCCCTGAGGGTTAATTACCGATGTGTCTTGACGATAGCAATTACTATCGTGAGTGCGATTTTACTTGTCAAACGCTGAATCCGAATTATGAATGCGATAAGAACGAACTAAACTCCAAAATTCCTCATACATTGGGCAAAAATCGGTATCATGAAACGGTTTTGGCAGGACAAATGATGAATAACTCAAGAGTCAACTTGATGGTGTCGGACGCGGTCCGAATCACGCCAAAAGCACGTTTATTGTGTCCCGCCGTCTCATTTAACTAAACGAAAACGAACTAAACAAAACATAATGAAAGCGCGAAAAATAAATCGGACCGCGGGAATATTTTCTTGTAATTTTAGGTTATTTTGTCGAAATAGGTTTTAACTTTTATGAAAATTTAATGTTTTTTGTTCTATAAGATCTGTGATTGTTAATTATTTTTCATATATGTGATTAGTAAAGTAATTTAGACAACTAAATTTAATATTTTTGTAAATTGTTATAAAATTCATGACTGACTATCTAATCGTCGGCTTTCTAAAGAATGTTATGCACTATGTGTTCGGAATAAATATAAAATTAATGCACTAATAAGTACTACTAATAGTAGCGGCCGAGAACTTTTGCGTTTTGTGGCCCAGGAGCGCCATAAAATGTTCAAAATAGAGGCAAGAAGGGTATCTACCCTCCTATCCTTAGATCAAACGGATGTTGTCAAACAGTCTTGGGGTGATGTTGGGTAAGTTTCTGAAAAGCAGCTAAAGGACCATGGGTCATTTTGTATGGAAAGGAGCTAAGGTAGACAATAAGTGTACTTTACTTTATAACAAATATTTTTTTCAGATTTAATTAAACATTTTATATAACTTAAATATTATATGTCTGAGTTTATGAATTATTTTCTTTTAGGTACATGTTTGTGCTCAGTGTTCATGGCAGTTTGGTGCAGGACAAAACATTCAAGTATATTACTACATTGTAGCACTGAGTTTGAAATAATAATAAGAATTGAAATATTTCTGAAGTCATGTCTGCATATTATTTTGGCACACATGGTGCTATTCTATAGTCTAGTTAAAGCCAGGAAGATATATATTAACTATGAATAACCTCCCCCAAGGATCGCCACAACATTATATACATTACATTATATAGTCAATGATAAAGTATTGCTATAGCTGAGAAAATGGTTCATAACATGTAACTCTAAATATATACATACATACCATCACCCCTATATGCCTGTTAAGGGTAAGCCGAGAGTAATGTTCGCCACTTCACACTGTCTTTACATACTTCCCTAGCTTCCTCCATATCCATGTACCAATTCATAGAGGCACGTCTGTGTTTTAGACTTCTTGTTTGTCCTTTTTTAAGGACTTCTCGAATTTGATCTGTAAAGACGTGCCTTGGTCTGCTACTTAATCCACTATCATTCTGTATTTTTACTTTATATATTTGTTTTGTCTTTTGTTCATCATCCATACTCTCAATGTTGCCGAACCACCTTAACATACTTCTTTAAATCTTCGACACAACATCATTATCTGTTCCACTTCTTTTTCTCAGTCTACACTATTTTTAGCTCTAAATAAGCTGAAAACTGGCTGGCCAAAGACAATTGAGCATAGGTTAATTTTATTAATTGCTTGTATATTCATTAAGATGTCAATTAATATAATACTGACTTTGTTTTTCTTTTATGTTTTATTCTGTAATATGGTGATGTTTTCAAGTGCATCCCAAGTTTAAATCTGATACTACAAGGAATAGGAAAAAATACATAAGAGTCATATCAGCATTTTATTGAAATTCTATAATACCTTACTATTATTTTCTTGCTCATTCCCACTATTTGTTCTATATTCCTTGTCCAATAAGTGATTTGTAGGTATTTTTGTAACTGTGAAGTTACATATTCAAGACTGTGAGTTGAAAGCCTTATTGTTTTATAGTACTTCATAAAAAAAAAGGGAATTTCATGTTTTGTTAAGGATTTTTGTCTTAATAATTTTTATTTACAGTTTCTGGTTGTTTATTTAATACACTTGATATAGTATGCACATTCAGATCCCACCCCTGTGTGTAAATCATTAAAGGGTATGAAAAAGAAAAAAAAATCTATTTATAGCATCAATGGTGAAATAATAGTAAATATAAAATTTTATAATAGAAACAGTTCTTGGGGTGCACCCCAAGCATATTTCACTCTCTCAAAGGTTAGGTTAGAAAAAGACTAAGGCATTAAGCTCTCCAAAGTACAATTTTGTGCAATAAAGAATTTTCAATAAAATTAAATGGTGTTATTTTTTTGATCCCGGCTAAGTAATTTTAATTCTTATATGCCATTAGATTTGACCCTATATGGTTTCAAATTTGGTCATATATACCCGCTTGAAAAATTCACTCCATACATATTTTAAATCTATGAATAGGGATGACCAATACAATGCTCTTTGTTAACAGTTTTGGTTGTTTCTATTATGCCAGCAAAATTATCTTGCTTTGAAACGGGGTTTAAATAAAGTTGAATTTGCATTAATATTCTTGAATATTGCTTATTTATCATTAAGTCCACCGCGAGTTTCGTAACCACACTGAGACTAGAATAGTACTGCAGTTTTATGGCAAATTTATAAAAGCTATTGAGTCCTTGAAGAATACTTAAATTAAAATAAGTTTTGCATCTTACGCACATTCATTTTGTTGCAGAAAAAATTACAAAACCTATGTATAACTGAAGTGTTTTATTTTTTCTTTGACCTTGTATCTAACTGCTGGTAGGCAGACCTACAAAGGCCATGAATGTGCTTGATTAATACATTGTTAACAATATTCATCGCTCCCACTATGCCGGCTAAACAGGGGCTGATCCAGGATTAACTTCTAGTTAACTAAGTTCGCTCTAGAGCGAGCCTTTTCACAAGCTATGTAATAATTACAAAATAGAAGGTTTTAAGGAAGTTTCATGGCAGTCCCCATACGCAGAGAGATGTTCTGCTGGCGCTGGAGCCGGGCTTTGTTTGTGGCCGACAGAAGTTGGGGCCGCATAACTGAATTTGTGACGAATGAAAGTCTTGTAGACCGACACCGAGTGGTAATTTAGACTTGAGACCGGACCATCGAGCGGGCGGCCTTGGCCTTGCTCACAGCAGCAGTGACTGAGCATAAAAGGAGACCACCACTTCGACAAGAAATCAATGCAATACTCTCAGGAAAATCGGTGAACCCACAGACAATGCAAAAAAATGTTGGATTCCCCATACATTTTTTTTCACTTGCGACACATGGTTCATGGAAGGCGTTGTTCAATTTGATCAGCAGAACCTCAATTAGCCCAAAGTACATCCTTTCACAGTCACCATGTATAATGTGTTACCTACACATTATACATGGTGACTGTGAAAGGTGTCTATTGAAATGAGTAATCAGTGTAATTTTAAAATGTGAAAATTTTTAGCAAAACTAAGTCATACCATTTAACACTAATTCAATCTATAGGTACACCAGTCACATACGTACATTCATTCATACACAGTCACATAACTATAAATTCATTCATATATATGTATATACATTCATATTTACATAAATTAAGTTATTAAATATGAAGTAAATGTAAGATGGAAGGAAACCGATCATCGAGATACAGGACAACGCCAGTTGGCCTAGATTGGTTGCTTACCTAAAATTGTTTGGTCCTGTGCATTGATTATTATTTTGTTTTATTTCATTATTTCTTGCTTGGCATTATCATGCCTTATTGTGTTGATATATGTAATTAAATGTACCTAGGCTAAGTTAATTGCGTTTAATAAACATTCAAACGAATCCGGTCGGACAATAAGATTTTATGAATACCGGTGTTAGATATTTCTTAAAAACTTCTATAAGTGATTGCTATTGCCGTTATATTTTTTGTGGGCTAACTTCATAAGAATAAAATATATAAACTTTTTGTACAATGGCTTCTGACTGAGGGCCCATTTTTGTATCCTAACGGGTCACTAATGTCGTCAAACAACATTATTTGCATTATTTAATAGGTAAAAAAAAAACGCCTGAAAATATCTCTTGTTATATGTATATTTACAGGCAGTCAGTACAATTTTTGTCCAATTATTTGTTTGTTATTAGGTAATATTCATTTAATTTGTATAAATTAATCAAGCTATTATTTTTACTTAATTAATATTATTTTTCACAAAACATTCTAGAAAAAAAAGATAGAAACAAAGACGTATCAAATTTTATATTCTTTTGTCAAAAGTCCATACAAAAGGTTGGCATTATATAGAGGCCTCCTACCCTATAATCATATACCAAAAAATGTAGGTAACGCTGAATACACCTAATGTTAAACTAAGTAGATACCAAGTTTGGATACCAACAATTTGGATATTAATCACCAGAAACGACAAGACCATAAGGTCTACTCTTCTATTCCAAGCAATTTACAGGCAAATCCATAAAAAAGTTAACGTAAGGAATCCTAAAGGGTTGGCAAACCTCATTTTATGGTATTTGTTTTAATGAGATGATAGAGATGGATAGTGGCATGCCACATACCAAGTTTTTTATTTGAGATTCAATAAAGTTGCTAAAATCACCGTAAAAATTAAGTTTTCAGTTAAAATTCTATTTTAAAATAGGTAGGAAGTTAAAGAAATATCTTTTATGTGGTAATATTTTGTTTCATTAGTTCAAGAATCCCCGAATGGATACTGAAACACAACCCTCCTATACAATACAAATTTAGTTTTGATTTCAATATTGTGTATATCATTAGTATCAACAGATACAAGTTCACACAGACAAGTTCGACAGATAACTTGTATGAAGAACTGTCAAAATTATTCTTTCTAGAGGTGGGTCGTTACGTGATTTCATTGTAACGTAACGGCTACGTTTCTTTTTGTTAATCACCCGTTATGTAACTATTTATAGTTATTATTAAAAAATCTAATTATAAGAAAAAAAAAAAAAAAAAAATCAAGAAGCGTAGTGCCTCGAAAATAATTTTAATTTTATGTACCTACTTTACTCTCAAATAAATCTCTAAACAATCATTGTTTTAAATTATTTTCTTACTTACCCCGTGTACCAATATTTTTTTAATATAAAAACTTATTCACTATAACAGCAGTCAGAAAACTTATCTACATTGTACAATTATTTCTTTAACAAATTTTCTTTATTTAAAATTTTCTATCTATTTTAATTTTTTAATGGCGACATGATTCTATTCTATCTAAATAACTTAACAACCACAGAACGCCAGTTCCATCCCCGCTTCTGCACTTCATTTTTTTAATTTCATATTTTTATTATGATTTTTACGTGTTTTTATTTTAATCAATTTTTATCTTTAACATCCAATAGACAGCTAAAGTTTTATTGACCACAAAATACTTATATTCTGCATTATTTAATTTATTAGCGCCATCTCTCTGTAGTAGTTGTTATAAATTGGTTTACTTACTATTGGTTCATTATATCACCGCTTTGCGCTATGTCGCTGCTCGCCGACATTCCACAACTTGTGATTTAAACGGACGGAACAAATGTACCTATCTATATGGATATCACTTTGAAACGCTTGTAACGGTTGTAACTTGTAACGATGGAAACTCTTGTAACGTGGTGGTTATTGTTACTTCACGTGATTGTGATATTTAGTGATTTTTGTTATAGTAGTTTTTTCGTGATTGGTTGCACATTCGTTCTAAGGTTTTTTGACGTTGTGTTTTTTTTTGAGTTATTGTTGCTATCCTCGTTTTAGTTTCTTTTTCTTGTATCTGTTTTTAAAATATCGTCGTTGCACTCCGACGAGGTGGTTAATGATGTTCACGCTATTGCTGTGATTGGTTGCGGTACGTTCCGTGACGCATTCTTTCTAGGTTTTTTGTAGTTGTATTTAAAAATTATCTTGTTTTAGTTTTTATTTCGTTTTTTTTTAAATAAAAGTATTAAATTTTTGTTTTGATAATAAGTCTTATATCCACATGGCTTATATTTTGATTTTGGACTCATAGTTATGGTATTGGTGTAATCTGACGATATGTCATGTCAAAACGTTTTTTTATTATAACTTATTAACCCCTGGCCCTAGACCCAAAGTGTTTGTACTTAAACGATAGGTATCGATGATATCTAGCCAATGAAAGTAATTTCAGCTTTGTTAAAGGATTTTCGACCTTATTGATAATTGCATTTTATTGGTAGAATTCGATGGTATGCCATCTAATAAGTCGAATGAAATTAAAAAAAAAGGTACTCGATCAATGTCATTAAGGTCGAAAATGTTTTTTCATTTTTCTCGTCAACCGTCGGTCGTAAGCCTATCGTGTTTGTACTCTAATAAAAGGAAATAATGAGATCTAACCCTTTTAATACTCAAAAATTTCGGGTTTTTTTAAAATTACGTTTTTTTAATTAAATAGTTATTACAAATATAATAACCGTTATTAGTTATTTAAGAAATATCGACTTTACTGTAACTATCTACGTTACGTAACGCTCACCTCTAGCGTCGATGCGTGATCAGTCTGCTTGCGCTCGGGATAGCTTCCACACCTGCTGGGACTACTCTGGACCTTCAGACACCTTATCATAGGGACTTAGGCTACGTAGTACTTTGCGTACAGGGCTGCTTCCACACCAGCTGGGACTGCTCTGGACCGTTGGGCTACATAGTTTAAGGACTTGGGCTGCGTAGTACTTTGCGCACAGGGTTGCTTCCACATCCGCTGGGACAGCTCTGGACCGTCGGACTACGTAGCATCTCAGTACCAACCTACCGTCACATTCATTTTTGCTTGTATCTATTTTTTTCTCAAGCAGTTTTTTAAGTGTCAGACGCGTTGAGCTGCCATTTGAAGCCACACCTTTTTCCCCGTTCTTTATTTGTTCGCCTCAGAAATTGCTATTATGAAACAATTTATGTATCATGCTTACTCCATTGGCGCGGGGCGCGTTTTTTTAGCTTCATGGTATTATGAGTTTGGAAAGTGTTTTTATTTTCACTTTTAGAATGAACACGTATGGTACAAACAGCAACACAGTTAAGTACAACATGACAAGAAAAAAACTTTTTATGAAATGCAACAGGAAATATTTGAATTAAGAATAGACCAAGTCACAGTAGTCGTAGGCACAGAATTGTCAAAATCGAGAACAGTAAAGCAAAAGGTCAATGTCTGTGACATTGTTATTTACAATTTTGTCATACTATAATTATTATTGTTTACAATTATTAAACAACTATACGAAATACAAAAAAATAAATCCTAAGGCTAGCTACCTACCAACATGTTTTGTTCAAGGACGGCAAGGGTGCATCACTAATTGATCTAGTCTCCCCGATTTTTTTTATTAATCTCTTCGCAGTTGACAAACTTAAAGCATTATTTATTATATATATATATATATTTTAAAAACATTATTTTTTTGGACTTCGACAAGAATTTAGTTACTAAACAAATATGCGTGTGACAAGGAGAATTTGATTGACATTGTTAAGGAGACTAAAATAAATTATGTTTAAAAACGTCCATGAATGAGAATAACCAAAACAATGTTGTTTAACAACAGCATTGGTCGTTTCCGCTATGCCGGTTAAATGATGCAGTTACGAAACGGGAGGTAATAAGATACATTTGCATTACAAGAAAGTCTCAAACCGGTAAACCCACAAACTGATACCGACACCTGACTAGGTCACTTGACGGTTTTTGTGTCTGTTTGGGCGGTGGTAATCAAAACCGGTTGACTTCGAGAGTTTTATAGAGGGCTCTCTGAAAAAAATAGTCGTCATCGCCAAAATGCAGCTTGTTTATTTAAGCCTCATTTCTTCTCGGCGCTTTATTCGCAATTGTAAATATGTGGGTTAACAATACCTATAAAAATATATAAGTCAATCGGACCAATGGTCTCCAGATATTTGACGCGGACAGACCAGTTAAACCAAAAGGATTTTTTTTGTTTACGGAACCAAACTTGTAAACGTCACGTGATATCATTTAATTCTCAATAAATCTAAATAGCGATTTCCAAATAAACATGTTGCCATACTTCACGTAAGCAGCCAGCGGCAACGTCGCAAACTATTGTGCATAAATTACCATCGAATTATATTCATGGACATGTCAGCCAGGACAAAAGTTTAGTCACACGTTGATTACCGACCATAAAAAAAAAACTTTATACTAAAATAAACATAAATACCATCATGGGTGCCATTTAGCTTCCGAGACCTGGTAACCGCCACAGGGTATCCAGTTAAGGGATTAAACCAACCTCATTTTACCTATGGTATTAGAAAGCAACCTTTATAAATACCTATCCCCTTATTCATAATTAGTTTTATTGAATATTTAGACTATTGAGAGCTTTGTCTGATTCACTCTTTTTTTAAAAGTAGTGCGACAGAAAGTGTCAAATCGTTATGACTAAGGGGATATTACTAGTTAGTATTTATAATAAATAAATGCTTTAAATTGTCTGAAATAGTTGAGCGGTCCCAATCCTACTACCTACACTAACACGTGGAGTCGAGACATTAAAAGCATTGTAGAAACAAAAGTCAAAACACAAAAAAATATTCGTGTCACGTGTCCCGATAAGATTAACTTGAATCGTAATTAAGATTATAATGTAATTACGGTTTAATTGAAGTATTTTTTTAGCAGACTTGGGGCCCTGCAAATATTGGATGACGCGGATGGGGCGTCGACGACGAGAAAATCAAGCGTCCCTTTTCGTCGATTGAGTGTTACACAAGAGAGACTAGTATATGTTATACCGGAACATGTTCTATATGTTACAAAAGTTTCTTTCAAATCGGTTTAGTATTTTTGGCGTGATTGAAGCGCAAACATACAAACCCACAAACTTCCATTTATAATATTAGTAGGATAATTCTGCAGCTTGTTTATTTAAGCCTCATTTCTTTTCGGTAATTTTTTCGCAACGAAGTATAACACAACTGTAGGTCTACCATGAGTTTGTGCAAACAATTTTTACTATAGTCGCTAGTAACTATATATAGAAATCAACCAATAAGAGGTTTATTTGAAAAATAAAGCAATCCTATTCGTTGATTCCTATCTATAGATACTTACTAGCGACTATAGTAAAAATTGTCTGCATAAACTCGTGGCAGACATACAGTTGTGTTATACTTCATTGCGAAAAAAATACCGACAAGAAATGAGCCTTAAATAAACAAGCTGCAGAATTATCCGTTTGTTCTAAATTGCTTATCCATGGTATATACGTCTATGTAAATTACAAAATGTTTGTGGTTGACATAGGGTAGTTATGACAATGATATGACAGTTAACACTTTTATTTTATTTTGTGACAAAATTAGTTGTATAATTTATTGTATTTTAGGCTGCATGGATCGAATTATTTTTAAAGTAGAAACAATCAGAATGTTAAAATAAAACCTACTGTTGATAATATAGTCAACAGGCTGTAGTAGTAGACAGGCTGTGGATAATATAGTCATCTCTTTCTTTATTCTCAGTTACGTCTTCAAATGGTCACTTAGGTGTGTTGCTGTTTGTACATAGCAGGTACGCGACTTGGTAAAAAAATATATAAGTAGGTACAATAAATAATAATAATAATTCATTTATTTCTCACAAGAAGCTTATTAAAATTCACAAATATTGACACTATTAAAAGTCTGAATAACGTTGACAAAACAGGTATGTCCCAATATTAGAAGGAACACTGTGTTGATGTTGTTTTGGGTGCAGCCGCAGTGGATTATGCCAATAATAAACGAAATGGTACAATTATAACGTGTTTTATTCTTTAATAAATATGTATTTCATAGTTGTTTTGATCGGTTTGATACATGACACAAGATGACAATTTACTTTTTTCTCCGAAAGATATTGAAGATTACCTTTTTCTAACATGTCTGAGTTTCTTTAACATAAGGATCTATTATTTCACGACATCTAAATATTTAATGTTATAACGGTGTATTAGGTTTGCCAAACATCGATACCTCCTTGGTATCTTAGTATACAATCACAGAAGAAATAATAATACCAATAATTATAAAAGGGCTCTATCACAGACTATATAAGGTTCAATAAACAAATAAAAACTCTGTATTACACCAAGACCACACGAGATAACCACACCATTATTCATTTTAGGAAGTGCTTTAAATCTATGTTCTCCCCTGATGACTTACAAGACGTTAGCAGCGCCAACTGGGTTTTTTTATGCAGAGTTTTGATACTAAACATTTATAATTTTCTTCTCGGACTGTGATCTCTAAAGTTAGTAAGCCATGGATACAGCTAAATTTATACATAAATAAGTTTCAAATGTTTTCCGATTATCGCAAAATGCTAAATTTCAAAGCTAGCGAC
This sequence comes from Monopis laevigella, assembly GCA_947458855.1. NCBI lineage: Eukaryota > Metazoa > Arthropoda > Insecta > Lepidoptera > Tineidae > Monopis > Monopis laevigella. Next base: position 562,111 of record OX381587.1, on the reverse strand, counting down.
TGTAATATTTACGTAATTAATTAAAAATCATGATTTTGCGACACAAGCGCCATCTCTTGCGATTAGTTTCCATACCCGAGCTGAGGAATCACCTTAACTACCAAAACCCAGTCAATAAAATTATTCATATTTAAAAAAAGGGTTTTTTTTTATTACGGCCAACAATATTATTTAAAATTTTATTCAATAAAATATCCAAAAAAAAAAACATAACAGTAACTAATAACTAACTAAATAAAATATTTGTTGAAGATCTTCCGATGCTGCGCACGCGTTCACAATACTCAACGCATTGCCTCTCTGAATTTCCAGCGATATTCGTTGGAAGGAATAAGACCTGAGAAGCGCCGCAGCACCGGAAGATACAGAGGTGATGTGGACGTAACTTGGAGCTAGGGTGTCCACACAAGTAGCGTCCCATTAAAGTGCTCGACCTCTATGCCATGGTACTATGGTCACACCGGCCGGTCTTTTGCCATCGTCACGGTCTAGACCGACTGGTTCTAGAGTACTGGGACTACCTGCAGACGCCAGCCAACGTTTTATTATATTATTAATATGACTATGTCTCGATATACGACCAGCACTCAACCTACATGATGACCGGAAGATGTGACCGCAGAACCACGACTACATGTGTGAGGCCGGCAAATGGGCACCTATCCTGAGGGACACCGCTATTCTAATTGTCTGTGATCTAGTAAAGTACCTAAGCTAGGTGACGGCTTCGAGCCCTGCCCCGGATTCCCTACATTTAGCAGCTAAGAATCTTGATTTTTCTGTCGTATTTAATAAGTTTATTATATTATTAATGTTTAAATATATTTTTGGTAAATCCCAAAGTTTTTGTACTGATTTTTGTAAAGGGAGGTCTGTTAAGTTAGTATTGCTTTTCCAAGCATTTATAGCTTCATCCATAAAGCTTACTCTATTGTACGGATTTATAACTTTACCTATAAGAGTTCAGTTTTGTTGTATTGAAGCTATGAACGCGGAAGTGCAATGTCGGAAGTGCATCGTAGACCTATACCGCCTAAACGTATTGGTAATGTAGCTTGTTGCTCCGATGTGTTAATTAGTGATATATTTAATATTTCCTCTAAACCGTTTTTAATATTTAAGTCTATATCTCTAAAAATATCTGTATGTTTCCAAAATGGGCAACATCTTGAAAAATATATTAATCTAGGCATGCTAAAGCAATTTCTAAGAAGTACTAGAGCTACATGCGGTGTTATATTCAATAAGTGATCTTTAAAATAAAGTAAATTTTGTTGCTTCTTGAACATTAATGTCCTAAGAGCATTTTGTATATTGGAGCGCCTAATAAAAATAAATTGTATGAGTTCATAGTTATAAAATTTTAAAGAATGTTTTCGAATTTATTAGTCATATTTTGTATTTCACTAGATTTAATATATTTATTATTATTATTTTTTCTATTTTAAATTAGTTTTTATATTATAAAAACGTTGACATCCTTATTTAAAAAAAAAACAATTTTTGGCCAACACTTAGAGTCATAGCCATTAAAACACATTAATTGCTATTATTGAATGGATGTGTGACATTTGTAATAGTGTATTTGGTGAGTTAATAGCCGAAGTAGAGGTCTCTCTGCGCGTAGAGGCTGGTGGCCTGCGCGGCGGCGCCCACGGCCACCAGCGCGCGCAGCCCCGCGCCGCCCGCGCCGCCCAGCGCAGCGCCCGCCCACCCCGCGTAGCCGCCCAGCGCCAGCCACAGCGCCGGCACCGCGCGCCCGCCGCGCCCAGCTCGGCACAGCCACACCAGCGCGCACGTACCCATCGTCTGCACACACACACACACACACACGTCACCACTCGCGTCATATAACGCGGACAAGTCAGCCTCGAATGACAACGCTCATGTCCGCGCTGTCTACTGCAAACATCTGATAATATGTTTGATAGACAAATATTCACTTATAATCTTATCTACTGGAGAACCGACATTGGCCAACAGATCAAAGTAAAACGCCTGGGGCCTGACCAAAGAACACAATCGCTAATCGAATCGCCGCATCGATCGATAAAAATGTATAGGAATTTTACTCTATGGGTAGAGCCTGATCGACGAGAAACGTCAAATCCCATATATTTGGCTTTCGATGGGTATTTCGATTCGATTATCGATTGGCTCTTTGGTAAAGCCCCTGATCTTCTAGACTTTTTCATTACTGTTCGGTATTGATAAGGATGTATAGGCAAAATCTTGCCTTTTCGTTCTTGACACAAACAAAAAAGAAAAAAACAGGATGACAGTTCTGTTTGTGTGGTCAAGATGGTAAAATATTAGCGGACGCCATTTACGTAAATAGTAAGGACGGGCCTCAAAACCGGTTTCTTACTAAAACACAACTTTTCTCGGTTTAAGTACTAAAACATTGGTGCTAAAAAATCTATTTAGCACCAACGATACATCAGGCTGTGTCAAGCAGCGGCAGCGAAAAGTACTCTAAATAACTTGCCAAGATCCCGTATTGTGTGGTAAAAGGTTGCACAATTTATTCGACAAAGTTCAACAAATAGAAAGATAATATTTCTTGTCATCGGATAGTCGAAAATTTCATATTTAAATATTTAAAAAAATATTTAGGTTTTTTTTCTATACTGAATACAATAAGAGATGTCTCAAACAAAATTCGAATGAAAAAGTGTGAAACTCTAATAAAAGTTATGATTATCTATACTTATATTATTAAGCTGAAGACTGTGTTTGTCGGGATGTTTGAACGCGGTAATCTCAAGAATTACTAGTTCGATTTGAAAAATTGTTTTTGTGTTATAAATCCTGTTTAAACTGTTATCTTAGCCCCCTGTATAACAATAAATACTTTAATAGACTATACATAGCCTTCCTCTATATGTATCGGCTGTTAAAATATTTATTTTTAAACATAGGGCATAACTATTTATGGGATATTCGGATTTTCAGAAACTCTTAGAAAAAGTTTTGAGATATAACAGATAGGTGAAAATGAAGTAAAGAAGCGCATCTTTATTTCGCACTAAAACATAAAGCTGCATTAAAATATTTACGTTTTTTTTATTTATAATATAAATTAAACATTTACAATAATTTCTTTTTTAAATTTCTTCCTAATGATATACAAAGAGAAGTATGGACTCGTATTATAGAGAAAGATTGATCGGAAACTGTCAGCTTTGTAAATATAAAAATATAGACACAAACATTGATTTTAAATATTCATTTCTTGAAAACCAGCTGTAAAAAAAGTTTTTAAAGATAAATTATAAAATTCAGACAGTATTTTTATTTCGTCGGAAGCTCATTCTGTGTTTTAGAGATGATGTTTTTGGAGTTACTTCCAAACTCCTTTTAATGTGCCAACATTATACAATTTTTAATATAAGTTAATATATTGCTATATAATATTGCAAAGTAAATAATATTCATCAAAGATGGTTATTTTTCCGTTTTTGTTCGGTACTGTTGGCTTACGCTATCTTTGTGTTAGAGTAACTTTCCTCCTTCTTACACAAATAATTTTCATTTAACGGTAGATAGACTGTACCTAATTTAATTATATAAATATATTACCTTTCAATTGACACCCCACATGACCTAATTTGTCCCACATTTATTTATTTTTCTATTCAGACCACTTTTCACTCGAGCCTATAAGTAATTACGACTTATACCATTTTGAATGAATGTGGTTAACAATAATTATAACTATTCCAAGTCAGTCGGATGATTAGTTCTCGAGATATTTGACGCTAAGATGTTTGATAGACCGACAGACTAATTGATAAACATATATCGAAATACAAACACCTGAGTCATATCCACATATTTATGACAAAAAAAAGTAAACATAAAAATTAACTATGAAAATAAAAAATAATAGTTTCTAATTAAATTGGTACGCCCTTACAACGTTACATCGTACTAAGTATTAGTTCAAATTCTTACCGCTAGTTGTCACTTTATTGACAAAAGTGTCGTTGTGATTTTGTATAGAATTATATATCTTGATATTTATATCTATGGCGGACGCACAAAACCTCAGAACCAGAGTTTTTTGTGCGTCCGCTAATAATTAATTTATATAGTAAATTTTGTGTGTAGTGTTTCGTTCGCCATGAATTTAGGCGCCTACAAATTGTCTTGCAATATATTTTTTTTTAATATATTGAATGTTTATTTTGTGACTACGCTGTACGTACTTGTGTCGTTTAGACAAATCCTGTGTTTTTTTGTTATTGATTTGTGTGTAATAATGGAAACCGGAATATGTAGTAAATGAGTGCGGACTAATATCCTTGTGTTATGACTGTCTGCCTTGCACACTGCGATAACCTTTCATAGGTTTCCCGCAGCTACTAACACGGAACCTAATTCGGTTATGTTTTCTATTACAATAGGCTTTAGTACGTATTTGATTGATGAAAATCAGATATCTACACAATTAAATTTCACTTCAAAAAATACTTTAAATATTTTTGTGAGGAGGCCATTTTGAATTTTAGTTCCCAGGGTTTTTATACTGCAACGCTTTAAACTTGTCGGTATTTATTTTAGTTCCCAGGGTTAATACTGCATCGCTTTAAACTTGTCGGCATTTATTTCAGTCCCCAGGGTTAATACTGCAACGCTTTAAACTTGTCGGCATTTATTTTAGTCCCCAGGGTTAATACTGCAACGCTTTAAACTTGTCGGCATTTATTTCAGTCCCCAGGGTTAATACTGCAACGCTTTAAACTTGTCGGCATTTATTTTAGTTCCCAGGTTTAATACTGCAACGCTTTAAACTTGTCGGCATTTATTTCAGTCCCCAGGGTTAATACTGCATCGCTTTAAACTAGTCGGCATTTATTTCAGTCCCCAGGGTTAATACTGCATCGCTTTAAACTTGTCGGCATTTATTTCAGTCCCCAGGGTTAATACTGCAACGCTTTAAACTTGTCGGCATTTATTTTAGTTCCCAGGGTTAATACTGCAACGCTTTAAACTTGTCGGCATTTATTTCAGTCCCCAGGGTTAATACTGCAACGCTTTAAACTTGTCGGCATTTATTTCAGTCCCCAGGGTTAATACTGCAACGCTTTAAACTTGTCGGCATTTATTTTAGTTCCCAGGGTTAATACTGCAACGCTTTAAACTTGTCGGCATTTATTTCAGTCCCCAGGGTTAATACTGCATCGCTTTAAACTTGTCGGCATTTATTTCAGTCCCCAGGGTTAATACTGCAACGCTTTAAACTTGTCGGCATTTATTTCAGTCCCCAGGGTTAATACTGCAACGCTTTAAACTTGTCGGCATTTATTTTAGTTCCCAGGGTTAATACTGCACGCTTTAAACTTGTCGGCATTTATTTTAGTTCCCAGGGTTAATACTGCAACGCTTTAAACTTGTCGGCATTTATTTTAGTTCCCAAGGTTAATACCGCAACGCTTTAAACTTATCGGCATTTATTTTAGTTCCCAGGGTTAATACTGCAACGCTTTAAACTTGTCGGCATTTATTTTAGTTTCCAGGGTTAATACTGCACGCTTTAAACTTGTCGGCATTTATTTCAGTCCCCAGGGTTAATACTGCAACGCTTTAAACTTGTCGGCATTTATTTCAGTCCCCAGGGTTAATACTGCAACGCTTTAAACTTGTCGGCATTTATTTTAGTTCCCAGGGTTAATACTGCACGCTTTAAACTTGTCGGCATTTATTTTAGTTCCCAGGGTTAATACTGCAACGCTTTAAACTTGTCGGCATTTATTTTAGTTCCCAAGGTTAATACCGCAACGCTTTAAACTTATCGGCATTTATTTTAGTTCCCAGGGTTAATACTGCAACGCTTTAAACTTGTCGGCATTTATTTTAGTTTCCAGGGTTAATACTGCACGCTTTAAACTTGTCGGCATTTATTTACTATAAAGTTGCACCAAGTGTAAAAACTGTGAGCAGGTTCTAAATATGGAAGGTAGGGGTGATGAAGATTGCTTAAATAAGGAGTTTAACTATAATAAAATAGATAATAAACGAAAACCATTACTTAATTTCTGTAGCAGAATGCGAAGTGTCACAAAACATAAATTTGACATAAATCATTACTTTTCATAAAATTCTACTTTATAATTATGCAACATACTGCGGCCGTTGCAAATTCTAGATAATTTGCAATAAATAAATCATAGTCTTGTTGGAACTGTAGTGACTCTCCTTGACCGTGTACTTCTTCTGTCAAGTCTGCCTTATGAAATTACTTTATTGTAGAAAACTTTATTTTTAAACTCCTAAACTTGATAATCTTTTCTTTTACCAAAATATTGAACTGTACATCTCCGCCGTAAATTCAATTCTTCAATAATTCTTCATTAAGAATAGCTTTGTAGAATACAGGCAGTCGGCAATGATTTAAATTATTTATAATATCGATGTAAGAGGGCGAGTAATTAATACCGCTACAGTTATACATTAACGTCTGCAGTCTTCATATCTTTATCATACAACTTTAATAAATTTCTTCGAATAAGCTCCATTATCTTATTTTCTTCTCCCTAAATCCTCCCCACCAAGGGGCGCCATGAGAACTAAATCTTCTTCGTATGAATAAAGTCAATTCGGCCATGACGTGCAAAAAGGTTTCTCCACGCCATCATAAATATTGTAAAACTAGCTGCACAGTACGAACCAACATTTCTCCCAGTATTTAACATTAACGGGCCTGCTAAAACAGCACCAGAATACCAACGACCCTCGTTCTTAACACGTGCGTGATACAGCGCAACTGGTGTAACGCATCCCTATCTTTATTCAACAATTTATAACTAAACATTAATTAAATTAACTATTCTAATATTTATAATTGTAAACTTCTTCTTTTATTTATAATCTCTGCCTATATTTATAAACTCTTCCCCTTTCCTAACTCTACTAACATTCTAAAATATTTTCTATATACAAATGTTAGTCTGTATACCTATCTACTATTCTACATCCGATATTCTTTATAATCAGTATGTAATAACTTTATATAACACATTATTTGTTAAACATCCTTCAATTAAGTTTACCAATAGCCTTCGCTTCTCTAAATTATTGAACAAAACTTCAACTTCTTATTTTAATAAACACACAATTGTCTACTCAGACCTTATCATTTAATTATTGTGTGCTGCGTTTTGAAAACTTAAATTAAAATAACTACAAGACAACATGGCTATGACTATTCAAATAACATATTCATTACCTAATTTCCCTTCATTCTACTAACTTTTAAACTCTTTAATCTCTGTTGTAATACCCATATTATATTTTCTAAATATATTTGTTAAATTGGGTACCTATATATTTTATAAAACTAACTCCTTTATTAAGGCAATAATTTCCTAAATATTGTATATTGTTTAATTCTTTAAATATACTTCTTTATTACACTCTACTTTCTTTATTACTCTATTACTAAACTCTAACTTATTCAATTTGTGTAACATATTTTTAGTAATAATTTTACGAACATAATATAAGTCTAATTTTGATTGTAACTGCTTTTTCTCTTTATTTATATTTACAATTTGTTTAAAAAATAATTTTACATTTTCATTAACTTTAGTATCATACGGATCCCTAATTTCTATGTTTTGAAATCTGTAAATTGCTAATACTATTTTGAATAATATTATTCGATGTGCAAATACTTGAATAAACACCTACATGAGAACCCATAATCGTCCAACCAAACTTCGTTTCCATAGCAACTAGATTGTTATTTAAATTTAAAATATTCATCATCATCATGCCAGCCTTTCGCGCGTCCACTGCAAGGTTCGTCACAACGACCGGTTTTGCGCTGCCTGTATCCATCGGCTTCCCGCGACCTTTTTCAGGTCGTCGCTCCATCTTGTGGGGGGCCTGTCTCTGCTGCGGCACGCGGTCGCTACTCGAGAACCTTAATGCCCCAACGGCCGTCCGTTCTGCGGGCTATGTGGCCTGCCCACTGCCACTTAAGTTTGGCGATTCTGGAGGCTATGTCGGTTACTTTGGTCCTTTTGCGGATCTCATCGTTTCGAATACGATCCCGCAAGGAAACGCCGAGCATAGCGCGCTCCATTTTTTTTTCATTATTTATGTGACTGCGAGCTTTTTCATGAGGCCCATAGGCCCATACATAACACACATTGCTCGAACACCTTGGTTTTTAAACACTGCGGTATTTGGGACGAGAAGATATTACGTAGCCTCCCGAATGCTGCCCAGCCGAGTTGGATTCGACGAGAGATCTCCTTCTCGAAGTTGGATTTACCTGTTTGGATTAACTGTCCTAGGTATATATAATTGTCAACAACTTCGAGTGCGGAGCTTCCTATTTTTACAGGAGTGGGTATAACATGGGCGTTCGACATGACTTTGGTCTTATCCATGTTCTAGTTTAGGCCCACTTTTTTAGAAGCCCCACTGAGATCATTGAGCATTATGCTGAGGTCCTCCAGGGTTTCAGCCATATCATAGGATGGATAGAGAATTTGCTGAAACAGCGAGCGGTGGGCTACGCTGATGACTTAGTGATTCTAGTAAGCGGAGCAATTGAGAACATATTATGTGAAACAATGCAGAACGCTTTAGGAATCATAGAAAACTGGTGCAAAACAAATGGACTAAATGTAAATCCAAACAAAACAGAACTCATTCTCTTTACCAATAAAAGGAAACATGAAGCTACCTAAACTATTTGATACCGAACTTACTCTAGCCACAGATGTCAAGTATCTGGGAGTAACGGTAGACAGCAAATTAACTCTGGAGTAAGCACCTGGAAAACAAACTGAAGACTGCCTGTACCACAATGTGGCAATGCAGAAGACTTCTAGGAAAAACATGGGGGCTTAAACCCAAGATTACTTTGTGGCTATATACCACTGTAATAAGCATATAAATAGCCTACGATCACTTAGTGTGGTGGCCCAGAACCACCCTAAGCACAGTGACAGCCAACTTACAAAGTCTCCAAAGACTCGCCTGTTTGGCAACAACAATGTATGAAAACTACACCGACAGCAGCCATCGAAACCTTATTAAACCTAACGCCACTACACCTACATGTCCAATATGAGGCTGTTGTCGCCACCATAAGACTAAAGGCCTTGGGTCAATGGAAACCGGATCTACGAGCAAGGCATACTCAGTCACTTAACGAACACATTAAAAAGCAACCACTCATAAACGCTGTGAATGAACGATGTCCACGCGTACATATATTTGAGAAACAATACCTAATTAACACACAGGAAGAGCCAGCTGACAAATCCGGCCCACATGAGGTCAGTATTTACACATGTGGGTCAAAAAACAAAAACGGGACAGGAGCATTTTCTCTTTTGACCTGAACATCAACATCTCAATGGCACTAGGCACACATGCCTCCATCTTTCAAGCAGAGTTCATAGCCATAATAGAGGCAACCGCGGCAGTGAGCGCTAGAAAGATAGAACAACATGGAATTCGTATACTGTCAGATAGCGCGGCTCGCATTAAAAAATGGACAGGTGAACTCAATTCTGATAAAACAATGTCACTACGCACTGGAGACCATAACAAACAAAAACAGGGTCACTCTTCAGTGGATAAAAGGACACAGTAACTCGCTTGGAAACGACGCAGCGGACGAACTGGCGAAGAGGCTCGGCTACAATTCCGGTGGGACCCGAACCGTATGTACATATCTCTTTTAACCAGCTAGGAAGTTGGCTGCGGGATAACATCCACAACCATCATTGTAAGTATTGGGCCAATTCAAAAAACGGCAGATAGGCGGTGAACGAACCAGGCCCGCGTCTAGCTCGAAACCTGCTCAATCTCGACAGAGGTAACCTGCAGATGGTGGTGGGTACTCTAACCGGACACTTTCCATTAAACAAACACCTTACCCTTCTAGGTATCACCAATAGTATTCTATGTAGAGGATGCATGGAAACAGAAGAAACACCCACCCACTTGCTGCTTCATTGCCCCGGGGTGACTTCGCAACGGGCGGAAAACCTCGGAACACCGAGGTTGCTCCTCGAGGCCTTTAGGAGTTCTTGCTGTTTACATCACGCAAAAAGGCCTAACCTCCTGGCCAATTGCGGTAAAGTGGACCCGCCATGATACTATGAAGTTGGCTTTCTTCTTTCGTAGAGAGTATTATGTTCCTTGTTACCTCATGTGGCTCATCGGGCACCAATCATCGCGCTCTATGTCATGAATAGATATTAAAAAAATATACTACAAACTACATGAGAGCAAAGCTAAAATATATTAAGAGAAAAGGGGTTTACAATGAAATTGGTGTGAGTTTAAAATTACTTTAGACTATCCAGTCTGCATTCCACGCTTGTCGTAGGGTACCTTCCCTAATGCGACGTCAACGTCCAGGAGGTTTAGTCCAGGGTCCCTTCAGTACAGCCTAGCGAGTTTCCAGTGTCCAGGAGAGATTGCAATCTTCTGTGGCTCCGTACTTTTAACGCCGAAACTAGAACCCCAAGTAGGGGTTGGCAGATTAAATAATTATAGGTACTGAAGCAAGAGATTGTTTAGAGCAACGTTTGCGACTTCTAGTAATTAATATAAATAATTATATACTGATATTAAACCAACGAACACTAGAGGTCACCGGTCAGTCTTTAATCAATTCTCTTTTTGATCAAGCTTGTGTCAAGTGACACTAGCTACGTTCCGACTCTCAGATGCGTTCCGAAAACATTATATATACCACCTACGATTGATAATCGTTAGATCTATGAACAAAAAACTCCTCGAATACACAGAAGTCTTAGAATAATCACTAAAGCGCCACGGTTCACTAGAACAGAGGAACTGCATGAGTATCTACAGGCACTAACTATCAAGTGTGAAACAGGGAGGATACTCCGTAAAATATCAAAAGAGACTTCAAATCCACTCACACCTGCAAGAGACCTCCTGGAATTAAATAAATTTGCACACAGGCTGAAGAGGAGCTTGCAATAAAACAGAAGAAAATAATTAAAGAGAATGACTTTTACCACAATTGGTGGAGTAAGAGATCCTAAAAATCTGTAAAATAACTGTTTTTTTTTACAAAATTTCTTTATTTGTCCAAAAGATATAGATACAATTTGACGAGCCTCTTTATTTAAGTTAACAAAAGCTTACTCCTACTGAAAGTGATGTGTCTTGCGTAAATGCAACACATGATGTTAATGTTATTGTTAATAATGACAACTGTCCACCTGTTGAGACACATACCTGCAGCAGCGCCACGTTGCCAGCGGCGGCTATCTGCAGCCACTTCCAGGAGAACTCGTTGCCGCGCGCGCCGACCCACAGCGCCACCCCGCGGGAGCACAGCGCCTTAAACATACATTATATAACATAACAAACAGAAACCCCGTTCCGTACAAATACAAAAACTATAACTTAATCGTTTAAAAAATATATATAGTTTGCTATCGGTGAAAGAAGTGTGTCTGTAGTAGGGACGGACTACAGACAGGTAAACTCAAAAACTATTCAACTCATTTTAAAAATTTTTTCACCATTATTTTGATATGTTATTAACATTTTATGTAAAAGGAAAAGAAAAAAAAACATTAATAAGTAAATAAAAATAAAAAAAACTTTAATGTACTTTATTGTCATTTTTATTATTATTATATATTTTATTAACTTTCTTATAAACAGCGGCCACATTCTGTTTCTTCTAACGTAAGCGTGAGATTGCCAAAATAACAATTTAAGCTATTACAGGGGTGTTCCACTCCGCGCTTTAAGTATGAAGCTACAAGTTCCCGGCCGTACCCACGGATGGGTTTTATTTTTGAGGGCACGTTTCAAGTCGAACGCGCTACTACTCACTAACGCGCCTCGTCGCGATATTTAATATTAACTAAAATGAAGTCTAAAGCTTATTGTGCCACATTTCGTTTGCTTAAATAATAGTAACAAGTATCCGGATCTTACGTTTTTCATACTTCCAAAAGATTTTTTAACAAATATTTATATAAATACTTGTCATTCTTTTGATGGATAGCTGCCTAACCAAACGCACTCTAAGACCTCATTGTTAAACTTTTTTTTTTGGTCTATTCATAAAAATCTGTAAAGATTTACATGAAATAAATGATTTTGACTTTGTTTAGACCACATTTTAGTTATTACCTCATTTTAATATTACGACGCGGTGCGTGAGTGAGTGCGACTCGGGCGGTGCGCGGCAGCCCTGGAAAATAATGCCTTCTATAGGTACGGCCGGGTACTTGTAGCGTTATGCCTAAAGCGCAGAGTGGACTGCTAATACGTTATACCTTGAATATAAAATATATATAATTTTTAACATTCAATCTGCAATACCTACCCTCTCATACCTACGAAAAATATTATCAATTATTTTAGGCGTAAACAGTCTGAAGTTATCTGTAGAAGGTAAAGAAAACCTGGTTGCATTCTCATTGGTCAATTCAAACTAATCGCAGAGTGACTGTTTAATTTGCAGCGTTACCTTATTTTTAGACACCATATTTGAATTATAGCGCAACCAGGTTTTTTATACCAGTATAAATAAATTACCCAACTTTTCGGATAAACATTTTCTTTGCAATTGCGTATTTTTTTTTCTGTGAATTTCTCTTTTAAGGAATAAATAAATAAATAAAAATGTTATCATTTAGAAAGAGTATGGCTACTCTATTGCGTATTGGCGTGGTGAGGTTACACGAAATTATCATTTAAATAGATTACACGATTGTTTATAATGCGCTCGAAATTCTACAAAGAAAAATTCTAAACATCCATTTGAGACTTGGTTTGAAAGGATGAATTCTATATTTGATTTATTTAATAAAACTCATATCGATTACTATTGCCATGATAGTGATACCCGAACATGGATAGGTTCCGAAACTCAGTTTCAAAACGAAGCGGATAATGTTTACAGCAAAATTAAAGAAATTGAATCAAAGATTTTCCCTAAATCAACAAATAAACTTACTTATTTAAATAAAAAATCTATATCTAATGTCAAATTACCTACATTTTCGGGAAAGTTAAAGGATTTCCCCGCCTTTATCCGTTTATATGATACACACACATAAGTTTATATGATACCCACACACATAAGAAGATTTAGCACATGTCGAAAATATTTAATGACATCACTTTTTGACGAACCAATTCATATTATTCTATCATATCCTATTTCTGACACAAAGTATTTGAATGCATATGAAGCGCTTCGTAGCAGGTACTCAAACATATGAAGCGCTTCATAGCAGGTACTCAAACCTATGAAGCGCTTCATAGCAGGTACTCAAACATATGAAGCGCTTCATAGCAGGTACTCAAACATATAAAGCGCTTCTTAGCAGGTACTCAAACATATGAAGCGCTTCATAGCAGGTACTCAAACATATGAAGCGCTTCATAGCAGGTACTCAAACATATGAAGCGCTTCATAGCAGGTACTCAAACATATAAAGCGCTTCATAGCAGGTACTCAAACATATGAAGCGCTTCATAGCAGGTACTCAAACATATAAAGCGCTTCATAGCAGGTACTCAAACATATAAAGCGCTTCATAGCAGGTCGAGGCAGAGGTCGTTTTATAATTTATATTTTTTAATTTTGTAATAGTATATTTGGAAGAGCATATTCTTCTTGTTCTTGTACATACAAAGTTGTTACATAAAATAAAATCAGCATGTCCTACTAGTAAAGTGCGGTTTGCAAAATATTTACATTATTAAACATTGGAATAGTAAACGTGAATAGTATATATCTCGAGAAGTCTGTATTTGATAGTGAGTGGGTACATTGTCACCTCCCCCGCCGTAGTTGTTGTGTATTTAACCAGTTGATAGGTTTACGAGTAGTATAAGGGTTATTTTTATTGTAAATTAGTTATTAAAATAAATAACATATAAAATACCTCAGCAGCGCCCCAGCCTAAAGCAACAGTAAATATTTTGGTGTGTCCTTTGCCTGGAACAGAGTTGAGTGCCAAGTAGATGCCAATATAATCTGCAAAATCTACTGTTGCTCGAAGAAATTCCTGAAATCATATTAATGCTCAATTATTATCATTATAGAGAATGCAGATTGCAGCCGGAGTGTGCACTTAAGATTCTGATAATAGTACATTACTGCCGCGGTCTATAATGACTACTTTGCTGGTCGCGCTGATGATGGACAGCGCAGCTCCATGCCGACACAGCGAGGTCAGCGTGCAGCACTTGATGGACGACCTGAGATATACAGCGAGGACAGCAAGGGCTGCAATGATGGCCAAGCTGGAAGGCCTAGAGCGTAGCTAGGCTAGCTCGAGGCAATCATAGCTTGACCAGCGAAGCACTCATGGTAGGCCAAGGCTAGTATAGCCACTTCACTCCGGCCACTCCTTGAAACAGAACGGCAAGGTCCACTTTGCTCAAACAAGGTTGTCAAAATAATGACCACATAACATGCATTTTTGAGTAAACACTTTATATTATAGATATTTAACACTTATATGTGAACTTAATATTGATTCTCCTATTTATTTACGCGGTTATGAACGGAACTTTATTTTTGCTTATGAAACCGGAACTTAGTTACTTTTGTGATAAAGTATTGAGGATATTCATAAAGACATGAAAACTAATTCATATTTATCACCGCCTGTTTCTAAACTGCATTCTTTAGCTAAACGACATTGTCATGGACTATGAAAGTCTGCTATCTGAGTCCATGAATGGGATTGGTGATGCCTCGCCTTACGGTTCGAAACACGCCATAATTCAATCGCTCTCAATTCACTTTCAACTTTAACGTATTGCCTTTATTTTTTGCCGTATTGTATTTAAATTATATGCCACTTTAGACTTTAAACAATGCATTTTACACTACTGTAAATATATTTGTTTCCTTTACATATATACTTAGATATAAGTTTCTTCCTTTAGCCAAACTACTTAGTTTGAGCAAACTAATTAGTTTTTCTATTCCTTCTGGGTCTGGTTGTTTATATCAATATAATAAAAAATAATAAAATATACCTATTATGTATTTGTATAAAATTTTTAATAATCAAATTGATTCTCATTATTTACTTAATAAAATATCGTTTGGACACCCAACTTTAGTTCAAGAACACATAATTTGTTTAACATTAAGTTAACAGAAAGCAATTTCTCTAGAAATAGGTTTATTATATATAAGATCTTGCAATAGTTATAATAGGCTTTTTTCATTAATAGATTTATTTCAAATAGAAGCTGTATCTATTTTTAAGAAAGCGGTATTGAGCCTTCTAGGACACGTTGGGAGCTCTGCGTAGCTCGACATGTTCTATTGCACCAATTTAATATTGGACTGCAGAGTGCCTCCTTCAACCTGAAGGCATTATCCGAAATAGATAATTATTGGATGTTTAAATCTTATTTTACCATACACATAATAGTATATTTTTTCTATTGCCTACCACTAAATAACGTAATTTAATTTGTTGTTAATTTGAGAAAACTTTGCTGGATTATATAAAATTTATATTCTTCTATTGTAATGTTTGTTAACGACCGTATGTTTTTCCAAATAAATATTTTAAAAACGATAGAGAGCACTGGCAATTTTTTTAGGAGTTTAATTTCCCGTAATGTCAAATTTATCAATATTCCGGATTGGAAAAAAGTAAAATATATATATAAAATAATAAATTCTTTATTTGCACAAAACATGGTACAGTAGATCTTATAAATATTAGTCTGCTCAGCACATTTTACCATTAATGGCAGCAATGAAAGCCTCCGTAGTAATAACTTATTATTACTTAATTTATTTTTTATTATATTTAAATTTTATCTTTGGATAAGGTATATCTTATGATTACTTATTAATATTTACATTATGCAGGTACTCTGTTATTATTTATTATTATTTAGTAAAGTGCCAGTACTCTTTAGTATTTGCAGTTCTGTACATTGGTACAGCAACCAAATGCTAAACTGTTAAATAATCTGCCATAGGGTGTTTTGAGCATGCTTTTAGTAGGGTTAGAGCATTTAATGTATGCTGCGATATGCATATCGGTAACTCAATGGCTATATTCCTCTGTTAGTTTGTGTGAAGCACCAGAGTTTTTTACTTGCTGGTACCTTTTTCTCCGGGGTGTCTCCGGAGGGATCGACTTTACAACTAGTGTTTACGCCCTTAAAGATACCGATCCATATAACTATGTTAATGCGATTGATGGTCATTTAAACATATCTACAGCCAATATAACGATAATATAAGAACTAATATTTAAGGCGTGGATACGGTTGGTGAGGTCGGTCGCCTCGTTGGCACCCTTGTATGGCAGATGATAATCGGAAGGTCAATGGAATCAGCTAACCACCTAGTCTTACACTAGTTGGTTATGTAGCGTGCGTTCGGTTGGTTGGTTTTTTCAATACTTTTATTTATGACACCTTTTATTAATTAATCTATAATGGTTATATATATATAGCAGCCTAACCAAACGCACTCTAGACCTTATTGTTAAAACTTTTTTTTTTTTTTTTTGACTATTCATAAATATCTGTAAAGATTTACATGAAATAAATAATATTTGATTTGATTTAGTAATTATTCGTGAAGCTGTTAGTCTCAGTATTGCTAGGGCCAGAAAAATATTATCAACAAATGAAAACTAACTACTTTTGTAAAGGAGGGACCTCAACAAAACCCAAAGTAAACCTTTCTCAATCCTGGACAAAGCACAAGACTGGAAAATATTCATGGATACATTCAAAATACATTACAAGATTCCAGACGAACTAGCAGTTTCAGCCTATAGACCAGACATACTGGTGTACTTTTGGTACTTGAAGAAAGTAATACTTATAGAACTCACCGTTCCGTGGGAAACAAACATACCTAAGACCACAACGTCAAGTCGAACAAATATATTGATCTCACAAACGAAATTACTAGAAACGGATTTACATTATTACATTTACAAGAGGAATTCCATCAAAGACTTTGCACCGTCTATTGAAGGATCTTGGCCTTCCGAAATGAACCGTCGGAACTTTTATGGAGCGTGTTTCCAGGATGGTGGTAACAGGATCATATAGTATTTGGTTGAGTAGAGAGGGTAGTGAACACAGTGCAGGCGAGAGTTCAAAAGGCCTTTAAACCTTCTTCGCGGTCTCAAGTCCGGGAACGCTGCAGTTCATTCCCCTGCCTTTCAACCACGCGATGGACCCGGCACCCGCACAGTGAAGCCATAGATAGCTAAGAGCATTGTCTCTCTCTCTGGGACTGTTAAAAGTTTCAATAGTAGAAAAAGTGGTTTGCAGGTTGTCATATGTGATACATCACAAATAGCACATTTGTATTGTTTTTGAGCTAAAAACGCCGCGTTTGTTACGACCGAGTTTCCCCATAATACTTTCGCATGTTCCAGGTTTGTACTTTAGGCGACAGCGCCTAAAGTAAAGTTAATATTATTTCAGATTATTCCTCAATGCCGCCATGCCGGTTAGACTATGCTACGATTCTTTGTGATTTTTATTAATAATACGAAACATACTATAATGATTTATTTATCAAGAAGGCAGTTACAACAACTGAAAAGTGTTGCATTATTATACATATATGTATTATATGAAAATTCTGTACTTGAAAAGGTCAAGCCATCTTTGATATCATTTGACCAACCTTACAATGTCGCCAACCAATGTAGTGAGTAACACCGAAAGAGCAAAAACCAGAAATAATTTTATTCTACAATGAAACAAAAGGCAGTGTGGATACGGCTAATCAAATGTGTAACCCTATTTCAAGGACCTGTTCATGTGGGCCACTGAGGGCCACTGAAATTAATTTTCATACTCTGGTATTAATACCTGTGTTATCTATAATATTGGAATATCACTCAATCACAACCAAAGATGAAAAGGACTGAGTATTATATAATAATATGATATATTTAAGGATATGAGAATTTGGAATGTGTGGGGTTGATTATGGTTCAAGTTTAATTAGAAAAAAGATCCACTGGACAAATGTTAACCAAATTATCCAAAAGGATATTGAATGCTCCAGGGTCAAACTGTGAAGGGTTGTCACGGACAAAATTATGTATAGTTTGTCCTCGATGTAAAGCCATTTCTTATCATGCTTTTTTCCACGGAATAAATAAAACAAGTGGAAATGGTATACAACACCAAATGTATCAGAACCGATGTCGCCAAAATCATATATCTATAAGTGTTGAATCTATAACTGTATCGTCCTGATTGGTTACAAAAATACACAGTAATTTTAAACACTATAGACTATGAAATAAGATTTAATTTAATGTATCAAAAAATCATGACATCTAGTTTCTAGTAGAAATAAACTGTCTAAACACTCTGCTAAAAAGGTTCTGCTATTAGACCACAGGTGGCGTGATTTAATCAATATCCGATTAATTGTTTTATGTAGTCGGCATAAGGCCTAATATAGTTTATAATGCCAAAGTCTGTTTGACTATTCTAGAACTTTCTATGCACAAAATATAATAATTCAAGGGCGGGACATAATAAAATATTGAAAGTATTGATATCGATGTTTTTTTTTAATTTAATGTGTCTGGGTTATGGCTGGATGCACTCCCTTCTCCTTCACTGGGTACATTTCTAGATGACCAGTCGTTAAGAATAGCTATGGCATTACGGTTAGGCGCGAACATCTGCCAACCTCACCAATGTGAATGCGGAGTGCAAGTCTTAACGAACGGCCATCATGGATTAAGTTGCAGTAGAAGTGCTGGGAGATTGCCTCGACACCATAACCTTAATGACATTGTTCGCCGTGCTCTGACTTCAGCAAACGTCCCCTGTATTATTGAGCCCCGTGGGTTAAGTAGAATAGATGGAAAACGCCCAGATGGGTTAACGCTTGTGCCGTGGCAGAGAGGGCGAAGCCTTATCTGGGACGTCACTTGTGTTGATACATTTGCGGCATCACATCTTCAAGCCTGTGTAGGCTCAGCAGGGGCGGCTGCTGAGGCCGCAGCCAAGGCGAAACATACAAAATATCAAAATTTAAAATCTGATTATTTATTTGTTCCATTTGCTGTGGAGACAACTGGGGTTTGGGGCTCTGAAGCCAAGGAATTCAGCAAAAAGCTATGTGCTCTTCTAAATGAGATCACTGGAGATTCCCGGTCCGGATATTTCTTTAAACAAAGGATATCACTGGCAGTACAAAGAGGTAATGCTGCCAGTGTTATGGGAACCTTCAGGCCGGGACAGAGTCGGGACATAGTGGATATTAATTTTTTTTTTATTATGTAGTAATTAATGGGTTAATTTTATATACCTAAACATATACAAATACGTTAACTAATAAAATATATATTATAAATAATAAACATAATAATAATTTAATGTGTGTAGTAAATTATATTTTTTAAATGTTAGTAAAAATATTTTAGATGGGAGTAAGGCCTGGGAGGTGGAAACGAGACCGGTCCGACCGATCCAAGCCCAAATCCAAAATCATGACTAGTCCCTTGACAGTTTTTGCATCTGTATGATGCAAAAACTGTCAAGGGACTAGTCATGATTCGATTTTAGTCTGTGGGTTTACCGGTTTTTGAGATTACTAATCGTTGTAGTAATATCAAAAACCGGTTATTGCCGAGGTAGTAGTTTCCTTACACAGGGTGTGGTTACAAAACGGGCGGCTGATTTTATAAAAAGTGACAAGGTTTTTAAAATACTCGTAAAGAAAATTCGTTTTCGTCGTCGCTTATTTCGTAACCGCATCATTTAGCCGGCATAGTGGAAGCCCATTCATGGACTATGGGGGTATGCTTACCACCAGGTAGATACAGTCACATGACGTCTTATAATCTATTACTTAGTCTTCCTCATTCATGGAGTCTGTAAACCTGCTTAATAAAAGGTAGGTAGAGTCACATGACACGCTACCCACCTGTTTGTAAGCAGGTCAACAGGTTCCATAAATGGGGACGATTGATATTATAAGAGCAGGTCATGTGACTCTGTGCCTACTTGTTGGTAAGCAGATCAACTGAGTCCATGAATGGAGACGACTGATATTATGAGAGCAGATTATGGACTCTGCGTCTGGTGGTAAGCAGACCTACAAAGTCCGTGAATAGGTGTTCACGGACTTTTAACTTTTAACATTAATCGCTCCCATTATGCCGGCTAATTGATGCGGTTACAAAACAAATAAATTTACAATTACGATTTAAATAAAACTGTGAAAATGCACAATTTTATTTCATATTATGTGACATTTTTTTTATTCTCTTCGCAAATATTGAAAAATAAAACGAATAGACGTTATTTTTAATTACCGTTTATTGTTCATTAGATATAAGATTAAATTATACTGGGTGATATTTTTACCAATGTTAATAATATTTTTAGGCATTCAAATTGTATTACTTACAATAAAAAAAGTAGGTATTTAAAAAAGAAAAAATGAAAGAAAAGTTGTCATAACATTATATTAAATATTTTTCACGTTTCAATTATTTTTTCCCGCTGCGTCAATCCACTTTTCTTTAATGATAGGATCAATAGGAAATCTTTAAAAAAATTTCGCCGAAAAAAAAATTATTTGATTAAATAAACGTCTGATAGAAAGGTCAGGTGACAAGAGGGCCGGCAGTTATTTCTGCCAACGCATTAGTTTGGCTATTCAGCGAGGAAACGTTGCCAGCCTTCTTGGCACTATCCCTGACGGGCCATCTTTAAATTTAGAAGATATTTTTTATTTATAGTCTTAATAATAGTATATATTATATTTAAAATGTTAAAATTAATTAAAATAAAGTCCAGCAATTAAATAAAAAGTCGATATCCTCATTTAAGTATATACGACATTTTTGTTTTAAATTGAGATGATTATCGCAATACCTTAATTATTGCGATGAAACAAGAAAATAATCTCAAATACAAAATAATATAACGATAAAAAAATATATCGATTTTTTTAATAAATATACTTTTCCCAGCTCTAATTTAGTAGCGATGTATAAGAATGAATGTGTCATTATTTACATTTATAAAAACAAACTCGACCTTAGTGGCAATGAAATAAAGTCCATTATAATATGTATAGCTCTCAAATAGAAATGCATTACGATTTTATATTAAATTAATTAGTATATGAACTTACCGATGATAAGATACACCACCATTTAAAATATCTTTATATCGATTATCGTTTTTACACTGCAATACAGCTTAATAAGGCATATTTACGAAGTTTTATGCAATTTTATTATCCAGAAAATGGATAACGTCAGTGTGGCATAGAGGACACAACTAACCGCAAAAAAAATGGTATTTGCGGATCAGCGCAAACGACTGGAACAGGAGCCACGCCCACATCACACTTCCACTTGTTTTATTTATTCCGTGCTTTTTTCCATAAAATCATGTGTCAAAAACTTAATTTAAATGAGCAACATTTAGTACTTACTTTTTCAAGTTCTTTGTGAATAGAATAGAATATGTATTTATTCAATAAAATAAAACAAAAAATTACAATAATATAACAATACAAATTTGATTACAATGCTAATAAAACTATATTTTATTGAAATGGTTTCACCCTCAGCTTGTGCGTGGTGACTAAGTAACTACTAGTGCCTCGCGCTCATTTTCAGGATGAACCATGATTATTAAACTAAATTTTATCTATACTAATAAGATTATATATAAAGATTTGTATTTTTGTATGTTTGTAATGAATAAACTCAAAAACTACTGGACCGATTGCAATAATTTTTTCACCATTAGAAAGCTGCATTATTCAGAAGTAACATAGGCTATATAATATCACGCTAGGTCCTATAGTTGTGGAGCAGTAACCAAAAATGTTTTAAAAACGGGGGAAAAGTATCGTTTCTGAGGCCTTCCGTGGCGTGCGCTGATCTTAAGTCCCCCCGTGCGAAGCCGGGACGGGCCGCTAGTACATAATAAAATTGCTTAATTAATACCTACTTAATAATAAAATTGTCCTCCATTTCCTTTTTCTGTGCTTGCATTACATTTTCTTAAATTAATTTTAAAATTAGTTGGATTTTTAATATTTCTTATGCTTAGAGGTATTTTATTCCATAACCTAGAAGAGGTCAAGATAAATGAACCTGTGTATTTGCTAGTTCTATGGGTATGGCCTTTCACTATAAGGCCATTACGGTTGGATCGTAAATACTTTATTCTATCGTGCAAATATGAAGGTGTCTTGTTTTTTATTACTTTAAAAATAAGGTTCAGAATATGAAGTCAAAATCTAATGCAGCTGTTTTGTATCCGTTGCACTTTTTTTGCTGTATTTTGCAGTAAGCATGGGCCATATACTACATCACAGTAGCTAAGTTTGGACAAAACAAGAGATTCGCATAAGTAGATTATATTATTAATATCTAAAAAATCCCTAATAGTGTATAAGATTCTATTGATGCAAAGCATTGTCTATATTTTTAATTAACATGTTTATCAAACGTAAGGTTTTCATCAAAATGTAGACCTTACTTACTTTAAGGTTTTTTACATTTGTTGCGCGTGATATTCTTTTATTATAGACTTTGGTTATGGGACCGTATTCCAATACCTTACAAATTTGTTGTTTATTTCCAATTATAATAAATTGTGATTTATCTGGGTAAAGTGTTAGGCAGTGAGATTTTGCAATTTTTTTTATGTCACTTACGGCACGCGCAGTGTTGCGGCAGAAAGGAATTTATAAGTTGTGTGTCATCGGCATAAAGATGATATCGACACTTTTTGATTGTTTTATAAATGTGTGATGTATTAACGCGTTTTCACTTATTCCGTATGAGAATAGTATTGATATTAATTAAGATATATTTTGGCAATCAAACGCCCGTGAAAAATCTAATAAAACCAATATTAATGATGCACATCCCTTATCTCCGGCATCAAGTAGGTTCTCTGTTACTTCTAGTAGCGCCGTGGAAGTACTATGGAGTGCCCTAAAACCTGACTGGTATTGTGGCAAAAAGTTATTTGTAATAAAGTTTAATGTCAGTTTTCATTTAATTGTAAGAACATGATTTTGTCAAAAAATTTCGACATAACTGGCAAAATGCTTATCGGCTTAAATTTTTAAAATTTTCAACAACTTGTTTTTTAGGTAAAGGTCGGATTAATGCACGCTTCCACTGCAATGGTAATGTGTTTAGTTCGATGCATCCACTGATAATAGTTGCTAATCAATAATTCAGAGTCAGTATAATCATTGTGATTGAAATACGATCCCTATTCATTAGTTTGCATAAAATCACAAGATACGTCAGTTATTTTGTTATTGCGATAGTGATCCATCAGCTGTTTGCTAAGTCAGCGAGTTATTTGGTAATTTTAGAAACTTACTATTTATGGTGTCGACGTTACTTAAGTGTGTTGGTATAATAATGAAGGGCGTTTCCTGCAAAACCAATTTTTATAATATTTTTCCACTTAAATTTTTGGTCCCTATTTTGATGTATAAGTATAAGTAATAATAGTTAATGAAAGCACATTTTGCCGTCTAATCGCACTATACTACATAGTTCCTAAGCATCCGGTAATATTCCTCATGTACAGGGTTATGACTTCGCTTCGCTCGAGACTGGGCTTTGTTTCTTAAACTTATCATAAGCTTGATATTGTCCGTTATCCACGGTTTAGAGTTTTCATATATTTTAATTCTTTTCAACGGAGCGTGTTTATCGTATAAGTTTAACATATTACTATTAAACACACTAACCATAGAGTCTGCTGTATCTAACTGTTCTATTTCATCCCAATTTATTTATTTTAAATCATTATCAAACTCTGCTGTGTCTATGGTTAATAAATTTCGTCGCATAATACATTTTTGTTCTAGTAGGGGTACTTTGAATTTCATGTCTGTTAACACCAATCCGTGATCGCTTAAGTCATAGTTATGAATAACTTTTTGGGATATAATATGATCTGGGCACGTTGCTTACAAAACATCTATAAAAGTGCGTGTATTGTTGGGTTAAGTTGAAGTTGTTAAAAAATGTAGTTATATAATGGGTGAGATATGTTTGGTGGGCGAGAAGATCTATATTCATGTCCCCCATTAAGATAATATGTTGGGCATTACTGAACGATACCAATGAGTCTCCGAGCTCTTCAGTCATTGTATCAAAACTATAACGAGGTGGTCTGTAGAATATTATTACGGTTTTCGTATGCTGAAGGTGTAGTTCCCACCACATTTGCTCTAAAGTGCCTTACGGATGCCTAAGAATTTTAACTTTTATATTTTCCCGTGTGTAAAAGCCAACTCCACCTCCTCTTCTTCCATCTGTCCTTGAGCTGTGTTGAAATTTGTAAACAGGAATTTTGGGTCCCTTTTCGCCTGGTTTGCACCAAGTTTCATTCAGTGCAGGTGTTCATCATGTTAAAAAGCTCGTCTTGACCAGTGTTTAAAGAACCAACATTGAGAAAAATCAACCTAAGATTTTTTTGTCTACCCATATTGAAGCTTGTCTAATTGTGGCGCTCTAGGCGCCTTCATAATCAATTGAGTTTACGTACCTCATCTCTGCACTTTTTCTAGCAGGACAGTTTTCATCACCTGTTTTGTGACGGTTTTTTAAAACAATGACACGTTGCACAAATACCAGTGTTATCTTTCTTTGTACATTGTTGAATAGAGTGACCTTGATTGCCACAATGACCGCAGGTGGATTCTATTTCTCTGCAAAATTTTGCTGCGTGACCATATCGTTGACACTTAAAACACCTAGTCACTAGTGTGAAATCCCTCACAGGACACGAGCTCCAGTTTATGTAGATGCGCCCTTGGTTTATCAGCGTGTCGTATATTGGCGGGCATTTCAATTACTTAAATTGCATTTAAATTGGCAGTGTTTTTTGTCTTTTTTGCCAGATCTATGGCTGAGCCTCACAAGTTGGTGAAATTCCACTCGAGTTATGCTCGGGTGCTTTTCCGTGATATTTTGGTCGTATATACAATCATATAGTTCTTTCTGATCCATTCCATTGGGCACACCTATAACTGTAATCCTTGGATTACACTTACTGGGCTCTTCAAGTTTTACCCCCGTATTATAAGACGTATCTTTAACTCCACTTTACACTCAAGGAACGTCTGTCTCTTTCCACCAAATGTCAACTATAAAAAGCAAGTTGAGACAGACGCTCCTTGAGTAAAGAGTGGAGTTAAGGAAACGTCTTAGAATACGGGTGTTAGTCCCGATGATTTAAGTGCCTTTAACTGAGCTAATTTTCCTAAGTCGTCTTTTGTTTCGGTACTTATGATAACGCCACCGTTTTTTGTTTTGCTAAGCCCTCTCACCTGCAGTTTCAATTCATCGGGCTTAATTATTTGTTGCACCAATATTTTGTTGATTCGCTGCTAGCTTCGCGGTCAAGAGGGTATATTGCAATGCTTCTTGTGGTAGCGGGCCGAAGGTAGGTATTGTTTTGCCGTTTTACCTTGTCGGCAAAGCGCTCTGTCAGTACGGGTTTCGGGGCGGCCAATTCTACGGTTTCCTTTAGCTCATCAATATAGCTTTTGAATACCTGCTGATCCTTCTCCTTGGTAACTGCATTTTTGTATCTGTATCTCAGTTCCTGGTATTCTACTGCCAACTGAGATACGCCATGCATTATTTTTCGGCTTGTGGTATTGATTTTTAGTTTTTGGTCCGTGTTGAGCTTGCCATCATTTGCAGTTAAACAGATTTCATTAAGGCAGGCCTCGATGTCTGTCGCAGTCGTCTGTAGGGCTTTTGCCGTTTCGCATTTTGGTGGATCCGGATCTTCGACGTGACGCGATGGACCCGTATCCATAGCTTCAGGCTGTTTTCTGGTCGGTGGTGGGCTTCGCGCAGTTCGAATACTCTGATTAAATGGATTATCCATTAAAAAAACAAATATTGTTAAACAATAAATAATTAAAACTCACAATAACATCACATTTTCACTACAAACACTGGTTAATGCTTAAAATGTATTTTATTTTATTAATTGTAAGTATGAGTCACATTAAGTAGAACACGTCTGTTTGCATCGGCGTCTGACTTCGATATGATGAGATGATCTCCATATGTTAAGTATGAGTCACATTAAGTAGGACACGTCTGTTTGCATCGGCGTCTGACTTCGATATGATGAGATGATCTCCATATGTTAAGTATGAGTCACATTAAGTAGGACACGTCTGTTTGCATCGGCGTCTGACTTCGATATGATGAGATGATCTCCATATGTTAAGTATGAGTCACATTAAGTAGGACACGTCTGTTTGCATCGGCGTCTGACTTCGATATGATCTCCATATGTTAAGTATGAGTCACATTAAGTAGGACACGTCTGTTTGCATCGGCGTCTGACTTCGATATGATGAGATGATCTCCATATGTTAAGTATGAGTCACATTAAGTAGGACACGTCTGTTTGCATCGGCGTCTGACTTCGATATGATGAGATGATCTCCATATGTTAAGTATGAGTCACATTAAGTAGGACACGTCTGTTTGCATCGGCGTCTGACTTCGATATGATGAGATGATCTCCAAAGGTAAAAAAGAACATATGGAGATCATTAGAAAGACTGATTATTATAACGTTTAATTAAACAGAAATAAAAGTTGATTTGCAGTCTCATTTTTTATATTATACATTATAAAGGACAAATGAACAATATACTTGCATTATTGCGCTTATAGCAACAATATCTCTAATATTGTAGATTGAGTATGTGGGTGGCATGCTTGTTTACAATCTTATTTTACTTTTTAGTCATTTTGAAGTTAGTTGTTTTCTTTTTTGAAACTGATGGGAAAAAAACAGTCACATGTGAGTTATTAGCTTTTAAAGAGCTCCCAGTGGCTCCCACATTTTCTTTAATCTGAACAATAAAAATTAATATTTATTATTTCTAATATATACATTTTTAATTATATAAAAAAGGATTTTTTAAATTGTTTTTTTTTACTCTGATATGAAGTATCAACACAAAAAAAAAACTGTTAAATAGAAAACCTCGTCATTTTTCAAAGTGTGGTAAAAAGCGGCTTGATGCAGTGGTTCTGTATAACCACAAGAGATACATACGTGTGTGAGATTTCCGGCTTCCGTATCGGGGAAAAATGTGGCCAACAGCAACATCTTGCAGAGGGCAGTCAGCAAGAACATCACTCCACACTGCACGCAGCGCCACCATGCACCCATTTCAGACCTGCAATCATATGGAACACCTTTAATCATATGTAAGATATTTAAAAAAAGACATAAGGTAAGTATCTTATAATATTATTATATTTATTTTATTATTATTTATTTATCTTCACGCCAGGTCCCTTACGGGGTAGGCAGAGACAACCGAGCGCCACTTGTCTCTATCTCTACATTCTTCTTTTGCCTCGTCCACAGTCATAACTCTTCGCATATATGCACGCCGATTTCGGAGACTTTTAACTGCACCATATTTTAGAACCTTTTCAATGTGATCATGGTAAGTGTGTCTTGGTCTCCCACGGCCACGACCTTCACTCCCTTCACCTTACTTTTATATATCTGGTTCGTCATTCTTTCATCACTCATTCTTTCTACATGTCCAAACCAGCGGAGCATGCCCTTCCTCATTTTTATGCCTATACTTTCATTCAGCCCTACTCGTTCTCGAATTACCTCATTGCGGATCCGGTCTGTTATTTTAACACCGCACATTCGTCGCAATGAGCGCATTTCTACAGCATTAATTCTACTTTGATCCTTCTCCTGACATACCCAAGTCTGACTTCCATACAATAGTGTTGGGACAAGCACTGCATTATGAATGGCTAGTCTTGCTTTTGTAGTAATATTTGAACTACGCACCAAATAACGCAGTGCGCCATTGACACTATTGCCTGCATTCGCTTTCATTTCAATGTCTTTTTCATATCTACCATCCCTAGTGAATACACTACCCAGATATATAAATTCAGACACTTGTTTTAGATTCTCATTATCAACCATGATCGTCGCATTCGTTTTCTCGTTTCTTTCAAATATTAACACCTTAGATTTTCCCGCATTTATTCGGAGACCTCTTTCAGCACATCCATCTTTCATATCTGTGACAAGTGATTGAAGCTCTTGCTGAGATGATGCAATGAGTACAGCATCATCTGCATACAATAGTGTATTAATCAACTTATCACCCATTTTGATCCCACA
Organism: Monopis laevigella; assembly: GCA_947458855.1. Lineage (NCBI taxonomy): Eukaryota > Metazoa > Arthropoda > Insecta > Lepidoptera > Tineidae > Monopis > Monopis laevigella. The sequence continues at coordinate 533,896 of OX381587.1, read as the reverse complement.
TCTATTTTCTTTCAGTCTCTGCAGGCATTTTTCTAGGTATATGATGAACAGTCTGGTGGACATCACACATCCCTGTTTGACGCCAATATATCTTATAATAACATCAGTAAATTAAATATTAATTAAAACTAATAAAATAAAAGACCTAATATAAAACTATAAACTACCTAAAATTAAATCCTACAAAATTAACATAAAAAATAAGGCTAAATAATAAATTTCTTCCATATCGCTATCATTATGGATGGTTCCCAAAAGACTGGCTGCGTTACCTCGATGTATAGCAACACTTATGCGCTGTCCAAGGAACGAGCCAGCCCTTTGGTCACCAGATGTATCGACCAGCCGTTTGGAAATTATATTTGAAAATACAATGAGCCCCTGATCCCCACGGCCCCATGGTTTCAACCACAAACGGTTCAAATACGTAGTCTCTACTGAGGACTGCGTATTTGCGTTTTCCTAATGTAGTAGCGGCGGCGCCAGCCTTTTAAGAAGTCCCTAGCGGGTGTGTAGGCGCGAAAGCATCGGCACATGTTGCGTCCCATACGAGGCACCGACCACCGTCCAGGGAACTAACGTCATACCATCGGGTCTCTTGCCATCGTCCCTAGCCAAACCTACTGGTTCCAAAACGGCAGGGATAGATAAATAAATAAAATAAAAATGGTTTATTCATTCAAGTACAATTTTAAAGTTACAATTTTCTTTGAGCTTCTCCTTTTAAGTTAGAAAAACCTGTCTTAGGAGAAAGCCCACTGATCCAGGCTTATACACTTTTCTGTTCCATTGATTAGTAATTATTAGTTGAAATTATAAATATGTATTGGTGTGATGTTGTATTTGTGCGTGCATGTGTAAGTTGGTGTCTGTTTGCGTGTAACTATATATGTAAATGTTATAATTAAGCATGTATGTGTTAGTAGGTATATGATTTGTAGATATTGTGTAAGCTTCAATTTTGTTCAGTAGTTTATTTGGAAAGTGTGAAATTAAAAATGTTAAATACACAAAATAATAATAATATAAAAAACAATAATAAAATTAAAGTTGCTAATTTACAATCCATTTACAAATACAAAAATATTTAAAATATTATAACCACCACCACTGATTCCAAGATACTTATGTATTTTACGTTCCAACACCAGTACTCATAAAAACCAGTTCTCGAAGAACACTCCAGCCATAAAATCGGAGGCAGGGGCCTCAATCTTTCAGCCACAAATAAATATATAAACATATATATGCGCATAAAAGACAATATCTTGCACAACTAAAGCGCTCCCCAAGGTATCAATAAGCTTCCATGAATATAAGGCCGTAAATCTATATTTCATCTAAGAAATCCTTCACTTGTTTCATAATCTAGAGATTTTATTTAACCAAATAGAGGCGCTGGCAAGGGCCCGACGTATAATTTGATTAAGGTTAGCATGTCGGGATTGTCTTCCGCCGCTTCTACAGCATGAAAGGACGTGGTGACCAAGTTGGTCGACCATCATTCCACATTGACAGCGACGTGGAAGAAAACAAAGAGCACCCAGCCGTAGACACACTGCCAAACGTAAAGTGTTTTGATCCAGTAACGTACCTATTTTTGATGATGGTAAAGTGTGCAACCAAAGCCCAGATTCCCATTGGGCCACAGCTAAGAGCCGAGCACCCTCTGCAGATGTAGAAGCTGATGATAGCAACTCAGTTTGCACCAATTTGCAGAAAGGCTCGTCCCATGATTTTTGAGACTTTTCTATAGAAGGTGGATCTATGGAGTATTGTTCACAGCAAGCTATACTGATAGCTTCAGCTAAGTGTGAAATCTCGAAATCGATAAGCGACGGAGCTAGTAATTTACCAACGAGATCTTTCAGACAGCCGGAAGACAGAAAAGCAGGTAGAGATACACTACTAATTTGGCGAACATTTGTTCGTCAAGATTTATATTTAATAATTTTGATAAAAAACTGAGAATTAAGCTGTCAATTTTTTCCAAAATGCTTTTATATTTCCAGATTTGAGAACAGCGTAAAAAATATATAAATTTGGAAAGGAATATTGAAAAAAGCCATATGGGTGTTAATTTGGAATATTCGGTTGGATATTGAATTAAAATGTTGAATGTTTTCCTGAATAAAGTTAGGTATAGCTTCATCAAAAACCGGAGACCCTAAGAGGCAATGCCGGGTGCTAATGTATTAAACTCATTAAATAAATCTTGCGATTGTGTGCATTCAAAATTTGATAAATATTATTCAAACCGATATCGGCAAATTTATTAATTAATGTTTTTAAGTCATTTAGAACTGTATAAACATCGCCTCCTAGGGTCCTGTCGTCCAAATACCACGCATTAAATTTTGAATGATTGGGTGGACTAAAGTTCAAAAATTAAATTAAATTTTGAATGAACAGCTAGACTAAAGATAGTTGGCCCAAGGGGATCACCTTGCTGACAACCAATAGTCAAATATAATAAATTATTGTTAAAAACTAATTTTGGGAATAACACTGCCACAAAAAATTATAAATGTTGGGTATTTTATCCCTAATTTGTGTCAGTAAGGCGCCTCTATCTATAGAATTAAATGCGTTTGATACGTCGACTTTTAGTATAATATCATCACTATTGTTATCAGAAAAACTTCTAAGAGCATAAACTGCAGCCTCTCAGCCACCTTTGGACCCAAAGCCTAATTGGTGAGGTTGTAAATAGCCTGTTAGGTTTATACATTTTGGTGCAAGTTGGCGGTAAGTAGTGCCGACACCCCTAAGAAAAAGAAACCAGCAAGTAAAAAACTCTAGTGCTTCACACAAACTAAAAAAGGAGCACAGCCATTGATTTGCTTAACTACACAGTATACTGTAGTATAACGTAAGTATAAATAAGTAGGTAATCATCAATTATTACCTTATCCAAAGACAAAATTTCCATAATGTAATAAAAATAAATTATGTAATATTAAATTATTACAATATTGGACACTACATGTACTAAAAAGTCCACCTTTGTACCAAATTAATGCGAAAAAGTTTTTAGATAAAAAAATTAATACATACCTACTTACTAAGCTAGGGTACATTCTACATATGTAATTTAATTAAGCAATTTGTTTACTAGTTGCGAGACCTCAGTTGCATATCAGGACAGTTCCAGACTATAGTAAGTCTTATTGATTAATATGTGTTTTATACAATTCTTAAACTTTATTTCACTCAGATCTATAATGCTTTTAGGTAATTTATTAAATAACCTTATACTGTATATGATATTATATGATTTAATATGAAAAACTATCTGTAAAAGGTCTTGAAATATTTAGTTTATTTATTAATCTGATTAAATTTTGGAAGAGCAATATGTTGTTATGACTTTGGACTTTCAGCTTCTTCATAAAAACTTAAATCTTTAAAATTGTTGCATCATTTGAAAGACAGTTTAGAAGTTTATTTTAAAGACACCTAAATGTAAGAAGTTTATTTGCAACTAGCGGCCCGCTCCGGCTTCGCACGCTATTTATAGGCACGCTCTTGCCGCACCGGGCGGCCGGCCGGTACCGCCGCAAACGCTACGTCCCGCAATATTTAAATCTGTAATATCTTCGAAAATATTCACTTAAATCATACGGTGTAAAGGGCCATATAGATCTATATTAAATGAACAATGTATTCAAGGTATTTAATTGGTTAAGGATTAATGCTGTATTGGTTAAAATCGCTTCGAAAATTAGCCATTATTTGTCGTAAAAAGTAAATGACAAAAAAAAGTTATTGTGGGTTATCCATAAGAGATAGACATATACTATCACGGACTTTTCTGTAGACCTTTTCAATGTGTACAATACTTAGTACATTATTTTGATAAAACTCGTAGGGTTCAGCCTGCGTTTGCAATGTAATCGGAAAAAATGTAATTATTTACGACATCACATTAGAAACCTCAAAAATAACAGTACTTCTCCACTATTTAATGGATGTTATTATGCATATAAACCTTCCTCTTGAATCACTCTATTTATTAAAAAAAACCGCATCATAATCCGTTGCGTAGTTTCACAGATTTAAGCATACAAAGGGACATAGGGACAGAGAAAGCGACTTTGTTTTATACTATGTAGTGAAGTTTCAATTATAGAAAACCAATTGTTTTCTAGAAAACCAATTGTTTTCTAGAAAACCAATTGTTTTCTAGAAAACCAATTGTTTTCTAGAAAAAAAAATTGTTTTAAAATTTCCTAAACAAAAAAATACAATAAAAACTTATTTGATTTTTGTTTGATCTTATGAAATAAATTTTTGTTAGGTATTTTTTCATTACTTACTACACAAAAACTTCAGTAGCCAAATAGATACCTTAAATTAGAATATTAAGCGAGAACCAAATTAGATGGGTTAGGTTTAGGAGAGGTATGCCTCATCTTCGCTGTTAGATTTTTTTTTATAACCACACAAAAATTTTAGTGTATATACCCAAAGCCTAAATAGATCGTTAAGATTAGAAAACTAGTCGGGAGCGAGCAAATAGATGAGTACCCAAAACCAAATTAGATTGGTTAGGTTTAGGTGAGGAAGGAAGAGCACACAGGAAGCATCCTGCCCCAACTTCGGTGTTAGGTTTTTATTTAACTCTTAAGATAATAACCTATAAAATTGTACTTACATGCCAGTAAACTTATACGCCATGTGATATGGAGCATATATTAGTGCTATACAGTTTCCAAAATGATATAGCGTCATTTTAAAATAATTCGGTTTATACAGTGGATGGGTTTAATATCGAAATCTTTCAAAGTTGATTATTTATTGAAGATTTTTTTTTTTTTTTTGGTTTTTCCACAATTGAAGCAAAGATTTGTCAACCATACAGCCTTTCTTTTAAAAACGGCTTCTACGTATTCGATATGTCTTTGCCAACGTCATGTCAAGTGGTTAGATTAGAGATTATTAAGATTCCTTGAGAGATTCTTTGAGGGTAGCCCGAATACTGTAGACGCGTGTTTATATTATATTTTTTAAATTTTATTTTATTGAATATTATTGTGCAAAAGTGTACTAATTTTGTAGAATAAGCATTCGTATAATAATATTAAGTGTAGCATTTACGCAGTGATCTCGGTGTTTATGTTATCTCAAATAATCCCACAATCTTCAGTAAAATGGCGGTACCCATTTCACTGTAGATTTTTCCTTCTCCTTCACTCGACATTGGCAGGACTATACCGTATATTTGCATACGGTCATGTCACCATTCCTTTCTCAACCCTAGTGCTTTTCCAATTCCCTTCATCCTATTATCCCACTTTTACTGCAAATATAAAGTTTTTTTAAATCTACCCACTCGACACTGGCAAAATTACGCGCACGCGTAGAGGCCATTAATTTAAGTTAATAATAATAATAATAAAGATTCCTTGAGGGTAGCCCGAACACTGTAGTCGTGTGTTCCTAGTATATTTTTCATAGTTTATAGGATATTATTGTGCAAAAGTGTACCAATTTTGTAGAATTCTAATGTGATCTTAAGTGTAGTATTTACGCAGTGATTTCAGTGTTTATCTCAACGAATCCCTTTATCGTCAGTAAAATGGCGGTACCCATTTTACTGTCGATTATTTCCTCCTTCACTTGACACTGGTATCACTATACCGTATGTTTGCAGATGATCATGTGTCCATTCCTAATTCTAACCTAGTCCTTTCCCTATTCCTTTCCCTCCTATTATTATACTTTTACCGTACATATTCATTACCTTATAAATCTACCCACATGTCATTGGCAAAATTATGCGTAAACCCTAGAAGGCCATATAGTTAAAAGAAGAAGGAGAAGAGATTATTAAGAGAATTTCATAGATATAAATATCAAGATAGGCCCTTCCATACAAAAACCCAACGATTTTTTGTCAATAAAGTGACAACTAGCGCCACTAGCGGTAAGAATTTGAACTAATACTTAGTATGATGTGACGTTGTAAGGGCGTACGAATTTAATTAGCCAAACTAATATTTTTCATTTTCATAGTTTATTTTTATGTTTCCGTTTTTTTTTTCATAAATATGTGGATATTACTCAGGTGTTTGTATATCGATATGTATGTTTATCAATTAGTCTGTCTATGAATCTACATCTTAGCGTCAAATATCTCGAGAACTAATCGTCCGACTGACTTGAAATTTGAAATAGTTATAAACAGGGGCGCCGGATTTTAGAACCTCATGGGTGCTCATGTTCATTTGATGACTCAAAAAAGTGGTTTGAGGAAGGTTGAAGAGTTTTGAGCTGTCGTTTTGTTCGCATCGGCATCGCGCAATAATGAACATTTTGATCTGTTTCTTGATGCCTATTATCAGGGGTGCTCGGCACCCACTGTTTATTTATCATCGAGGCCCCGAGCATCCACGGAGTCGGCGCCCCTGGCTATTGTTAACCCACATTCATCCAAAATGGTATAAGTCATAGTTACTTATAGGCTCGAGTGAAAAAGTGTGTATATAGAAAATTAAATAAATTTGGGACAAATTAGGTCATGCGGGGTGTCACCTGAAAGGTATTTATTTATAAAACATTAATATATTTATGTAGTTAAATTAGGTACAGTTTAGCTCCCGTTAAATGAAAATTATTTGTGTTAGAAGGAGTTTACTCTAACACAAAGAGCGTTAATGGATACCGTGAGCCAGCAGTACCGAACAACAATAAACCATCATTGATGAATATTATTTAATTTGCAATATTATATAGCAATATATTAAAAATTCAATAATGTTGGTATATTAAAAGGAGTTTAGGTTACTCCAAAAACATCATCTCTAAAACATACAGAATGAGCTTCTGGCGAAATAATAAAATGTCATAATTTTATAATTTATCTTAAAAAACTTTTTTTAAAAACTGCTTTTCAAGAAATTAATATTTAAAATCTAAGTTTGTGTCTATATTTTTTTATTTACAAAGCTGACAGTGGCAGTTTCCGGCCAATCTTTCTATATAATACGAGTCCATACTTCCCTTCGTATATCATTAGCAGGAAATCTTTTAAATAAAACTATTAGAAAAAAAAAACTATTGTTTTAGAACCGCATTTAAATCCCCAATAAAAATCGTATATATTTTAATACAGCTTTATGTTTTATTATGAAGCAAAAATGCGCATCTTTGCGTCATTTTCATCTATCTGTTATATATCAAAACTTTTTCTAAGAGTTTCTTTAAATAATTACGAATATCTTAGCCCTCTGTATAAAAAATAATATTTTAATAGCCTATACATAGCGAGGAAGGTTACGTATAGGATATTTATTTATTTAATTTTTGTACAGGGGGTTAAGATATACGTAACAGGTTAAACAGGAGTTATAACACAAGAACAATTTTTCAAATCGGACTAGTAGTTCTTGAGATTAGCGCGTTTAAACATTATACAAATAAAATCTTCAGCTTAAGAATATAAGTATAGATAATCATAACTTTTATTAAAGTTTCACACTTTTTCATTCAAATTTTGTTTGTTTGACATATCTTATTGTATTCAGTATAAGTATTATAGGCGTTAAAATATGTAACGTCATTACAAGGTTAAGTCGTTGATAATAATCTCTCCATACATTGAAATTGAACGAATGAAACATAACCTAAATATATTTTTTTAACATTTAAATATGAAATTTTTGACTATCCGATGATAAGAAATATTGTCTTTCTTTTTGTTGAACTTTGTCGAGTAATTTGTGCAACGTTTTACTACACAATACGGGATCTTGGCAAGTTATTTAGAGTACTTTTCGCTACCGCTGCTTGACACAGACTGACGTATCGTTGGTGCGAAATTGATTTTTTAGCACCAATGTTTTAGTACACAAGAAACATGTTTTGAGGCCCGTCCTTACTATTTACGTCAATGGAGAATTTAGTACCAGCGAGTAAATTCGCCAGCGGGTAGCGGGAAAATTCGCCTAATGTAATCGACCATTTTTTTGTAATAAAGTTGCAAATAAAGTTACAAAACTGTAAATGTTATTCAACTCTATTAAAAATCAAGGACCGCTTGGTGTTTCTATTGCGAAATGGAGAAGAAAATTGTAATGATTTGATAGTTTGTGTATTTACAGTTTTAATTTTATTTTATTCCTACCCAGACAGTTGTTATAAGCTTTAAAGGACAAATTTTACCTTAAAAGATTTATTATTGCTTCACCGCTGTCCCGGTAGACCCCTACATCCTTCGCACTATACAATGTTTACAGTTACTTGTACTGATGTTTATTACTTCTTGGCTATATTAAATCTCAATGTAGATCCAAATCTAGATGCTACAAATGTGCTCAATCTCACTCTGGCCATGAATGTGGAGCTCCAGCTGAGGAACATGTTTGCCTCCTATGCCGGGGTTCTCACACTGCTACTGACAGGAATTGTCTTGAACATACACGACAAAAATCCATCAAAACTTTGATGTCACAGGATAATATATCTTTCTTGGAAGTTTCTGCCAGGTTCCCTTTCCGAAGCTTTGCAGAGGTCTCAAAAACCCCTCTAACTCTACTAACTTCTCTTCCAGCTCAACTTAACTCCCAGAAAATCCTATAAAAAACTGTAATATTAAATAAACCACAAAAACAGGTCCATAGTTAGAACCTTTAATCCTTCTCCTCCGGCTAATGGATATTGGGGATACGGCGTTGGGGAATATAACACAGGTTTCCCCAAAGGAGAACTTAATGGAACTTAACACTCCTAATAAATATAATTAGCAAATATAACAATACTGTACCTTACAATATCTCACAAAAAAATAATTCAACAAAATGCTCCAGACACAACATATAATACAGTGGAATGTGAATAGTATAAAAAACAAAAAAACTAAATTATTGGATATAATTAGAAAGTTTAATATTAGTATATTAGCTATTAGTGAACCCTGGCTTAAGCCAGGGACAATATTTGTTATCCCAGGCTTCCTTATTGTGAGGGAAGACAGAGATGATAGATATGGTTGCAGCGCAGTTTTCATTAGTAGACATATCCCTTTCTACCAAATATACATTGCAGCTCATCCATCAGATATCAATATTATTGCCATCAGGACCGGTGATATTACTGTATCTATTTATATTCCCCATCCCAACCGATACCATATTCCTACTTTTAAATCTCTCTTCTCTTCATTTGCCTCGCCCTGCAGACGCTCTTGGTTATGACTTTTTAGACCTTATTGACACACTAAATTATTTTATTTTAAATGATGGTTCTGTTACCCGCCGTCCTAATCCCACTCAACACCCAAGTGTTGTAGATCTTTCCCTATGTTCTTTCTCCTTGTCCACTTCCTTGTCCTGTTCAGGCTTATCTAAGTCTTTTGGGAGTAACCATTATCCAATTTTAATATCATCTCTTATTCCTTACCCCATAAGTTTGGATTTTGATCCCCTTCATAAATATAAGTTAGATTCTGCAGATTGGACAAAATCCAAGATCCTATGAACGAACCCTTCAAGAGGACTAAATTTGACTCCGGGTTTTGATAGTATCCCTTATTCTTTTATATGTAAATCTAGCTTCCAAAATATCCTACTTCAAATAATAAATAAAACATTTTCCAATGGTATTGCTCCTGAACCTTGGAAATATCAAATCATAATTCCCATATTAAAACCAAATAAATATGCCCCTCTCCCTACTTCCTATAGACCTATTGCTCTTTCTTCAGTTATATGTAAAATCCTGGAACATGTGGTTAAAAACCGCTTAGAGTAGATAATAGAAAATAGAGGCATTATTCCTAAAACTCAGTTTGGATTCCGAAAAGGTAAGGGTACAACAGACAGCCTTGGAGTTTTGTCCACTGATATTAGAGTTGCATTTTCAAATAATAAATCAGTTGTTGGGGTTTTTCTTGATATAAGTTCTGCCTATGATAGTGTCCTTCTTCCCCATAACTTTGGATTTTGATCCCCTTCATGCAGAAATTGCTCAAGCTGAGCATCCCGATGAGGATTGTACAGGTCATATTAAACTTACTATCTGGCCGTACTATTCATATAAGTTATCATGGTTACCATCTTCCTTCTCAAATAAATTGGAGGGGCCTTCCCCAGGGATTTGTCCTAGGCCCTCTCCTCTACAATATTCTTAGGCTCCTTTAAATAGTACTCTGTATTATTTAAACAACTGGCTTGATTCCCATGGATTATTGCTATCCCCATGTGAATGTGCTTCAGTTATCTTTTCTAGAAAAAATCCCCTAAATATAAAAATTAATGAACATCTCATACCTCAACCTCAATCATTCAAATTTCTGGGTGCCATTTTGGACTCAAGATTGACAGGTATTCCTCACTTTGAATACAATGCAGAAAATTGTGAGAGGTCTCTTAATATTCTTTGGTGCTTGTCAGGGGTATAGTGGGTTCTCACCTATACTGACAAAAACTTTTGTACAACGCCATTATTATAAGTAATTTGGACTATGCTTTATTTCTTTTAACTCCTTGTAACAAAGCTGCATTAAATAAAATAAACAAAATACAATACAAAAGCCTGCATGTCATTCTTGGTGCCATGAGGTCATCACCTATTGTGGCCCTACAAAATGAATGTATATAAATTGTGTATCTGTTGTGTAATTGTCGAAATTGTGTACCTACCTAATATTTGTATACCGTAAGGCGACCGCAAATTGTAACATCTGTACTTGTACATTTTCTTTTGTTCACAAATAAATGATTTATGATCATGATTATGATTATGATTATTATGATTATGTGCTGATTTGTCTGTCAGAAGACAGTTCATCTCTGACCGATATGTATATAAAATAGCCACTACCCCTTCCCACCCCTTAACATAAAAATTGGAATCTCTATATAACTTCTCTGAATCTGCTTATTGTAAAAATAAGGATCTCCCATGCCTACTAGTTAGCTACATAAAACTGTGTAAGCTTAATCTACCTATATATACCACTCCATGCTTTCGTACCTTTGACATCCCATATGACTTATTGCTAATATGTATTTATTCAATAAAATAAGACAAAAAAAACTTACGCTTACTTACAATAATCTAAATTTGATTACAATGCTAATAAAACTACATTTTATTGTAATGATTTCACCCTCAGCTTGTGCGTGGTGACTAAATAAATAGTGCCTCGCGCTGATTTTCAGGATGAACCATGATTATTAACCTAGATTTTATACATAATAAAATTGCTTATTTATTACCTACTTAATAATTAAATTATCCTCCATTTCTTTTTTCTGTGCTGATGATAATGAAACTGTTTCTTATGTATACTTACATAAAATTCTGCCAATTAGTGATAAGAAAAAGACTAATTACGCATACATCAACACTAATATTGTAAAAACTAATATTTATATGTAGTAGTGGATGTCATTATACCTTAGTTTAGTCAAAGTTAAAATCATTTATTTAATGTAAATCTTTACAGATATTTATGAATAGTGAAAAAAAAAGTTTAACAATGAGGGGCCTTATTCCGAGTTTGCAACCGCTAATCACGACAAGACGTTGCGCAAACTATAAATATGGAAATATAAGCTCTATTCCAATGGTTATATAGTATGTATTAGGTTGGCTATTATAATGCCGCCATCTTGAAATACACGAATTCTTCGCAAGTTTGAACATGTATCGAGCATTGGAATTTCAACTTTATAATTAACAGGATAGAACTTAAATCATGAATCATAAATCATTTATTTGCCATAAAAACACGGTACATATAATTAGGTGGTCTTAGAAAAAAAAGTTCTCGTGTTTAACTGTAGTCCAGCATGCAAATGTTAATAAACAAGTTTTCAAATTTCACATCACAAACATTCAAAATAATTTTTACGTTAAACCAGTAGCTAGGTATTATTATAAATTACTAGATTTAATCCTAACAATTGACAGCACAACATAATTAGCAAATTACAAACAATAACAATGAAATTATAAGTCACAACATGAGTAGGTCAAATGCAAATGTTAACAAACAGGTTTTCAAATTTCACATCACGAACATTCAAAATAATGTTTAAGTTACATTTCAATATCCGGACTTTACGCAAAATGCGCGATGGTGAATGTGTCAAAACTCGGAATAAAACCCGAGGTCTTAGAGTGCGTTTGGTTAGGCAGCTATTCATTAACAAAAGGACGACATATATTTATTTTACCTCGATATCAGATTTAGAACTTAAAATGGAAATCTTAATATGAAAAATACAGATAGTTAACCTTCCGCGTACAACGTGGGGTTTAATAGACCCCAGACGTAATATTTTATGGATATCTCTTTTAATTTTGGTGCTATTAATTTGTACCTCCAGGTAATCTCGAGTGCGATATTTCCAAACCGACTCATTAGATTTATTTAGTCTAAATCGTGTCCTGAGCCTCAGTGAACGCCGCACGCAGCTAAAACGTAAGTACATTTTTTTTTGTATTTACAAGGCTTTTCATTGTTTTTTTATGTGTTATGTTTTAAATTATTATATCTTGAGCCTGTAGCAGTCCGCTGCTGGACACGGCCATTGCCCAAAGCATGCCAATCATGCCAATGTATAGTTTTATGCATCGCGTTTTTTTATCCATATTTATTATACTACTACTATTAATTATTATGATTACATTTAAGGAGGTGACTATGGATCAGAAAATGTGCCCATAGCGCTAATTATATAATAACTATATTATACTTATATTTTGTAGATCTACCTATATAGCTATTATATTTATGCATTTTTATAAATTCCTTTATAGGGTAATCTTTAAATATTTTTTTAAAGATAAAAATGCAATGAAAAAAATCCTGGTGGGTGGGATAAAACAGACTCGTCTGCCATCTAGTAGTAAAAACTAGGACTTCTAACTTCACTCGTATAGAGTTAATAGAAGAAAGCTAATAGAGGGCGTCTGTGTATAAATAGATAACAAGCAATGACAAAATTCGTGAGGGGTGACTGGAACCTGGTTGGCTCAGCGGTTGAGCGCCTTGCCGCGATAGCGAGGTTTTTTTTCATTGCATTTTTTCTTAAAAAAAATAATATTACATAGCTATTATAAAATTTGTGTGCCTGAAGGATCATAAGATAGAGAGGTATATTGGAAGAATATAGTAATAGATAAAAGAGACAAATATTTCTTCTTATATTATTTTTTTAAGACTTGGAGAGGATTGCAAGCCTGCCCATAGTTGTTCATTCGTTAATTTCGGTGATTCATATGCAACATCTGAAACTTCAGTGAGCGTACGGCATTTTTATTCAACAATAGTATGTCCATAATCAACGCTAGCCTATATAGCTTTCTGAAAAATATGTTTACCAATCAGAGGAGCCCATGATATGCCCCAGATAGTTGTCATGGATGGAACGAGATGTCCTAAAGAACTTGTCAAAAGATCCACCTAAAGTAATCCACCTTAATGACATCATCAAAAGGACATTAATTTATTCAAAAATTTAGAACCACCAGGGATTAATAGGTGTGATGGTAAACGTCCGGATGGCCTTACACTAATACTATAATCTGAGGGATAATCTCTGATATGGGACGCCAATTGTGCATAGACACTAGATATGTGACAATCGCGAATGATTCAATCATTTAGATATGTTATTGTCAACTGACCAAGATAAAGATTCACCAAGATAAAAAACATTCGGTACTTTTGATTGAGACACAATATGCCGACCGAACGAAACTTGAACGAAAGCAAACTGATATAGATTGACATGGGACCGATAGAACTCCGCGACCGAACGAAAGCAAACTGATACAGATATGATCGAAGGATAAAGATACATATGGGACCGAAAGGAAACAAAAGACGCACTGATATAAACGCAATATGTTTCAATAGCAGACCAAACGGAATTCGCAATCGTTAACAATTATCTACCGATATAAATTCCGTTCATTTTGTATTGTATTTGTACGCGGGTGGGTGATGGTGGCTTGTCATTAGGGGCTATTTTTGTGGTCAGTATTGACTCAATAATATGAGAGCCGTTAGTACAAATATATTACCATACCCCCCCCCCTTTTTTTTTGTATTTTTTTTTTGTACTATATTTATTTTATTTGTGATTATCACATGTTTAATAGACACATATGCGCAATCATATATTTCGAGTACTTCATCGGTTCCTGGTTCAGCTGCTTGCATGGCGGAGTCACGGAAGCTGCTGAAGTACAGGGATTTACTAGAAACTCACTTCATAGCATTTGGAGTCGAAACATCTGGCTGCTTGGGATCTGAGGCCCGCGGATTTATTTGGGGCCTTGGAAAACGACGATTTCTAGAATATTCGCAATCGTTAACCATTATCTACCGATAGAAATTCCGTTCATTTTGTATTGTATTTGTACGCGGGTGGGTGATGGTGGCTTGTCATTAGGGGCTATTTTTGTGGTCAGTATTGACTCAATAATATGAGAGCCGTTAGTACAAATATATTACCATACCCCCCCCCCCCCTTTTTTTTTTTTGTATTTTTTTTTTGTACTATATTTATTTTATTTGTGATTATCACATGTCTAATAGACACATATGCGCAATCATATATTTCGAGTACTTTCAGCTGCTTGCATGGCGGAGTCACGGAAGCTGCTGAAGTACAGGGATTTACTAGAAACTCACTTCATAGCATTTGGAGTCGAAACATCTGGCTGCTTGGGATCTGAGGCCCGCGGATTTATTTGGGGCCTTGGAAAACGACGATTTCTAGAATATGGATACCCCAAATGTTATGAATATAAAAAATATCAGCATTTTCATACAACGTAGCAATGCTGCCTGTTCGACAAGCTACACCGATCGCCGAATAAAAAAATTCTCACAGTTTTAATAAACCTTTATATTAAGACAATCAATACAAATATTCAAATTGCATATGAAGTAATGTTTTGAACAAAGAATTGAACGAAATTATTTACGAATGGCGACATCTATTGTAAAAATTTTGTAAACATAATATCTGAACGAATTGTTGTACGTAATAATCATAAAGGTAAAAACCGTTCCCGTACGCGCGCGGGGCGCGTTTCTTTAGCTTCATGGTAATAATATTCAAGTGGCGACATCTAGCGATACAATTATAAAATAAAATATTCCTAACTTTCCGCCAACCTTGTTCTTAACATTGTCGCCCATCTTGCACTTCCTCGAGCCAAGGATTTTTGTCATTCGGCAAACATATTATTTTTGATAGGGATCACTTATAAACTGAGCCTTCCCTGGACGTTATAGTTAGCACTCTGACCATTTCGTCCGGTCCAGGGTGCAATTATTACTGCTTGTCACCTTTTCCAAAAAAACTTAACAATTCTTTGTATATAAGCCATCTGTTTGTTAATTAAACTTTTAGCTCCCATTTGCCCATTTAGAATCAGGTACAGTCACAATCGGTTTTCCAATTAAAAAATGTCCGGGTGTTAAAGGTGTATAATTTTCTGAATTTTTATCTATTCTAAGCGTCGATATCTCTTCATACGTCAACGTATTATTACCTAGCAATTTTGTTAAGTGAACCTTAGTAGATTTTACACCGGCTTCCCAAAGACCTCCAAAGTTTAGAGACCTAGGATGTACAAAACGCCATGTTGTACTATCATTTGATAGATGATCCGCTATATCCTTGCCTTATTTAACATTTTTTTTAATTCCTTTGCAGCACCAATAAAATTTGTTGTTTCATTATCGCTCCATAAATAAGACATCTACCTTTGCGTCATACAAACCGTCTAAACGCCGCGATAAATGCCTAGATAGTTACCATATAAAGAATACACAATAAATTTGTATCCTCTACCCTTATGAGTTCGTATTGCTATAGGTCCAGCATAATCCACGCCACTATTCAAAAAAGCTCTTGTTGATGAACAGAAGGCATTTGGCCCATAAACTGTTGTTGAATGGCTCTATGTCATATACAAACAACACATTCACACATCGCTTAACCGATGTAGTCCTTTGATGAGCATCCCTTATTAATAATATTGCAATATGTGACAGCTTTGGTACAATCACTGGATGAATAAAATCATTTGACAATCTTGATTGCTTTATACGGTATCCAACTCTCAGTAACCCTTCACTGTCTTCAAATGGTGCGAGTGTTGTTATAGTGCTTTTAGTTTTAACTATTTCTCCTTTCCTAATCCTTTTTATTTCATCTTTAAAATTAGCCTCTTGATAATATTTAATACATGTATTTACAGCGCTTCTTAATTCTTCTGTAGTTAAATATTTACTATCTAAAGTTTTCTTATAAAATCTTTTACAATATGCTATCACTTTTTTTAATTTAGTTAGTGTAGAAAATCTCTCCTATATCCTTGCTTCCATTCAACTTGTATGGACTGCTTGTACCACATACTTCTTTCTTTCTTCTAATTCTGTTAGCGGAATATTTTTTTGTTCTAATTTCGACTCTCTTTGTTTCAGCCAAGAAGGTCGTCTCCACCATAACTATAATCCTGCTAGGTCACTTGCTTTAACTCCTCTCGAACCTAGATCTGCAGGGTTATCCTTTGAACTAATTAATCATTGTCTAAATTATCTATGATCTACGAAACTTTATTTCCAATAAATGTTTGCCACATGTTGGGATATGATTGTAAACACAACCATGGAATCCGCCCATGCAAAAACATTTATTTTGAGAATATTTAAAATTTCGATCAACTTCTTCAAAAGTTGGCTAGTAACACTGCTGCATGAAGTTTCAATCGAGGAATAGAAATGTTACTTTCATCTATAACTCTTATAATATACCACTGCGGCATACGCTAACATTGATGCGTCTGTAAATCCATGCAATTCTATTCGTTTATTTCTTGGAATCGCATTTATTCATCTATTTATTGTAATTGTATTTAATTTAATTAAACTATTTCTAAATTCGATCCATTCTCCTATGATATAATTACTTAACTCCCATTCTACTCTACAGAGCCATAATTTCTGTATAAATATTTTGACAGTTATCACTACTGGAGTAAGCCATCCAAATAGATCGAACAGCCTTGCCACATCAGAGAGAATTCCTCTTTTTGTTATAGGTTGCTGGATTAAAATTAAAACTATCCTCATATCTATTCCAATTTATTCCCAGAATCTTTAATACCTTATCTATTTTTATTTTTAGGTTCGTTGTTGTTATTCATCTCATTTTGTATGTGTATTCATCTCATTTTGTATGTGTGTAAGCGGTTCATCAGAGTTACTGGACCATTTTTGTAAAGTAAATCCTCCTGATTTTATTAAACTGTTCACGTCTCCATAAATTAAAATTGGTTGTTGCAGATCATCTACACCGGTAATCAAATCATCCATATAAAATGATGTCTTAACGATCTGATGCAGCTGGATATTGTTGTATATTATCTTCTGCAAGCTTATTTAATGTCCTTACAGCTAAATAATGTGCTGATGATGTTGCAAAAGTTTCTGCTAGTAATTTATATGATTCCAGGCCTTTCTCGTGATAGTCTCTCCACAAGGTTCTCTGCAGGTCAGCGTGCTCATCGGTCACCAATATTTGGCGATACATCTTCACTACATCTGATACTACAGGGATACTATACTATCTTCCGTCCGACGTGTCAGTGCTATTTGATTTTCGAGTGGCTATCGCACCTAGGTCGGCGCTATCTTCGCCTTTATTGCGGCAGCAACAGTTCACTTCACGCCTTCTATTTCTCTCTTCCTCCATAAACCTCATGACTGCACAACTAAATAGAAATACTAGGACAGCGGTGCACATCCCCAATACTTTATTCGGCGTGGATTTTACAAATATTCGCGGGATCCACGCCAATCTTAGTGCCGTACATCAGCATCTTGAGACGGCTTTGACCCGCCATGTTATTTCTAACGGAGACCCAGATCCACTGCCCGGCCGACATATCCTACCTACAATACCACGGATTTACCCTAGAGGAGAAGTTCCTACCAAAAGCCGGGGTGTGCCTATATGCTCGGTCGGATATCTGTAGTCGCCGTATACGCAGTTTAGAGGACTCCAACCTTTCCACCTTGTGGGTACACGTAGATCTGGGAACTCAGTCTCGAATCTACGTGTGCCTATATCGATCCCACAGAAGTGATCAGGATTCGACTCTATTCTACAACTACCTGAGCAGAGCGACAGACAAAGCGCAAGAACTTTTTCCCTGTGCGGAGTTCGTGTTTTTGGGAGACTTCAATGCTCACCATGTTCAATGGTTGGGATCTCTAAAAACCGATCACGCTGGGAGATGCACTCACGACTTTGCACTCTCCCATGGCTTGACTCACCTGGTCGATGAAACCACCAGAATCCCAGACATAGTCAGTCATGCGCCCTCCAAATTAGACCTTCTGTTGACGAGTCATTCTGCTGGATATAAGGTGTCAGTCTTGGCCCCCTTGGGTGGTTCGAATCATCAGTACCATGTATCCCTGTGCCGCCTAGGAAGACGACTGCACGAAAAATCTGGCACTACTCCTCGGCAGACTGGGATGGACTTAGGGAGTACTTTCTTGTCCTACCATGGGGGCAACGCTGCTTTAAGGTAGATGACGCGAATGTCTGTGCTTCTGCTCTTGCTGATGAAATTCTTCTCGGAATAGAATATTATATTCCGTACTCGTCTTCCATCAGCAAAGGCAGCAGCAAACCTTGGTACAACAGCCGTTGTACCAAGGCTGTGGCAGCAAAAAATACTGCTTACCAGGAGTGGGTTAGGAGTCGTTCAATGGCTGACCCTAATTCGGCTACCTTGAAGGCAGCTTACAACGCCGCTACTAAATTGTGCAAGAAAGTATTGAAGAGTGCAAAGTCTTTTCATATCTCTAGGATCGGGCAGGAGCTGCTCGAACAACCGGGAGGTAGCCGGAAGTTTTGGCAGCTTGCCAAATCCGTTGAGGCAAATTTCTGTCGTTCCTCATTGCCGCCGCTGCGATATCCTGATGGTTCGCTGGCCCATTTGGCAACTAAGAAAGCCGAACTTTTGGCTAATCTTTTTGCCTCGAACTCCAGACTCGATGATGGAGGTGCGCAACCGCCTACTATTCCCAATTGCGGTATCACAATGCCTGTTATTCATATCCGGCAACGTAATGTGCGCGCGGCGCTCTGTTCACTCGACGTTCGGAAGGCTAGTGGCCCGCATGGTGTCCCAGCGATTGTAATGAAAAACTGCGCTCTTGAGTTGTCTCCTGTTCTCACGCGCCTATACCGCCTTTCATACTCCTCTGGCATTGTCCCCGCAACTTGGAGGGAAGCGAACGTGCAACCCATTCCCAAAAAGGGAGACCGGTCAGATCCAAATAATTACAGGCCTATTGCTATCACCTCAGTGTTGTGCAAGGTTCTAGAAACCATAATCAACGCACAAATAATGCGCTAAAAGATCACTCTATTATAAATGACCACCAGTACGGCTTTCGTAGGAAGAGGTCAACGGGTGATCTTCTAGCATATATTACGCATATCTGGGGTGAGGCAATGGACCAGCATGGGGGAGCCTTGGCAGATGGTCTGGATATCTCCAAGGCTTTTGACCGGGTGTGGCATAAGGCTTTACTTTCTAAGTTGCCAGTCGGATTTTCGGCACGACTTTGCGGCAGGATCTCTTCTTTCCTTTCAGACCGAGCTATAAGAGTCATTGTTGATGGTATGGCCTCAGGCCGAGAACCCATTAACGCGGGAGTACCCCAGGGATCAGTGCTGTCGCCGACGCTATTCTTGCTGCATATCAATGATATGTTGTCATTCATTGTTATGCGGACGACAATACCGTTCACGGGCGATACTTGACTCGTCAGCCTCCTAGCCGCGTCGAAACAGAGGAGTATAGAAGTTCCTTGGTGAGTGAACTGGACCTAACCCTAAAGGAAGTTTCCAATTGGGTTGTCATAATTTGGTCCAGTTCAATACACTAAAAATCCAGGCCTGCGCGATGTCTGCAAAAAAAATACCGTTTTCCCATTTTCCCTCTCTTCAGAGCACTCAATTACTATTATCACCAATACTGAATATTCTGGGATTGGAAATACGCTCCGACTTAAATCACTGCAATTACATCGAGAATATTGCCAAGACCCCAAGTAAAAAGCTCGGCGTTCTTAACAAGCGACGATATTTCACTCCAGGGCTTAGGTATCTAATCTATAAAGCCCAGATCCGGCCTTGTATGGAATATTGTTCGCACCTTTGGGGAGGATCGGCCAAATATTTGCTGCATGCCCTCGATGGTCTGCAGAAGCGTTCATCTCGTATTATTGATGACGAAGAGCTCACTAACACCTTAGAGCCACTGCAGCTTCGCAGAGATGTAGCGTTGTTGAGCGTATTTTACCGCCTTTACCATGGACAGTGCTTTGAAGAACTTTTTAATCTCATTCCCTCTTACCCTTACAGACTTTCCGTTACGGAACATTCTGTGGAGAGACCAACCCGTACTGAAAGATTTGATGATTCATACATCTGTCGCACTATTCAAATGTGGAATGCTCTACCTGCTTGCATGTTTCCTTCATCCTATAACCTTGAGTCCTTTAAACGAAGCGTGAATAGGCATCTTAAGCCGGCATAATGGATGAAACCAGCTCTTACAACACAATTCAAAGAGCTGGTTGTATTCATTCTTGGACCTGCATACTGCTTTCGATCAGGTGGATGTGGGGTCACATGCCGAGCACTTATAAATAAAAACAAAAAACTTTACTATCCGTGCTCGAAGGACTTTTGTTCGACAAGCTACACCGATCGCCGAATTAAAAATTACATACAGTTTCTGATAAACCTTTATTTTAAGACAACCGATACATATTTCAAATTGCATATGAGATATTTTTTGAACAAAGAATTGAACAAAATTATTTATGAGTGGCGACATCTATTGTAAGAATTTTGTAAACATGATATCTGAACAAATTGTTGTACGTAATAATATTCAAGTGGCGAATTATTATTATCTAGCGATACAATTATAAAATAAAATATTCCTAACACTGCCAGTGTATTAGGTACTATACCAAGTGGCGCCCCTCTCAGTGAATTCTATTTCATTTAAATTTAATTTAAAATAAGTAGGTGGGTATAGTAATGTTACTTCGAATAAACTCTATTTAAATTATAATGCAATAATATTAATAATATCGCGAGACTAACCAATTTTAATCATTTCCTAGATTATTTTTTTTTTTTTAATATTATAGCCAGCATAGTGGGTAACAATTTATTGATGTACTCAATGCATAGATTTTATAGGCCCTCTTACTATCAGTTGGATAAAAATGCACATGTCATGCTCCAATAAAAAAAACATACCTAAAGAGAAACAGACGTTGAATTATTTTTTCAGGAATCATAATAATAGCCAATTTGAATTTGACATAAAAGAAAAACAAAATGTACAATGTATATTTTTATTCAATGTTAATTAATTTATCGATATGACTTATTGCTACTAATGCGACCACAGAATGCGACGCAAACGACACCCATTTTAAGACAAGCGGCCACATATTGGTACTGGACCAATTTTTGCACGGGAGTGTGAAGAACTGTCGGTCGCTCGGTCGATCGACAGATTGCAATAGACGCTTTAATGAATTTTGTGTAAAACTTCGTTTACTTTGATAACATAATATTAATTAGAAACAATACTACTTTCAGCATTTGGCAGCATCGTGCATTCTTTGCTATCAAAAGTAAACCATCCCATTTAAATTTTATGTCGTAGACCGCTTTTAGCAATAAAAACTGAGCAGTAGGGCATTTTTGTTTAGTCGCGTTCTCTCAACAGGTAGACTTCTTGCAAAAAAACCGTGTAGGTACAACTCGTTTTGATAACGTACAGTCACATTTGTGCCTGTGATTTGACAGAAGGGAAATGATGCGTATGGTTATTCCCCCCGGGCTGGTGTATTTCAAGATGGCTGCATTATAATAGTCAACCTAATATATAACCATTGGAATAGAGCTTATATTTCCATATTTATAGTTTGCGCAACGTCTTGTCGTGATTAGCGATTGCAAACTCGGAATAAGGCCCCAAGACGCAACGTAAACTATAAATAGAACTTATAATACAAAATTTATAGTTTACGCAACGTCTTGTCGTGTTTAGCGGTTGCAAACTCGAAATAGGCCTTATTTCGAGTTCTGGTGTAAACGTGCAAAATAAATATTATTTTCAAGCAACCGGCTCTGGCTGCTAGCGTTATTGTTTTATTATGTATTTTGTATGCATTCAATACAGAATTCTCCGATTACACGTTGTTGGCAAAATTACCTACAATGCATAGAAGCCATTACTTAAGGGAATAATAATAATAAAATAAGGGTTGTTTTTTATTATCAATTGTGTTGTTTAATTTACATATTAAATAGGGATAGGGTACTCCGTACTACGGATTAATTTTACTATTTGAAAATGTAAGAGTATGTTCTTTTAAATGCAAATTATGTACCTCTTTATTTAAGTAAGTTTTGTGAAAATAAATAAGTAATTATAATAATGGTATTTTTATTTTTTACACCATAATTCAACATTTTTTATAAAAGGAAACATATGTTTACAAATGAGTACTATTTAGGTACGTATAATAACAAAAATAAAATTAATATAACAAGTTTAAAAAAAAAAAGTTTTACCTATGTAGAGCTTGTATGTGAGTCTATTTACCTTGTAATTAAAGGATCCTATAGTAATAATGAAATTCGACATAAGTATTTTTAATTTTGTATTGGTAGGTACCTACAGCGCTGAATGAAATGGTAAGTAAAAGTTAACAAAATGGTAAGGGGATAAAATACAGGGGTTGCTTTTTAACCCTTTCATTTTTTACTACATTGATAAAGGGGTGAAAAAGTGACTAGCCAATGGGAAGGCAGTTTAGAATTATTGGATCCGGAGCGAGACTCGAGTCTGCTGAGAACCTTTGCCGAGCTCCCCGATGAACTTCTTTAGTTGTATTATTAACATGAGCCGAAGGGGTTGTGTTTTGTAATTTGCATGTAGTTTTTTAAAGATTTATTGTGTGGCATTTATGTTTAGGTACATTTAAACTTTTATATTTGGTTGTTCTTTATAGTTGTCGAATAAATCAAAATCCTGTTGGAAGTTTTGTGATTTAACATTATTTTGGAGAGAATTATTATGTCAATTGCTTTATACACAACTTTTCAGGTATGTAAAAAATATATAATTTTAAGTTAAGTGTCTAAATAATATTACCAAGTTAAATTAGTATTTTCTTGTAAGAATACCTAATAATTCTAACAAGAACTCTAAATTATTGTATTTAATTAAGTTCAAAAAACACATGGTCACAAGTTGATTAAATTGTTACAGTATAAATATTGGCATAAATATCTAAACCTGTTGACCTGAAATCTATACTCAATATAAATTTAAAAAATAATACAGAAGCAAATAACAATATTATATAATTTACTAAATAACACACATATTTATTTTATAATTATTAATAATACAAAATTGAAATAAGCCATTATTTAACAAAACTTAGTTTTATTGTTAATGTGTGGTGTGTTAAGAATTCATAATAGGTATGTAGTAAGTGATACTTTCATTTGTCCTATTACTAAGTAATTAAAATATGTGATACTATTAGCTGCATTATTGAGTTAAAAAAAATATTTATGTTTTAAAATTGGTTATCTAAATATAATTTAACTGATGTTAAACCTAAATCCATAGACATAAATCCTGCAGTATGACTATGTCAATGTTATTAATAGAAGAAGGCATCAATATTATTAAATAGTCAATAAAATTATCTTTCAAATGTAATTCCTTTAAAATCAGTTCAGCACTTGGTATTGAATCTTTCACAAATACATTCATATTTATATTGATAGTATGGATTTTGCTTAGTTTGTATTTTAAGTCATGTCTTTACTAGATCTTATAATAAAATTTAATTTCTCAATTATGTGTATGGAACAAATACAGGGTGAAAACAAAAAAAAAATGTGTCCAATTATACTATAAAAATAATACATAACAACAAAATAAATTTTAAGCAAATATTATTTTACTGAATAAAATGATTAAAAAGAAAAAGCATAATTATAAGTAAATTTTTAGCTCTCAACTACAGGAATCACAGGAATTTGGAAGCTTTATTATTATATATATAAATTTAGTGATAATACAATACTTAAGGTTATTAAAGAAATGCTTTTAGTATATTTTTTTGTACTCTTATGTTTTAAGCAAATATAGAATTCATGAACATCCAACATAACGTAAGTAAAAGCTAAACATAACGCCTGAAACTTTTTTATATTAAGAACTTTGTGAGCCCTTACAGGCGCTATATGTTTTATACCAGTGCGCTATAATGATGTGCTAATAAAAAATCAGTATTTAAACTAATTAGTTTATTACTGATGTAAACATGGGTTTGTATAATATACTATCTAGTTAAAATATAATATCTAGACAAGTAGTTAAACAACGAAATTTTCAAGGAAAAGAACAGTCACGGATAAGATTAAATTGACTACCCAGGTTTTCTATTTTAAAATTAATTACTAGCTAAAATGTATATAATGTGATACGATAAGTGCAACGAATAATCCCTAATTTATTTTATAAAAATAATTGTCTTATATCACCTGGATATCAAAAGCAACATTTTGACACATTTACGCCGAGTTCGACCATCCTCGACGATGGTCAACATTAATCTATGTTCAAATTAGTTAACAAGAAATATGATTGGTTGAATGTCTCGGTATAATGTCTAAAGTGGTTAAAATATAATATCTAGACAAGTAGTTAAACAACGAAATTTTCAATGAAAAGAACAGTCACGGATTAGATTAAATTGACTACCCAGGTTTTCTATTTTAAAATTAATTACTAGCTAAAATGTATATAATGTGATACGATAAGTGCAACGAATAATCCCTAATTTATTTTATAAAAATAATTGTCTTATATCACCTGGATATCAAAAGCAACATTTTGACACATTTACGCCGAGTTCGACCATCCTCGACGATGGTCAACATTATTCTATGTTCAAATTAGTTAACAAGAAATATGATTGGTAGAATGTCTCGGTCACGTTAATTCTTCAATAATCATGTTCTTTGTTACATAAATTTATTCATAGAATGATATGACCACCGTTCTAGAAACTGGGAGTTGTTGATGATGAGGAAAATATTTTCTTTATCAATGATCATCTTGTTGGAAGATCAAGCCAAAGACCTTTGCGACAAGCAAAGGTCATTGCCAAAGAAAAAGGTTTCAAATGGGTGTGAAATTGTGGCATTATAGTGTGACGTCGATTCCAGTTCACCGTTCACCTACATAATTTAAATACACCAAACAAAGAAAAACCTACTGGACCGATTTATATAGGGTTTCTTTTGTTAAATCTTTAAATTTTGTTATAGCTACAGGAGGCTGAGATACACACGGTATTTCTAATTTTAAAGTCTCTTAAAAAAGTTTTAAAGTACACCAGATAGAAAGAAGAGTTCTATGAGCAAGTTGGGTATATATAATTGTATAAATCTTAAAATATTTTAGAATATATTTATCACTGATATTTTTTAAGTTGATTGAAATGTCATCTTTAAACGGAATTAATTAAAAAATACAATTTATTTGCTGAAAACCTATAGTTTAAAAAAAAAACTAAGGGTCTAGTTTTCTAAAATCCTTGTGTTTGTATCGTCAAACTACATTTTGCGCGATTTTGTTAAAATACCATTAGGTACCAATCAACAATTTAGAGCAAGTCAAAATTCCTTAAAAAATAAGTTATAAAAAAGAACATATAAAATATAGTTGAGAGTGGAGTGTGAGGATTTTCCGGTAGTACGATCACGTGATCCCGCCATTACAGCATTGTCCTCGCCACAATGGAGATAAAGAATAAAGAATCGCTGCCATTAGGTAAATTTTCTTATTCATTTTTTGCGTCACCCGGGGCGGGTAAAAAGCGGGGAAAAATGGGCATTTATCATGTGGAGAGGAGACGTCACACCACAGCCACTCGCAAGTCTCAATCTCCCGTCCTCTGTGCGTGAAGCGGTTTTTTGTTCTCATAATGGATTGACGCCGGGAAGGTGTCTCTCCATTTTTTTTTGCTGATAACGAAATGGGATCATAGAGGGTGGATAAAAAATATTGTGGAGAGTGGATTAAGTAGGCAAGTCTGACCATTTATGATCATTCTATTTAATAAAAGATCATTGAACATAATATTACCGAATATGTTTTTTTAAATATAATAGTTTGGGAAAAATATATAGCTCTGATAATAATATCATGTAGGATTTTTTTTTACACAAGCTTGTAATGTAGGTATACCAGAAACGACGATACTTACACATATTATAGTTTACACTAGCTTGTAATGTAGGCATACCAGATACGACGACACTAATACATATTATAGTTTACACAAGCTTGTAATGTAGGTATACCAGAAACGACGATACTTACACATAATATAGTTTACACTAGCTTGTAATGTAGGCATAACACAAACGACGACACTAATACATATTATAGTTTACACAAGCTTTTAATGTAGGTATACCAGAAACGACGATACTAACACATATTATAGTTTACACAAGCTTGTAATGTAGGTATACCAGAAACGACGATACTAATACATATTATAGTTTACACAAGCTTGTAATGTAGGCATACCAGAAACGACGATACTTACACATATTATAGTTTACACTAGCTTGTAATGTAGGCATACCAGAAACGACGACACTAATACATATTATAGTTTACACAAGCTTGTAATGTAGGCATACCAGAAACGACGATACTAATACATATTATAGTTTACACAAGCTTGTAATGTAGGCATACCAGAAACGACGATACTTACACATATTATAGTTTACACTAGCTTGTAATGTAGGCATACCAGAAACGACGACACTAATACATATTATAGTTTACACAAGCTTGTAATGTAGGTATACCAGAAACGACGATACTAACACATATTACAGTTTACACAAGCTTGTAATGTAGGTATACCAGAAACGACGATACTAATACATATTATAGTTTACACAAGCTTGTAATGTAGGTATACCAGAAACGACGATACTAATACATATTATAGTTTACACAAGCTTGTAATGTAGGTATACCAGAAACGACGATACTAATACATATTATAGTTTACACAAGCTTGTAATGTAGGCATACCAGAAACGACGACACTAATACATATTATAGTTTACACAAGCTTGCAATGTAGGTATACCAGAAATGACGATACTAACACATATTATAGTTTACACAAGCTTGTAATGTAGGCATACCAGAAACGACGATACTAATACATATTATAGTTTACACAAGCTTGTAATGTAGGCATACCAGAAACGACGATACTAACACATATTACAGTTTACACAAGCTTGTAATGTAGGTATACCAGAAACGACGATACCAATACATATTATAGTTTACACAAGCTTGTAATGTAGGTATACCAGAAACGACGATACTAATACATATTATAGTTTACACAAGCTTGTAATGTAGGTATACCAGAAACGACGATACTAATACATATTATAGTTTACACAAGTTTGTAATGTAGGTATACCAGAAACGACGATACTAATACATATTATAGTTTACACAAGCTTGTAATGTAGGTATACCAGAAACGACGATACTAATACATATTATAGTTTACACAAGCTTGTAATGTAGGTATACCAGAAACGACGATACTAACAAATATTAAAGTTTACACAAGCTTGTAATGTAGGCATACCAGAAACGACGATACTTACACATATTATAGTTTACACTAGCTTGTAATGTAGGCATACCAGAAACGACGACACTAATACATATTATAGTTTACACAAGCTTGTAATGTAGGTATACCAGAAACGACGATACTAACACATATTACAGTTTACACAAGCTTGTAATGTAGGTATACCAGAAACGACGATACTAATACATATTTTATTTACACAAGCTTGTAATGTAGGCATACCAGAAACGACGATACTAATACATATTATAGTTTACACAAGCTTGTAATGTAGGTATACCAGAAACGACGATACTAATACATATTATAGTTTACACAAGCTTGTAATGTAGGTATACCAGAAACGACGATACTAATACATATTATAGTTTACACAAGCTTGTAATGTAGGCATACCAGAAACGACGACACTAATACATATTATAGTTTACACAAGCTTGTAATGTAGGTATACCAGAAACGACGATACTAATACATATTATAGTTTACACAAGCTTGTAATGTAGGTATACCAGAAACGACGATACTAATACATATTATAGTTTACACAAGCTTGTAATGTAGGTATACCAGAAACGACGATACTAATACATATTATAGTTTACACAAGCTTGTAATGTAGGTATACCAGAAACGACGATACTAATACATATTATAGTTTACACAAGCTTGTAATGTAGGTATACCAGAAACGACGATACTAATACATATTATAGTTTACACAAGCTTGTAATGTAGGTATACCAGAAACGACGATACTAATACATATTATAGTTTACACAAGCTTGTAATGTAGGTATACCAGAAACGACGATACTAATACATATTATAGTTTACACAAGCTTGTAATGTAGGTATACCAGAAACGACGATACTAATACATATTATAGTTTTAAAAATACCAGACCATGGCAAATTGTACAGGAAATCGTACCAATTTAGTTTCCATGAGTGGGAATTGAACTCATGACCTCCAGGTACAACGCTTAAGTGGGCAGAAAAAGGATTTGCGAACTCGAGCGTCAAAAAACATCTAAATGTTGTTCGAGATCGCGAAACCTACTGGCTTATTAAGATGCCAGTAAAAGGTTTCGCGATCTCGAACGTCTAAAAACATGTAAATGTTGTTTTGAGTGATATCAAAGTTTATTTCTACAGAAAAAGAACGTAGAGGTGTTAATATTACTTACTCGATCCTAATTAGATAGTATTTTTATAAAAAAAATATTAACTTTTGAAAAGACATCCAAAGTTTGATTTATGATTCTAAAAATATTACTTTAGTTAACATCACAAAACTTAACATATTTTTTATAAAGAAATTATGTAATTAGGATCGAGTAAATAAAATCTACACCTCCATGTTCTTTTTTTCCAAAAAAAAACTTTATTATAACTGAAAACAACATTTGGATGTTTTGCAACATGATTAAACTTTGACAATAATTAAATAACAAGTAGGTAAATTTGTACGGCAGCACCGCCTGGTAGATATTTAAATTTTTTTTCATCATATCCAGGGGAGTAAGACTTCGATAACGTGAGATCTTGCTTGAGTTGAGATCGAAAATGACGAATTTCATTTATGAGATTAAAAATATATATTACTATACATACCTAGGTATTTTTTTGGAATTTATCAGATAGGGGTACTCGAACTAACTAGGCATGTTAATAACTATGCAATCGCCAATCCAAACGATCCAAAACCTTTGTCCTCGACCTCACCGCGAGCGAGATCTCACGGTACCCTGCCGTTCGTACATACAACCCAAGTGATACTTATAAATACACATATTACAATAGAATAAAAGTTTATTCATTATAATACAAAACTATCTTAAACACATTAATAGGTGATTGTTTAACCACTTTTATGCATATTTATAATACACTGGGAGGTAATACCTAAATGTATCAAACTGCACGGAAAGGTGCGTCGTGAAACATGCATCAACACAATAATTGTGTACCGCATGCGAGGGTCCACTTGGCCGTACATTATTCCGCGCACGTGTACGCGGCGAGTGTTTCTCACAGATAAGCGTAAATATATCAAAAGAAGAAATATTTCCTCCACTTTCTGCAAAACTTATCCCGGCCTTATCGAAAACGGCTTAGGGTCGCCCCCATGCAAAGTCCCCGAAGCGTCTCCGGCCCCTCTGCGCCCCTCTGCGCCCCTCGAGGAGGCAATCGATCGATGCTCATGCAAACAATCTCGATGCATCGATCATATTGTTTCTTAGTTTCGGTGCTTCACCTTTACAATTAGAGTAGGTAGTTTACCAAAAATGATATTCGAGGCTGAGGAGTTACCAATATCATTAAGTGAAAATTTGTGTACAAGAAAGCTGTTACTTTGCTTATTTGATACTATTATAGGTAGATAAACGTTTAATACAAATCAGTTTTTTAGTTAACATTAAAAACTACGAAAACATTACCGTTCCTCCTCTGCTCCTGTAACATTGGATATTTTGGAAAAAAAAAGATCGTAGGTTACCCACAATATGGAACGAATAATAATATACTCGTATTAGACTGGGAGATAATGACAGAAAACGTTCTCCTATGAACAAAGATGAAAGACGGAAAAGTGGTATTGAATTTTCACAACATTATCCCAAAAATTTCCACCCTCAGTCATACGAGGGGCGCATGCCAATTTTAATGTTTTACATCGGCATGCATTTTGACAACACGGAAATGTCCGATTTTTTTTCTCTATTTCACACAATCCTTTGCGCTCACTCGACCTTTGTGAATTGCATGCCATTAATTACGACAGCTTGAATTTGTTTGCACCACCTTATGTTACAAAGGCAGGCAATATAATATCACGGGGAACCACTAAAATTCTTTACAGTAACAAAAGCCATTTTATTTATGACGTGCAAGCGTGCGGCAGCCAATAACCCCTCTATCTTTCATATTTTAGGGTTAATTATTAATTCTTAAAAAGGCATGCAGGAGAAAATGGGAGAACGTTTTCTGTCATCATCTCCCAGTCTATATGTCTCGTTTCGTCACCGATTTTGAGTTTTTTTTAAAGTTCGCGTCCATTCGCGATTTTTTGCACTTTTGTTTTTTCGTTATCGTTTTAGACAAAGAACATATATTACTTAATCTAAACAGTAATTTCTACTAAACTCGCCAGGCTCAAGTGTGGACGTTACTTACTACTTAACCGGTGCGTAACGACTAACGACTTACCGGTAACATTACTCGCTACTGTACTTACTGATGTGTAAATCGGCCTTAAGGCATATAGGTCCTCAATATGGGCGTAAAATGGGGGGCTCCAGAAAAAAAAATCTCTATGTGGACGGTGGGCAAAATAAGGCTGAGAACCTCTGAATTTTAAGGTTACAGATTTTAGTAAGTGCATAGGCACTACTGTCTACTCACAAAATTAAATGAAATTGAAATCCTACAAAACTGAAGAAAAAGAAAGACATAAGCAAATAGATTCGAAGTCATATATTGTTTGATCGTATGTCAGGCGGTGGGCGCGGTAGACCCCACAGGTGGAGCGGGAGACCCCACAGGTGGCGCAGTAGACCCCACAGATAGAGCGGGAGACCCCACGTACCCAGTAGTACCGTCACGGAGATGAGCTATGTGGGGGCAGCTGTTCGCTTGAGGAGACTCGTCAACGTGGTTTCATTAACTTCTAATTAAATTAATCAGTCGTAGTGTGGGGACCGAGACTATTAGGTTCTTAGCAGTTACCCTCATCTCAATGTACAGCGGGCAGGTTCGCAAATGTCATTATATACTCGTAGGTGCCTAATTAGTATTTAAATAGCCGTTAATTATATTTATAAAATACTACTTGTAGCTGGTGTCAAAATACTTACTTGTAGCTGGTGTCAAAAGTTTTTTTGAAGAATCTACACAGTTTCAATTGCATCTTGAAAATACTTTATACCAAATTTAAATTCACTTTAAATGCT
This sequence comes from Monopis laevigella, assembly GCA_947458855.1. NCBI lineage: Eukaryota > Metazoa > Arthropoda > Insecta > Lepidoptera > Tineidae > Monopis > Monopis laevigella. The sequence continues at coordinate 502,117 of OX381587.1, read as the reverse complement.
TAGGTTTTTCATGTGAGTGAGGGAAACATTATACTCAACGGTATGGAGAAGGCCCCGTCGAAGCCCCGGGCCCCGGGCGGAGGGCGGCTAGTTCGGTAGACTTGGGCTCTCGCTTCGCACATATATATTCATAGCGCGCGTATTTTTTATACTTACCTTCATAAATATGTAACACGCACCGCAGTAGGATTTTCAATTCGACAGCCGCAGATCCCAGAAGATTTTTGCGGATTTTCAGCTCTTTTGATCTATGAGGGTGGTAAATCAAATTTTGATTGGTATTTTCTTTTGAAGTTGGCGCGTCGCTTGGGAGCGATTGTGTTCGCGTATCGTGGCAGCGAACCGCTCGACCAAATTTGTTATTTATTGATGATTATTGAGCGATGTATGTACAGTTATGAGTTCATACATATTTACTAAAATGCCCACAGTCCTAAATCTATTTATGCGCCACGTTTGGTTAAATGTTATTTGTTCTAAGTATTGTTACCACAGTAGTACTACATATTACTAGTTAAAACATATACATACATATATCATCACGGGCGCCTTAAGGCGCCGAAACCGCCTAGACGGCCCCAGGGTACCCAGCGGAGGGGTTTTAATCTCACCTCGTCGTATGAGTCTACACCGAACAAGTGACTAGCTCGTCTCGATGTTTTGAATAGACTCAATGACCCATTTATAAACAGTTTCACAAGTTGGTATAGTGAAACCGGGACGTGCTCTCCGAGGCACTATAGTGGTGTTGCAAACAAATAAACATACATTTTTTAATTAAAAACTCATGGGTACACACTGGGATTCTAACCAGGGACCTAAGTGTTTTTAAGTCCAAGGTCCAACCAACTCTGCCACCACGAACATAAAAAACACCTAAAATTAAATTAGGTCAATAATATATTTTCACTTCACTACGCGATGGTGTCAACGCCTGAAAAGAAATGTTCACTCCATACGAAAAGATTGCATAGATACTATTAGGCTACGACGATATTCATTTTGGAAGGCGCGTCGCCCGCGCCGCCTGCGCCCGCTCCCGCGCCACCTGCGCCGGGTCGGTGACGGGTTTGGGTACTGTAAACCTTGGTCTTGGAAGCTTTGAGCGCGCCGCCACTGTTACATTTTTCTGAGAATAACATGCATGTGTTGCATTTTATATCAAGAAGGAGACAGCGACGTAACAGAAGACGGCAATATTGCCCATTAATTTTTTTTATGATATTGGCTCCATCAAATTTTATTAAACAAGACCGAGCATAATCTTAAAGTACACAAACTCTACACCGAAGACCACGACCATCCATATTTTTATTTTTTTATGATACTGGGTCTATCCAATTTTATTAACCAGGCTCACCGAAAGTCATTACATAACTTTGTATCCCAAACTCAAGCAATATGAATCCAAAATATTTCAACTTCTTCAGAATGTCAATCCTGTCATTTGAACGTACTCTTACACAGACAACGGCCACATAACTCTCTTTGACGAACAGTTTACTGTTTTGTTTAAAACTGTTAAAGTTTTGCAGCCACGTACAAGCGGGTAACGGGTAGACGCCTTACTTTACATTTGATTATTAACGAAGTATAAAAAGAGATCTACACTAAATCCCAAAATATGTATTTTTTTGCTAAATTCATTCGTTAGTATAATGCACAAACGTAATTTGTGTTGCCTTCTATACTAAGATTCACTGAAATCGGTTCAATAGGAACAAGAATATTAATCTTTTTCCCTTTAAATACCCTACCCTGTAAAATTCACTTTTTGTAGTGGTCTGAGGGACCGTCGACATACTCGTATATGTGAAATAAGACAAGTTGGCAAACAGAAAAACTTGCGAGATATACCTAAGTAGGTAGGCAGTAGGTTGTAGGCACTCTAATAAAACAAGTGACACCTAACTGTATACCCAAGTAACACAGGCTTGGAGGTTTAAAACAAATATGTCTATTGACAGTCTATTCATGGTTAATCTATAGATAGAGGCTGTCTAAAGATGGGTTCAATAAAGAAAATGTATTCTTATAGAGTCCTTTTTCTCAAGTTGGATTATTTTTAGAGCATTTGTTCTACAGCACACTTATTTAAAGTACGTTTATAGATATATTGAATGTTTTAAGATAAAATGCTCTACAAATAGTTAATAAAGCCTAAAGGTACCTAACTTGAAATAATTTTATAGGTAAGATGATATATTTTAAGATATAACTTTGTACAAACATTATATTTTAGCTATTGGTACTCTAATCTTTGTTTATAAAGAGACTTAAGTCTAGGTAAAATACTTTAATATATATTTTTCAGTTTATCTAAAAAAATTATAGTGAAAACGTTTTTTTAGTATTTTTTTTCTTAAAAATGGATTAATTAAGTGTAATTGTATTAAATATTTGAATTGGATGATTTTATGCAATGGAAACAGTGAAAAAAAATCCTTTCGCTTTTCCCGATGTACCATAAATAAAAATCATAGCAGATACTCTTGCCGAAAACCGAACAAGTCAAAACATGCGTTACTCATCTATTACTTGGTTAAATTATGGGCTATATACCCAAATAGTTGAATATGCACATTACAAATTTAATACGAATACGCAGCAACGGAGGTATCCGTCCACTTTTGTATATTAGACAGTTGTCCCAACGCCGGCGAGGAAACGACCAACTATCAGCTATTTTGAATGAATGAATGAATGAATGAAAAATTCTTTATTGCACAAAAGCTTAACACTATTGTACATAGGCGAGCTTAATGCCTTAGGCATTATCTACCAGCTAACCTTTGGGAGATTGACCAAAAGAACAGGCAGAGTACTATTTGAAGCAATATATAATATAAAATACAAGGTATAGATAAATTATTAGGTAATATAACAATACATACTGGTATTATAACATGTATACATAAACTTACATAAATAATAATATATAGACATACATAAATAAGTAGATATATATACATACATAAATAAATATTTTCGCATACTTACAGTAAAAAAAGAAAAAAAAAAGAAAGAAATGCTAACAGTTTTGATTATTAAGGAGAAAAAAGTGAAGATGGGTTTTAAATGAAGCTGTAGTAACTTTTGTTCGTATTGACAGGGGAAGATTGTTCCAGAGTGATGCTGCGGTTACTGTAAAAGAATTTGAATATCTGGTTGAAGAGTGCATAGGAATAGTAAGAAGGTTATTTTGAAGAGTTAGTATATTTCGTTGTCTATTACAAATCAAATGTAACTTAATGTTGTTAGTCTTGAGTTAATTTGGTTTTAAAACTTGACGAGTAAAGACTTCTCTATAGGTCTCAACTTTATCTATAAACTATCTACTAGTATAACTTGTGGTCTATAAAAAGTTTAGTGAGACACTAGAAATATCTCTACAGGCGATTTGAAAATTTACCACTCTTAACTCTATCTTATCATGTTTTCTTAACTCATTCTTATGAGAAGGGATAAGGTTGTGCCCACTTTTACTAAACTGTGTCTATAAGCGTTCTTGAACATTACTTAGGAGATATTTTACTCTTAAGGTAGTCAATAAAATAAAATTCTATTAGATATCTAATAGTCCGTTTTTAGACGCGATTGTGTTACTTGGGTACCCAGTTCTTTCAAAGTATAAAGTGAAAATAAACTGATTAATTTTTGACCAACCATAGAACTTAAAATGTGATTTATGTTTAATTCCTTGACCCACCATAAAACTTTATAATACTTGAAAATATCACTCTATTTAATTATTGAACTACCATAGAATTTTGAAGCATTTAATTCCTGCCCCACAATGGAACTTTGTAGCAGTAAACAATTTGAATGTATTGGCGTTTTGCGTTCCTACACATCTGATTTACGCCATTGCTTGCACACTTGAATGCATTCCAGTTTGCCTAGCTTCGGTCTTTCCTAAGTTTCCTCTTCAAAGAATCTCTCCATCTCATGGCCTTTCGTATTTTATCATCAAGCCAGGGCGCCGGTGGTCTCTTCATGCGCACGGGTTGTATGGGCGCATGTTCGTTATATAATTTTAATAATAGATCGTTAAAATCTGAGACCATTTCGTCTACAGAATCCCGTATTAACAAATTATGCCATTCGATGCCAGCAGCATCCGCCAATAGCAGGTCCGGGTCCATTCTGGCAAAGTTACGTTGAAGAAAGATCTTAGGTTTAATTCTAGGAGTTTTAATTTTATAAGAAGCATATATTAGGTCGTGTTGAGAGAAGCCTGGAGCTGAGTATTGTCCAAAAGAAGAAATTCTGTGCGGATTAGCTGTGAGGATGAGATCAAGAAAGCTAGAGGAGTCATTTATTTGAAAAGTGCAATTGTAACGTTCGCCCCCGCACCCCCTGAGCATCTCTGAATCTCTGAATACTAAATATACTGAATACTACCCCTTCTGCACCTGTACTACCCTTACTTCTTACTACGTACTACGAACTACGTCGTAGTACGTAGATAATCATAGAACCTTATATCTAACAATATTTCAGCCATGTAATCGTCTAGTCTAACCCTTTTACGTTGTGTATTTTTTTCCCAGTTTCAGTAACCTTTAGTTCTTTTAGAGGTAGAATTGATATAACGATTGGTAAATGTTATAGTTAATGAGTGAAACATACTCGTAGTAGAGTAAATCGTATCAAATATATTAGAGCGTATCAAATATGTTCTATATATAGTAAAGTTTAATGTTTTAAATATAGTAATTTATCTTCCCCGATATACTTATTTATATGGGAGCGAAAAAGGGGGAAGAGGGAAATAGGCTCTATCTAAACGTTTACATAAGTATATAAAAAAGAATTAACCTAGGAAAATAAACTAAATCTAAATAACAAATAAAATAAAATAAAAATTTAAGCACCCTAAATTAAATTAAAAAAAAAAACAAACTATAAATTACCTACTTACAATATAAAAATTTCCTCCAGACCATTGTCCAGTGGCATGGTGCCCTAAAATACTGGCAGCATTTCCTCGTTGAATTTCTATACTAATCTTTTCAGCAAGGAAGCTGCCAGCCCGTGGGTCACCAGAGACATCGACTAGTTTTTTTGAAATACCTTTGAATAATGTTTTTGCCTCGAGGCCCCACGGTCGCATAGTTTCAACGGCAAAGGCCACAACTATAATCATTGCAAATGTTTATATATTTGCGGCGCTTGACGTTTTGCGCTTGTTCTGCCGCCGCACCAGCTCTGACAGTAGTTCCTTGAAGATGGGAAGTCGCTAGTGTGTCTATCTACACACGTGAGGCCTCACACTAGTGATTTTCCCAAACTCCAAGGAACTAAAATCATACCGTCAGGTCTCTTGCCATCATCTCTAAATAAGCCCGTGGGTTCCAAGGTGGCTGGAATAGAGATGGCGGCAAAAGATTATCATGCGGATAATTTTTTTTTTTTTTTTTTAATTTAAATCTTTATTGCATACAAAATACAAAGGCGGACTTAATGCCGCTAGGCATTCTCTACCAGTCAAATCTTCGAGACAATAAAAGCAGTTAATAAGTGAGGTAGGTGCAATACAGGAACTGAGTATATCAACCAGTGTTTTATATAAAATACTCACAATCTATTATACACTACTTAAATATATCTTAGTTTATGTATGTATATATAATACATACATAAACTACATATACACAATACTACAAAATGAGAAAGGAGAAGTAACAAAGTGGAAAGGAATAGAATAATGAAAGATAAATAAAAACTATCTATAAATTTAAATAGTAATCTGAACTAAAACGTACTATTTTAAGTCTTAGACAAACGCATATGCGCAGTGTGTGGTTGTCTAATATAGTACCTATATTAGACAACAAAAATAGATTGCCTTTGTTTTTTAATAGATCCAAATTTTAGCTGAACATGTTGACCATGGCTACCATGCTTGCGAATCATAATATAGGTATGTATATAAAACTTTTTACACACATTTCCCTGGTCACAATGGCCACAAACTAAGTTAAGCTTGTACTATCTGTACCAGAAACAAAGCTAATAATACATATTATATATTATAAACACCTAGACCATGAACAACTGTACAGAAAAACGCACTAATATTATTATTTTACAATCAATGAGAATCGAACGCACGGCCTCCGGATACAACGACAAATAGCAAAACCTAGCAAGACATTTCATAAAAATACAATGACAGATAATAAACATAAACAATAAAATTCAGGCGTTTATTATTATCTAATTATTTTCGACCAGTTAAATCAAAAATCCAAAATCTTCAACACATTTCCTATGAGACTCTTAAACGCACACCCTGTAGGTATATCTGAACTTCCTGTATAACAATATAATATACCTACCCTATTTTACCCACAGAGCTAATAGCTATTCAAAATAATTAAAACATATAAATTGGTCCAGCAGTTTTTAAGTGATATTATATTTAATCTATAATTTTTAGAGTAGGTACATCTGGCATTTGTTTAAATCATTCATACAGATTTTTTTATTTACAATTTTATTATACATATGTATAGATAGATGAGTCGTTCACGCATAGTTTCTATGCATAGACAAATACTATTTGTTTGGAACGCATGTTATATGTGAGGAGCCAACAGTAAGAGGGCATCAAATAGCAAGTGTTATTGAAATAGCTGGAGGGCGCCTGTCGGGGAAGCCACTCGGGATCCAATTCCGAGACACTTGGAGCAGGATCAAATCAAATTCACATACCACCGGCCTTTAAATATTTGAGATTTGTAGCCGTTACATCGGTAGCCTTGGGCGGGTTTTATGCTGAGAACGTAACTGTACATGTTTACTACCTATATTATTTAAATTAAAAACTTTATTGCACAAAGTACGAAGACGGACAAAATGTGGCATTAAGTCCGCGACTCCGCGTTCTGTTCCAGGCAACCTTTCAGACAATTTGATAATTATATACCTAACAAGGTAAGTGGTATACGATTACACTAAATATATGTACATCTAAACATATTATAAAATTGTAAATGGTAAAATCTGTAGATTGATCTGGAGCCCTACGTGGAAGCCACAAACAGATCGACGAGTCGATGAATAGGAAAAAAAATATAAGAAAATTTGTCTATGGGTCGAACTCAATCGACGAAAAACGTTAAATCACATACATTTAATTATCGGGTTCGATCGATCGACTTGTCAATCGGTATTTCATTGGTAGGTAATTAAAAAAAATGGAGATGGACTATAAATAGGCTGCAGAACAAAATCTAAAATAGCTCTGGTGGTAAAATACAGGGATTCTAAACGCATATACACAGGTGGAGTTAGATCTACACTGCACACATCGCCATTGTACAGTATAGAAATGAGTAGGAACTGGAGAGGTTCATTTTAGTTTATAAACTGTTATTTTTTCTAATTTAGAAGTAAATTTTTTATCAAATTAAAGTAAGATGTAAAATTTATACAATGAGATAAGCAAGGGAATAACACCCGTAACCAGATCCTGCAGCACGATGACACCTAAGCAACATGAACTTCCTATTTAGAACTTGAAGGTATTATGAGAACCACACTAAGACTTCATCAGATAAGAATACATTACTAATTAAATAAGTTGCGACAAATTATCATATTACCAGCCTGCTCCACTCCACTGAAGGGCTAGCCAACATAAGTTGGACATGAGATCTACACTAAATCCCAAAATATGTATTTTTTTGCTAAATTCATCATTTTATCAAAGTGACTTTATGGAAGGCAATGCATGGAACACCGGTAATCTTACGAATACCTCCAGATTTCAATATTTAGTTTGTTATTTTCGGAACCCTAAATGCATGACTTATGAATAATAGTATCTGTAATTCCCAGTAACAAGTACAGTTTACACGCTGAGTCCAGGCGCGTACCGGCGCGTCCGCCCACCGCCCTCGGATAAAAAAGGGATCGTGGAGAAGCCGGACCCTTTTTATACTAAATAGATAGCTAACAGAGCCTGAGTGGAGTTTCAATGGATGCTTTCTCCAAAAAGAAGCGACCTGTAAGGAATGGAGGGTACACCCGCGCGTAGCTGTACATGTGTACCTATCCGCCGTCGCTCACCGACAAAGACACAAATTCTCTTTAAATTGGAAATGCCTTGTAAGAGGATTAGGATTTTGTTCTGTAGCTGGTAAGGTTGTATTGCTTTGTGCCATCTCTTGTTTACTTTTATTGGCTTTAGATTGCGTTCTTTGGATCGTCAATTTGGTGCTATTTTGCAATAGCGTTCCCTCACCATTTTCACGCCTGTGATTCCTTTGGCCATGGTATGCGCTTCCTGCAATAAAATAGAAAGTGACTTTTTATATCGCTGAAAATACTTTGTAATATTGATCTTTAGACATATATAACATATATGTGACGCTTATGCCCGCGGCTCGCGCTTGTTATATAAGGGCACAGAATATAAAGGTTAGGGGTTTTGTAATTATTTTATGTATGTCGCGCCTTATTCACTAAAACTTAAAATTAGCGGAACTTGCAAAGCCAACATTATTAATGTTTTGTGTAAATACAAAGACGAGATAAGTGTCATTGAGTGTCCTTCGGGGGCGATGATCTTTTGTAAGTGACACCAAAAGTAAACCATGACGCCTCACACTATAGTCGATAGAAGTCTAGTTATTTACAAACTGTTGTAATAATTGCAGGTGACGTACGTTGCTTGTTACCTTCAACGTCGTGTGCGCGTTAGATAAAAAGGGGTAAAATGTAAATGATATTCCGCACTGAGAGTTCCGTACAACAATAGAAAAGAAAACTATTTTAGGAAATAACTCAAATCCAATGTTCTTAAAATGCAGTTTATTTTAAATGTGGAAAAAAATCAGGCACAGAAATCCACAATTTTTTTTCAAGTGACTCTTCAACTGCCCTTTTAGTAACCGCACCCTGAAAGAAGCCTAACTAACACAATAATAATATATAACTGAATAATAGTAGGCTCCTGAAACCAATGAACCCACAGGCTAATACTGAAGCACTTGACGATTTTCGCGCTTGTATGGGCAGTTGTAAAGTTATATCCCACCTAAACTTTCAAACATTTTTAATTTTCGTGTACTTATGTACGTGTCCCTAATCCAAAAAAAAATCGCCGTAAAAAGCGAACAATAGCCAAATAGGTAATCGTCATCCATTAAGCTGTCGTCTGGCAATAGCAGTGCTGCGCCCGACAGCCCGCATGACAAAGTGCCGTTGCCTGTCGGAATATATTGAGGAGACACAGTCCCCGCCAGTCCCCGCCAGTCCCCACCAGTCCCCGCGGGACTCTAATGGATTTTACGCTACAGTTGCTCGAATGTTTTACATGATTATTTGACACTTTTTCGGTGAAATGTTGTTATAAATGTGGATTGGGTATTTATTATTATGAAGGCGTCGGAGTAGGTTTCGGAATTCATTGTAGTAGCCACATAGCCACCCATAACCCATTGTGGCTTCGTTCTTAAAATATCAATTAAAAAAAATATAAAAAATGATAATTAGTATTTGCTAATTATATATTTTCAGCTCTGGACAACGGTGATAATGGTCGAATAGGTTACCTCACCATTAAGGTCCTTTAGCTCTTTATCTCTCTCCTGATAATATTATAAACATACATGTAACTCTAAATTATATTACGGAGGTGGTCTAAGATTTGGCTCTAAATTATGTTAAAGGCCAATGTATATGTTCCAGGTTACAATTTGTAGAGCCACAATGTGTACGTACAGTCACTACTTTTCAATATGTTTAATCTACATAGATGGTCTGGTATTCTTTCGTAAAGTATCCATTCTCACTCTACACAATGTTGCAATTAATGGTCTATTTGTATATTTTCCAGGTTTTAATGGATAACTAGTTTTGTATGTCATTGTACCATTTTCCCGAGCCAGTTAACTATATATTTTTAATACAGAATTCATCGTAGTTTGCTTTTTTTGTGTTGTTATGACAGCATTATAGTCACTGAATGGTATCGTAAACTTTGAAACTAATATTTCATCAAATCCTTCAAATGCAGCCTTGTCAGCTATTTCGTTACATGTTATGCCTTTGTGTGAAGGAATCTACATAAACTCCACTTTAATCACTTTTTGAACACTACACTCACAAGGGTCAGATTGGCGAGAGTCAGATTGTTCACACTTTTTTTTGACATTGACCAAGTATTATTCTGTATATTGGAGCGCGCTGTGTGGCCAGCCAATTCCATTTGAGTTTCTTAGAGTATTCTATCTCTATAACATTGCTAGTATTTCGCCTTTTTTTTCAAAAGTAGAATAAAGTAGATAAGTTTTACAAGTAGTATTAGGTACTATAGTGGGGCGCGCTTTATCTTGGTCATTACTAAATACAGAATATACAAATGCGTAATTCATAACAGTTATAATCTAAGCAATTACATACCCGGGGGTATGAAAATACTAATTTTGAATTTAGTTGCTTCTAATATACCTATACCTATATTAGAAGCAACTAATTGGTTCAAATTTAGCATATATATATATATAGGTATAGATTTTAGGTATTTTATAATCTTATTTTTATAATACAAAGTTTTTGAAAATAATCTATTTATTCTATTACCTATAATGATTGATGTTACACAATAAATAAATCTCATCTCTGAATCTTGTTAACTGTACACAGCGCTAAAGTGTTAATTCATTAGTACAACTACCCTAGTTAGTTAGTAAACTTTTCTTGTTAATTTAAGTGCCTCTATTTTTTGTAGTGAAAAATTCTTAGTCTGGGGCCTGATTCTACTAAATGTTTTATAAATCAACTGCTTATGGAAGTCTAAATTTTACAATTTCCATACAAGATGTGTAAAATTTTGCCTTCAATATTGAATTGAAATATCTAACAATATAATTTTATACCCTAAGCACGAAACTTTTTTGATTGAATTCTAAACGTAAAATAATACCGCGTTACAAAAGTCTATAAAAGGTGATTAATATCCTATAAATGAAATACCAAGTAGCTAATTGATTTATATGTAAACATGTAAGACTTATGAACAATTTTTTAATAAAACAAAATTTCAGTAGAAAGCATATTACTTCACCTATTACAAATAGCAAATATCATTTATTTATTTGCTATTAAAACAAGAAATCGTTGTTGTTACGTCTTTTTGTAAAAAAAAACGGTTTGCGATAATAAAAAAACTGAGCGAATCAATCGGATTTTTCTTATGTATTGATGATTGAATATATGCATTCGTTTGTATGTTTTTGGTGAATATATGCATTCGTTTGTGTGTAGTAAGTTAAATATAATACACCTACATTAATATAAACACAAATATTAATGTAGGTGTATTATATTTAACTTACTACAGTTATACTATACTATAACCTTTTCAGTTTAATCGCAAGTCTGGTATAATAAATAAAATAACCAGACAATAAATAAAATAACAACTTCATAAACTAAAGCGGATTTGAATTTTCTTCGCATTTTATATGAATTGAGGGGCGTGCGGCTCTGAGCATGGAGGTACTACTAGCACACCGCTGGGGCTGCGGGAGTACGAGTCGCAGGGGTGCTTTGACATTATTTTATACAGAAAATATAATGTTATTTTGGGGGAATATCACAAGATTACTTAAACACAATAACTGCTTAGTCCCTATGGATAAAAATACCTGGGTATAATATTACCTACTTACATCAAACGTACGTAATTGTTAGTTAATTACTAGCAATTACGTACATAAATTACTAGTTTCAAAATAAATAATTGTTGACAAGCGAGCTCTTTGAGTTGGCGGACGAGGACCAAAAAGGTAACAAGCGAGCTCCTAGAGTTAGCGGGCGAGCCTCATTATTATATATTGTCGGCGAGGATTCCAGTTTAAGGCGAACGATGGGCCGAATGGCCTGGGGCAAGGCTAGATCCAGTAGGAAAACACTTGAAAAATCTATGATCTTGAAATCTTAGGTGAGAAGAAAGCTATAACTCTGTTACGACCGACCGGACTTGTTACCAATGCCCATGCAGATGCATAAACCGTCAAGTGACCTAGTCATGTTTTGGTTTTAGTCTGTGGATTGTCCGGGGACTACTCCATTGATTTATTAACTAGATAGTAGCCTTCTTTTTTGATACGGTTACGAAACGGACGACTGATTTGACGATCAAGAAGCGAGGATATTAAAATAGACTTGTAAGGTCTTTGTCACCACCCATTTCATAGGTCTTCTTACCATCAGGTAGATACAAAGTAATTAAAATATTCCAATTTATATATTCATTAATAGATTCGTAATACAATTGTAAAGAATAACAGGTTTTAGGTCCACCCTTCGCCTTAAGGTTCCTTTTAGAATTGGCTGCGAATAAGGATGGTATAATCGTATAATTGATAGATTTTTTATTATCCGTAAAGAACACGCAAGCGAGGCGCCACAAAGCGTTGTACAGTGTCACTTGCAAACATAACCTGAACACATCTATCAACTTCTCATAAAATAACAATACTATAGCAAAATGTGTGTTTTGTGCTACATTATTCCTTAATAGCATAATAAAGTAGTTAGTATATGATTCTGTCCCCCAATATGTGACTTCGGCGTTATGTGCTCGTTACTGTTGTACGATAACATTCTGAACGATGGCACGTAGCGTCCGCGGGCCGTAGACACTACGCACACTTACTTACCACTGATGGCAGATAACGTCCGCGGGCCGTAGACACTACGCACAGTTACTGCTGGTGGTAGATAACATCCGCGGGCCGTAGACACTACGCACAGTTACTGCTGATAGTAGATAACATCCGCGGGCCGTAGACACTACGCACAGTTACTGCTGGTGGCAGATAACATCCGCGGGCCGTAGACACTACGCACAGTTACTGCTGATGGTAGATAACATCCGCGAGCCATAGACACTACGCACAGTTACTGCTGGTGGCAGATAACATCCGCGGCCTGTAGACACTACGCACAATTACTGCCTGTGTGTGTAGAATTGTGAAAATATATTCCGTCGTAGTGACAGGTCGGCCGTGCTCGTAGTCGTCGTAGCGGTCTGAGACAACTCATAGTGGATGTAAATGCTGAACGGTATCGATGTGTGAACGTAGCTCATCGCGTTATTATAGCCCAATACGCCGCACACTACGTCGGTACCATAACCCGAGCCGTTGCGGTTTGATGGCTTCTTAATGTACTATCACGGCGACTAACTACTACAGGTAATGGACGGCATGGTCATCGCATTAAAATGGAAACAATAAGTATATTATTTTATTGTTAGATACAGTCGTTATTTTTTGCAATAGGCTCTTAACTTAATGGAACATTATAAGTAGGTATTATCTGTAAGAAATATGAGCAAGTTACACATTAGACAAAGGGTGGTCAGGCAATCAATCATTTACCGATAATGGCACAATGACAGGCGACTGCAAGCCTTTCTCATCTCGTAGCATCCCTCTCGCCCGGCTGTGCGTACACACTACACACGCGGCGGCTGCAAAATAATCCTAAAAAACTACATACCCAAAAGTACATTTTTTTTTCTGATGTGCTATTTGAAATTAACGTCCACGTTAAAAAAAAAAAAAAAATTGGGAGGATGGCACATGGACTATGTGGTTAACGGACCTACAAAGTCCATGAGTGGGATCGAGCAAAACATTGTTGTTTAACATCATCGATCGCTCTCACTATACTGGCTAAATGTTGCGGTTAGGAAATGGGCGACGACAAAGACGAATTTGTATTACTAGTCTATTTTAAAATATTGTCGTTGCATTATCGTCAAGTCAACTATCCTTTTCGTATCCGCATCTTGAAAGGAGACTAGTAGAGACAGTAGTCTCCACAGAAAAAAGCCAAAACACGACTTGACGGATAAACGTTTATTATATTATATTGTGCGGAAGGAGTTTATATGGTTTTCGTTTGCGGCGTGGTGGTGTAGTGCGGACAAGACGCGGCGCCGAGCACAAAGCGCCAGGAGTTTGTATGCAGAGCCATTAATAATGTCTGCCCCTGCATGACTCGGACTTTTCCCTCCAAAGTGCAACAGGTCTGTGGAACAAATGATAAATCACTTGTTTATGAACCATTTTGCTTTCTACAAAGTCTTTCATCCTAACGTCACAAACATTCAAATATATATTTACATATATGGGAACAAACTTTTGGACAAAGTTGCATTCCAAGCACTTTCGTGAGGCCATGCGAAGGCTCACCCGCGCCGCAGTGCCGCACACCATCGGCCACTTGTTATCTTTATTGGCGGCAAAAAAATATATCTGAAGTTCAGCAAACATTCTGAGAAAATACCACTTTTTATAAAAATATTATTCCAATATAAGAAAACATGGCGCAGTGTTTTTACACTGCTAGAACAATGACAAAGAAATAATAAAAATGAAGGTGAATTTGATTGTGTGGGTTGCGCGGCTCTGTGTGTGTTATGCAGTGAACAACCTGCTAAGTGTAAGAGCTTTACAAAAACTTGAGCTGTCTTGAAAAAACCCGCGGAAAAAACTGTCCGGTTCGAAGGACCAAGAAATGTTTATTGCATGAAGTCGCCGTGTTTTTTCAGGCTTAATGGATTGCCGAAATGTGGATGGAAGAGGGTAAGCCGGGAAATGTATGTGCATATCATGTTTTGTTTTAAATATAATGGTGGCGGGTACGAATTTTGAATGTTTTCTTTGGATTTGTTAGGGCTGTACGGTCGCGAACCCTTTGTTTATATTGACGGATGACACAAGAGTAATTTTGTCAGCATACAGAGTAGCAACTCATAACGAACGATTATCGAACCGACGTCGCGAGTCCAGTCGCTAATCACCGAGTTCAAAAAAATCCCTTTTCTCTCAGCCATCCGTTGTGTGTCATTTGATAGGTAGTGTTTTGTATATTTATGGAGTGGGGGAGGTTTGTAGATGCAGAATCCAGGGGAGGTGGCGTCGTAGGGGGTGGGAAGGGGAGGAGGGATCGATAGCCCGGTCGTGGCTGGAGCTAAATGACTTGAATTGTTTGTCAGCAACTTTTTGTCACTTAATTACCAAGTTATTGATTACAAATTGTCTCATTATTTCGTCTTTATTTATCTCTTGTTGTGGTATAATATCATAGTTTAGGGTCGGTTCTCCGAGCCGCCATGTCGCTGTTTTTACACAAATGTACATAGAGTATATGTATTAATTAAAAACTAATTGGTATTTAATGAAATCATTATTTAAATTGGAAATTTAGTTCAAATATACTTTATTCAATACCATAAATCTATAATAGACATCTATAAACTTATTAACTAAACCTTTATTGCAGTGTGTTAATTCTTTACGCCAAACCTTCGGTAATCAAAACACTTAATGAGTGAGGTGGGTGCAATACAGAAACTATCACCAACACCTACATATTCACAGTATTATAATTAAAAATATTTACCATCTAATATGTGTGTGTATTAGATTATAAATATTTTATAAAAGTGTATATTCTGTATTATAAATACATAAATACGTATTATTAATACAAATTGTCTATCTCAGTTTACTGAGTTTTTTTTTTCAGAAATCAACTGTCCCATACTTCGATCAACAATACAACGTCCCATATTTTTTCTTTTATAGCACGAAACCTTAAACGCGTAAATAGCTCGCGCATGACCGGGTTCTTAGGGTTCGTTAGTTTTAAAGAAAACGAAACCCTTATAGGATCTCCCATTCCAGTCTGGACAGTTGCTACGGAAAGGGAATGGTATAGAGTATCAACATATCAGCTACTCATTATATTTAGCCATGAGAGTGGCCCCCGCATGTGTATGCCGTTCCCACTGCAGGCAATAACATGAGAGTGGCCCCCGCATGTGTATGCCGTTCCCACTGCAGGCAATAACATGAGAGTGGCCCCCGCATGGGTATGCCGTTCCCACTGCAGGCAATAACATGAGAGTGGCCCCCGCATGTGTATGCCGTTCCCACTGCAGGCAATACCATGAGAGTGGCCCCCGCATGTGTATGCCGTTCCCACTGCAGGCAATAACATATTTTACATTCAAAAAGTTATTTTATTTAATGGATATCTATAATAAACTATATACAGGGGGAATTTTTCAAGTGTGCCTTCTAGGCCAAATCCTAAACGACAAGGAATATCGAAAAATGCTCAAAGGAGTCACAGGACCGATTTTAATAAAAACTAAAACTACACAAAAGCGGCCCCAGCCTAGTAGTTAAGTCACTGCGCAACTGATAACAAGGGTAAGCAGATGACAACAAGACCGGCCTGGGATGGGTGACCGCTTTATACAACGAGGCTATTTTATCATAAACACTGCAACAAGCTCGCCACTTGTTAGGTGTTGCCTCCGAATACCATCGGCGAAATGTGGATGGGTTAATCCCTCCTTCGGGTACCCTGAGGCCGTTTAAACGGTTCTCGGGAGCCAAATAGGCACCCGTGATGGTATTTATTTTATTATTTTAAAACTACACCATTAGATTTTTTTTTTAAATATTCTCGCTTGCGGGAATCGAACCGGTTTATTTTGAAAAAAAAAATCATGCTGTATTATTAGTGACCCTTATAAATATCACATTCTGTTATCGTGGAAAGGAAAGTGATCTTACGTTTATTTAAAGAAAAAGATGGGTAGATGACCTTAAGGAGATGGCATGGGAAAATTGGACAGAACTAGCAAAAGATTGAGAGCAGTGAGAAATTAGAGGAGGCCTATACTCGCTATAGGGCCTTACTAATTTTACTTTAATTTTGTGACCTGAATTGATATAATTGATGTTAATTTTAGAAGAAAAAAATACTTTATTTTGTTTTTTTTTTTCATTTAAAAATAAGTTATGATGAATTAGAAGAGTCTGGCACCGGATGCTGAAATACAGGGTTTATCTAGTTTTGCAACGGATGCGTTGTAAAATGTTTGGTTCAATAAACAAAGTCAACGTCAAAATCATTTATTTCATGTAAATCTTTACAGATATTTATGATAATGATATTTATAATAGTAAAAAAAAAAGTTTAACAATGAGGTCTTAGAGTGCGTTTGGTTAGGCAGCTATTCGTTAACAAAAGAACGACAAATATTTATTATACCTCGATATCAGATTTAGAACTTAAACACGATGGAATGGAAATCTTAATATGAAAATTACTACCGAACCGAACACACACTACATAACCAACTAGAGTAAGACTAGGTGGTTAGCTGATTCCATTGACCAACTTTACCAATCATATCCACGCCTTAAATATTTATTGTAAATAAAAGGTAACTAACCAATCACATATAAGTAAAGGTATAAGAATCGGTATTTTTAAGGGCATAAACACTGTAAAGTCGACCCCCCAGAGACACCCCGGAGAAAAAGAAACCAGCAAGTAAAAAACTATAGTGCTTCACACAAACTAAAAGAGGAGCACAGCTATTGATTGACATATGCTATATAGCATATATATAATATATATAGTAGCATACTCAAAATGCAAGCGTAGAACACCACTGATCAGCATGCGTAGATCACCCTATGGCAGATTATTTGTTACTGTACCAATGTACAGAACTACACAGTATACTATTAGTATAAATCTATACTAATATTATAAAGCTGAAGAGTTTGTTTGTTTGTTTGTTTGAACGCGCTAATCTCCGAAACTACTGGTTCGAATTGAATAATTCTTTTTGTGTTGGATAGTCCAGTTATCGAGGAAGGCTATAGGCTATATAACATCACGCTACGACCAATAGGAGCAAAGATATAGTGGTAAATGTGTAAAAAACGGGAGAAATTATTTAATCTTTGAAGCCTTCCGTTGCGTGCGCCGTGAAAACGGTTCAAGATACACAAAAAATATGTATTAAAGAATAATCTAAATATATATAACTCAAAGGTGACTGACTGACATAGTGATCTATCAACGCACAGCCCAAACCACTAGACGGATCGGGCTGAAATTTGGCATGCAGGTAGATGTTATGACGTAGGCATCCGCTAAGAAAGGATTTTGATAAATTCTACCCCCAAGGGGATAAAATAGGGGATGAAAGTTTATATGATAAAAAAATAACTATTCCACGCGGACGAAGTCGCGAGCACAGCTAGTTAAGTATAAATAAGTAGGTAATCATCAATGATTACCTTATCCAAAGACAAAATTTACATAATGTAATGAAAATAAATTATGTAATATTAAATTATAACAATATCGGACATTACATACCTACTAAACTAGGGTATCAATTGCATATCAAGACGGTTCCAGACGTCTTTATCGTTAAAATAGTATTTTACACTATAGTAAGCCTTATTGATTAATTTGTGTTTTATACAATTCTCAAACTCAACATTTCACTCAGATCT
The DNA here is from genome assembly GCA_947458855.1 of Monopis laevigella. NCBI lineage: Eukaryota > Metazoa > Arthropoda > Insecta > Lepidoptera > Tineidae > Monopis > Monopis laevigella. The sequence goes on along the minus strand of OX381587.1, from coordinate 483,752 downwards.
ATAATGCTTTTAGGTAATTTATTAAATAAACTTATACTGTTAATGATAACACATTTATTAGTTTTTTGCAGTCTCAAGTTTGGTATATCGATTTTATCTATGTTTCTTAAGTTTAAATTATGTCTATCGCCGTTTTTACTAAACATATTAAAGTTTTTCCTAACGTACAATAAATTCTCATAAATATATTGAGATGGTAGTGTCAGTACACCAATCATAGGAAAAAATTCTCGAAGAGAATCACGAGCTTTCATGTTATATATTGCCCGAATGGCCCTCTTCTGTAGAATAAATATAGTATCAATATCTGCCGCAGATCCCCACATTATAAGATCATATGTCATTATACTGTGAAAATAGGCGAAGTATACTAGTCTGGCTGTTGCAACATCAGTCAATTGTCTGATTTTTCTGACTGCATATGCAGCAGAGCTCAATATTGGATAAAGTAGTAATGTGAGCTTTCCACTGTAGTTTTGAATCGACTGTGATCCCTAAAATACAGTGGAGTCATCAAAACAATTTTACCATTATTATAAAATAACTTCTATTAATTTAAACGCTTGAATTTTATTCTCATAAGATCTTGTTTGAAGCAAAAAATTTACAAACTTGGCATTGAGTCAAATCGCCCTAACATTCGAAAAAACATTAAAACGTATGAAATACTCGTAGTTACTAAGATTTCTTTTTGAAATCAAGCCTATTGGGTTTGACTATTTTCGGTGGTAGCGTGCCGTGCGCGAACAGAAATCAAGCCTATTGGGTTTGACTATTTTCGGTGGTAGCGTGCCGTGCGCGAACAGAAATCAAGCCTATTGGGTTTGACTATTTTCGGTGGTAGCGTGCCGTGCGCGAACAGAAATCAAGCCTATTGGGTTTGACTATTTTCGGTGGTAGCGTGCCGTGCGCGAACAGAAATCAAGCCTATTGGGTTTGACTATTTTCGGTGGTAGCGTGCCGTGCGCGAACAGAAATCAAGCCTATTGGGTTTGACTATTTTCGGTGGTAGCGTGCCGTGCGCGAACAGAAATCAAGCCTATTGGGTTTGACTATTTTCGGTGGTAGTGTGCCGTGCGCGAACAGAAATCAAGCCTATTGGGTTTGACTATTTTCGGTGGTAGCGTGCCGTGCGCGAACAGAAATCAAGCCTATTGGGTTTGACTATTTTCGGTGGTAGCGTGCCGTGCGCGAACAGAAATCAAGCCTATTGGGTTTGACTATTTTCGGTGGTAGCGTGCCGTGCGCGAACAGACTACGCACTTGACCGACCTACGATGAGACCTCAGTGTTGTGAGATTGTTTTACTTGGTTTTAAGCACTACACATACATACATATCATCACGGGTGCCTTTTCTTCACGTTCAGAAAAGGCGCTAGTTTATATATAATATATACTTGGAACGGCATAGGTAGTTAGGCTTAAAAGACGTGGGGCACTGCACCCAGCGACTGCTGCTTGCTCTCCACCATGCCGGTTCGATCTTGTTGGTAGTCACTGTCCAGATACTAATATTAGTTTCGCTTTCCGGCGATGGTGCGAGCTGTATGTGGTCGGCGAAACAAATATTTAAATACATTTACTAAACAAGAAAAGTATTTCCGTTTGGTGCGCCGCGGTCGTGACGCGCGCGCCATTAGTCATGTCGCCGGCGCACGCTCCGCGGGGTCCCGCTCCCGCTGCTTAATAAACACATACAGGTCCGGCAGCGAGCGTTTGAGCCGCCCGACTGGATGCACACTATTTACTAGATCAATTATAACATTTGCTTAATTAATTTTGTGGGAATGCATAGCGAGTTCAGCGACCAGACTGCTGACTCAGCAGCTGACGGAACCATAAGGATTTGGACCTCTTGCAAATCATATTTATTTTATGCGAAACTCTGATGACAGCTATTTTTTAGTTTTCTGTATTTCTCCTCTTCGCATCGCCTTATCGACGTCCCTTTCGACGACGACTTTAAAAGCAACAGATGACAGCAGAAACACCATTCTAGTAAAGTCCACTATGACGCCCGTCACAGACAAATAACTTTCGGCCCCTTATACCTACTGGTTGCGCTTAGAGCACGGCGCACATCAACTTTTAATATTTAGAGTACACCTGAAATACATATTTTTCTAAACCATGTTTGTATGTATTTTCACGGTTGCATTGCATATATGCTAAAACGAAAATGATCTTTACATTCGTTATGACGCTTCATCATCGTCTCGGCAGGATGTACAGGCCAAAACACATCAGAATTATCTACGTATGCTAATTTATATTTGAGCCAGTCTGTGTAGGCTCTGAGCGCATATCGTCCGACTCGAGGCGTGCGGTATCTGCTCGTAAACTCACGGCTATAAAATATACTTTTAATTAGTATTAAAAGCAATTAAATGCGCGCACGCATCCCTAAGTTCACGCCGACATAGAATGTAAGCTAACTCGTCATTATATACAAATCATTTATTGATTGGCGTTGTTCACAAATCTACTAATGGCCTAATTGCTCGAACTAATTTTCAAAAATAATATTTATTGGCAATGTAACAATATACCTAATATGACTTGAGCTAATCTATGTATAAAAAATAGTCAAAAATAACTTCACTAATAGAATGCTACGTTATGACTGAGTAACATAGACTATTTTATTTTCAAAAATATTAGGGATCCGTACGAAAACTTCGAAAATGTAACCCGAGGTGTAAAAAAAATATCTATAAATTTCTATACATCGCGTGCGCTGCGAAAACTGTTAATAATAATAAAATAAATAATAATAATAATATGTAGGACAATTTTACACAAATTGCTCTGGTTACAAACTAAGCTCTAGGCTTGTACTATGTGTACCAGAAGCAACTATATAGTACATATTATCTATACTTCTATACTAATATTATAAAGCTGAAGAGTTTGTTTGTTTGTTTGTTTGTTTGAACGCGCTAATCTCAGGAACTACTGATTCGAATTGAAAAAATATTTTCGTGTTGGATAATCCATTTATCGAGAAAGGCTATAGGCTATATAACATCACGCTACGACTAATAGGAGCGGAGTAACAAAGAAAAATGTTGCAAAAACGGGGAAAAATTATTCCTCTTAAGAGCGTACGCTGCGTAAACGGTTAAATTTAAACGCGCAGACAAAGTTGCGCGGGTCAGCTAGTATTTTATAAACACCCAGACCATGACACGTACTACAGATTTAGAGAACACATTAATCAATTATCTACAAAATAGTTCGCGCTACCATATATCCAACTATTATAGTTACGTCACTATAACAACTTCTTTATGTATAAAATGTTAATAGAAATGCCAGTAGGAACTAGACCACGTTATTAGTACCTTGCTATTAATATTTATCCGAATAAATCACTTTGTATTCGAGCTTGTTTCAGTACCTGTGGATTAATTTTTGAATTTTTCAAATCGTACATTGCATTCAAAAGATATCACGAATTAAAAAAGTCGGCAAATGCAAAATTAAAAAAGTCGTTCGCGAAGGTTTTCGCTGGTTTTCATTTGTTCTCAAAAGCTATTTACGTTTTGGTGTCTACTTATATTAATTTAGTTTCAATGTTTGAGTACCTACCAAACTACAAACCATTTTTTCAATGAAGCGGTTTAATAAATTCTAAGAAATAAGAAACTATAATACCCTATTAGTTAGGGTTAAAAAGTAATTACAATCATACATGTAACTGCTAGTAATATATAAAGTCGGCGCAACTCTTTCGTCCAACGTTTCTTTTGCTTCCGGAGAATTTCTCTATTACATACTAAATAGAAAATTTAAGTTCACAAATGTTCATACTATTCAGACACTGAAAACGCGTTGGTGAATAGACAGTAGGATACCTAGATACCTGTGGTTTAAACAAGTATCTAGTACTAAATTCTATACCAGGCTCATGAAGACACACCCATTTGAGAATAACATATTGTTCGAATACCGATCGTATTTTAAGGACGAAGACTTTCTAATAGGTAAATTAGCTATTTGTAGTGAGCAGAATAAATGCCGACACACTGTCATACTTCGCCATACTACACACAACCTGTGAAAAGGGTTCAGTTACTTTAATCGATAAAATTTACGTCAGTTACGTTCTATTGCCATGAAAAATAACGTCGAGATTTATGGGGAGTGTGGGACGATGTCGGCATGGTGTGCCAATTGTTTTGAGAAAGCTTCACCCAAGCCTAATCGATATCGTCCGTGAGCCATGCGGATGGACACGGACGGGACAACAAAGGTCTGGGATCCCATCATCATCAGACGCCTCCCGCTAACGTCTGCTCATCATGCGTTCACATTAGTGATGAGACCGCTCCACAACCACGAGCAGTCGATCATTTATAGAGGAACTTGCCTAAATACCATAACATATACCTTGTACTATTATTTCTAACATATAAATGCGAAAGTGAGCCTGTCTGTGTAGAAAAAAATCCCGTCTAAACTACTGAATCGATTTTGATGAAGTTTGGTTGAGAGGTGAATTAAATCCCGGGGGTTAAAATTAAAGTCCATACCTGTGGCCTCGATAGTGGTGACTGTTATACAATTGACAAAGTTTCCCACTCAACATATCTTGGAGTCATGGCAGATCAACATCTAAACTGGTCAAAACACATTGACATGATCTCTGGTCGTATGCAGAAAATGATGTTCGTCTTCAAACCCCTTAGACAAGTAGCCGACATACTCTTATTACGTATAGTTTATTTTGCATTCGTGTATTCTATTTTAGCGAAAGTGGTTCGAACCTTAACCGTAGGAAATATTTGGTTTTTTCTTGTTTTTTGTTTTATTTCTGGCAAAGATATACTTTTTTTTATGCTGAATTTTACACGTATTTAATATAAATAGCTTTCGTATAGAAAGAACATTGGCTATCGAGTGAAGTTGTTAGGTGGGGAACATAAATCGTTTATATAACATAACTTCTAGTACAGCTCGATGAGAACGCTCTAATTTCAGTAATATAGTTTTACTGCTGCCGCCCCATACAGCTAAACAGTACGACAAACTAAAATTATTAATCATTTCTGACTATACCTTTTTTATAACATAAAACTAACATTTTAAATAGCGTAACAAAACCCGCAATTATTTTTTATATTCCTTCAGTGGTAGGAAGTGATTGTCACGTGACAGGAAAACCTAGTGTGGGAGTCAGGGACTCACCCATCTTTGTTTATTTGTATCTCTTTTGTTAATGTTTAAATAAATAAATTTCGGCATACTACTATGGCATATATAATATATATTTATTATTATTATGCCATTGTTACATTGTTACTGGTACACATAGTACAAGCCTAGAGCTTAGCTTGTGGCCAGAGCAATATGTATGTATTGTCCCGCATATTATTATTATGGTTATTATTATTATATACCTACTGTTGTATTTTTTACACAAATAAATTTAAAAAAATATTTTGTAAGAATATGGTTAATATTACATAGTCGCAATCAGTTTGTTGTGTTTGTTATTGTCTGGAGAAGGTTCTTGAAAAATGCGAGAAAAATTAGAAAATTTAAGAATACTTAACCACCATATTAATTTATTAACCTTATCGCTTTTGACAACTTTTTTATGTAACCTTATGGGCATTCGGCATACGATTGATCGGACGCGTCAAAAAGGATCTAAACATAATGAATATCGTTTAAATTAAAACAGATTAATTTCTTACAAAGATGACGTAAAAAATAATAATTTCTTAGTGCAAATCACGGTTAGAATATCATATTTTTATTTATATTTGATTTTTTTTTAAGGTTTTCAAATAAGAATAAATATGTAATAATTTGATAGATTTGAGTATTTATTTTAGTTCAGCATCCTTTTCAGAACCTGGACAAATACTAGGAGAGCTAAAAAACAGTATTTAAAAAAAAAACTCTTATTGTCTAAATAGCGGCAATACTAATCACTCCTGACCGCTCCTGGTCGGAAATCCTCTCCAAGTCCGAGAATAGGGGCGACCACATCTATTAGGGGCGACCACATCTACTAGGGGCGACCACGTCTACATTCTATTCAAGAATTACTTGTGATGGGATTTATACATCAAAATAAAAGTCTAAATAAATGTTATATATTTTATTATATAAACCTTTTAAAATCTAAAGTAATCCATCGATACAAGTATTATTCGTACCTCTGTCTGAAATAAAATAAACAAAATCGGAATAATTATAGTTTGCTAAGTTCTATATATATAGTTAGCGGGATCGCAATGTGTGAGGTCTGACACCTCGCCGTTTGCAATCGGCAATGTTACAGTCAGATTATTGGAATGTGATGTGCAACGCCAACACCGATAATCCCGCTAACACCGCTAATGCCTCTTAAGCAATGACAACGCTAGTCGTGATCATTGCTCCTGACCACTTAACCGGTCGTGGGAACCGCTCGAGACATCCCTCCCGTTTAGGAGCCGGGTAATCGGCACGCGGTCATCTTCAAGGGACGTCTTTAAGCCCTACTTAAGCAACGTTTACCATAAATTTTAATCAAAGCCTTCTAGGATATTAATTAAGCGCGCGGGAAATCAATTATCTAAACTCCGAGCGGGATACTAACGCTGCTGTAGTTGATACGTTCACTGTCCATTGCTGTCCTGGTGAGTAGCGATCCGGCGGGGCTACGTGTGGGCGGGCCGTGGATTCAAACCTTTACATATCTGTTTATGTGGTTGAGTTGATGACGGGCGTTGTATAGGGTTGGCGGTTTATCCTTCAAGCTATTTTTTCTTTTACATGTTTGCGCATTAGACATTATTGCATTTTAAGTACATATACTTGCCTGGATATTGAAGATATTTTATTAAATTTATATGATATGGTGTCGGTAACTACTGGACTGATTTATCAGACGGATACATGATCGGGTTTTATAGTGTCTGTAAAATGTGCGGGGGACAACCCTGAGTGGGGGTTAGGGAATGCGCTCCTTTGCGGCGCCGACGTCAGCTGTCATCCATCAGTCTGCGCGCGCGCATGCACTGCACGCGTGTCGTGCTGCTGTTACACTTAACCACTACTTAAATAATATCCAAAACAAAAAATAGCATTTAGATATTATTCATTAAAGAACCTACTAAAATCACAAACAATCTTATATCTTAACTGTTTGGTTCAACGACCTCCGTCGGGTTCTTCCATTCATTATCTAACATTTTTTTTATTTTTATTTAATAATTTTGTCCCATAATTCTATGCACTAAAATGTTAGATTAAACAGCAAAACTATTTAATACAGGTATTAGAATAATCAACATTAAACAGCAAAACTATTTAAAACAGGTATTATAATAATCAACATTAAACAGCAAAACTATTTAAAACAGGTATTATAATAATCAACATTAAACAGCAAAACTATTTAAAACAGGTATTATAATAATCAACATTAAACAGCAAAACTATTTAAAACAGGTATTATAATAATCAACATTAAACAGCAAAACTATTTAATCCAGGTATTATAATAATCAACATTAAGCAGCAAAACTATTTAATCCAGGTATTATAATAATCAACATTAAACAGCAAAACTATTTAATCCAGGTATTATAATAATCAACATTAAGCAGCAAAACTATTTAATCCAGGTATTAGAATAATCAACATTAAACAGCAAAACTATTTAATCCAGGTATTATAATAATCAACATTAAACAGCAAAACTATTTAATCCAGGTATTATAATAATCAACATTAAACAGCAAAACTATTTAATCCAGGTATTATAATAATCAACATTAAACAGCAAAACTATTTAAAACAGGTATTATAATAATCAACATTAAACAGCAAAACTATTTAATCCAGGTATTATAATAATCAACATTAAGCAGCAAAACTATTTAATCCAGGTATTATAATAATCAACATTAAACAGCAAAACTATTTAATCCAGGTATTATAATAATCAACATTAAACAGCAAAACTATTTAATCCAGGTATTATAATAATCAACATTAAACAGCAAAACTATTTAAAACAGGTATTATAATAATCAACATTAAACAGCAAAACTATTTAAAACAGGTATTATAATAATCAACATTAAACAGCAAAACTATTTAATCCAGGTATTATAATAATCAACATTAAGCAGCAAAACTATTTAATCCAGGTATTATAATAATCAACATTAAACAGCAAAACTATTTAATCCAGGTATTATAATAATCAACATTAAGCAGCAAAACTATTTAATCCAGGTATTAGAATAATCAACATTAAACAGCAAAACTATTTAATCCAGGTATTATAATAATCAACATTAAACAGCAAAACTATTTAATCCAGGTATTATAATAATCAACATTAAACAGCAAAACTATTTAATCCAGGTATTATAATAATCAACATTAAACAGCAAAACTATTTAATCCAGGTATTAGAATAATCAACATTAAGCAGCAAAACTATTTAATCCAGGTATTATAATAATCAACATTAAGCAGCAAAACTATTTAATCCAGGTATTAGAATAATCAACATTAAACAGCAAAACTATTTAAAACAGGTATTGGAATAATCAACATTAAACAGCAAAACTATTTAATCCAGGTATTATAATAATCAACATTAAACAGCAAAACTATTTAAAACAGGTATTGGAATAATCAACATTAAACAGCAAAACTATTTAATCCAGGTATTAGAATAATCAAAATTAAACAGCAAAACTATTTAATCCAGGTATTAGAATAATCAACATTAAACGGCAAAACTATTTAATCCAGGTATTAGAATAATCAACATTAAACGGCAAAACTATTTAATCCAGGTATTAGAATAATCAACATTAAACAGCAAAACTATTTAAAACAGGTATTGGAATAATCAACATTAAACAGCAAAACTATTTAATCCAGGTATTATAATAATCAACATTAAACAGCAAAACTATTTAAAACAGGTATTAGAATAATCAACATTAAGCAGCAAAACTATTTAATCCAGGTATTAGAATAATCAACATTAAACAGCAAAACTATTTAAAACAGGTATTATAATAATCAACATTAAACAGCAAAACTATTTAAAACAGGTATTATAATAATCAACATTAAACAGCAAAACTATTTAAAACAGGTATTATAATAATCAACATTAAACAGCAAAACTATTTAAAACAGGTATTATAATAATCAACATTAAACAGCAAAACTATTTAATCCAGGTATTATAATAATCAACATTAAGCAGCAAAACTATTTAATCCAGGTATTATAATAATCAACATTAAACAGCAAAACTATTTAATCCAGGTATTATAATAATCAACATTAAGCAGCAAAACTATTTAATCCAGGTATTAGAATAATCAACATTAAACAGCAAAACTATTTAATCCAGGTATTATAATAATCAACAATAAACAGCAAAACTATTTAATCCAGGTATTATAATAATCAACATTAAACAGCAAAACTATTTAATCCAGGTATTATAATAATCAACATTAAACAGCAAAACTATTTAATCCAGGTATTAGAATAATCAACATTAAGCAGCAAAACTATTTAATCCAGGTATTATAATAATCAACATTAAGCAGCAAAACTATTTAATCCAGGTATTAGAATAATCAACATTAAACAGCAAAACTATTTAAAACAGGTATTGGAATAATCAACATTAAACAGCAAAACTATTTAATCCAGGTATTATAATAATCAACATTAAACAGCAAAACTATTTAAAACAGGTATTGGAATAATCAACATTAAACAGCAAAACTATTTAATCCAGGTATTAGAATAATCAAAATTAAACAGCAAAAATATTTAATCCAGGTATTAGAATAATCAACATTAAACGGCAAAACTATTTAATCCAGGTATTAGAATAATCAACATTAAACGGCAAAACTATTTAATCCAGGTATTAGAATAATCAACATTAAACAGCAAAACTATTTAAAACAGGTATTGGAATAATCAACATTAAACAGCAAAACTATTTAATCCAGGTATTATAATAATCAACATTAAACAGCAAAACTATTTAAAACAGGTATTAGAATAATCAACATTAAACAGCAAAACTATTTAATCCAGGTATTATAATAATCAACATTAAGCAGCAAAACTATTTAATCCAGGTATTATAATAATCAACATTAAACAGCAAAACTATTTAATCCAGGTATTATAATAATCAACATTAAACAGCAAAACTATTTAATCCAGGTATTAGAATAATCAACATTAAACAGCAAAACTATTTAAAACAGGTATTAGTATAAACAACATTAACTCAACACGTAAACATTGTTAACAACTAAAATGTGTAGAAACAGTGTATTGGGCATGTCTCACCGAATGTATAGAAACAGTGTATTGGGCATGTCTCACCGAATGTATAGAAACAGTGTATTGGGCATGTCTCACCGAATGTATAGAAACAGTGTATTGGGCATGTCTCACCGAATGTATAGAAACAGTGTATTGGGCATGTCTTACCGATGTCTTACCGAATATTCAATCGACTTCGACAACGTAAAATTATTAAAAAAAAAACTTAAATCATTTTTACTTAGCAGGATATATGATTCAATAGATAATTATATAAATGACAGCACCATTTGAGAATCCTGATAATTATGCAATGCAAAGAAATTATGTAATATTAGCTTGAATTTAATTATGTTTTAAACATAAGTTGGGTTTATTGAGTTAATAATACATACAGTATTATTAACTCAATAAACCCAACTTAACATTTGCACCCCTTCCTCCAAAGGTAAATTCTGTCATGAACTAATACACTACTAACATCTTACTAATATACTCAATTTTTGCAAATAAACAATTTTAAATTTTAAAATAAGAAAACTAATTTATTTCGTCCATTAAAAACCTAGATAAATTAGGTTTTAATTTAAGATTTACCTGAGGCGGCCATACAGTTTACTGTGGGTTCATAGTTACGTTGGCTAATCTGACATAATGCCATTTTCTGTATATTTTTGTAGTTAGTTCTGCCAAGCTAGCATGACAGTTCTCAGAGAACTGTGAACGTACTACTGTGCTAGTCTTGGGGAAGACACTCGGACTCTTGCACTAATTACAAGATATTAATATCTAAATTATGAAATAATATTAATGTAATAAACTTATAGATCCGTTACATAGATTTATTGGCTTCACAAACCGCTTTTTTCGTGAATTGAACCCTAGTCAAGGACTTTGTGGGTCTGCTTGCCATTAGATAGAAAGAAAATTATAAAATAATAACAAAGATAAAATGATCATTTAAGTGTAGCGACATGGCAACCGGCGCGCTATCGTTTGACGACCGCGGCCGCATTGTGCCAATCCCAAAGTCCCGGTCGGAGCCGGAATGCAACAAAACTGCAAACACACATTTGCATGAGAATGCCATAGACCGCCGCTAGTTGTGGCACCCCGATGCGGCTACTGTCTGACCGACCGGCGACCCACAAACCGTTCGGGAGGGTCTACACATTCCCTAACTTGACCCTGTCCACGGTCTGCCTTCTGATCCTAAAGCAATTGTAACTTGGTCCCTCAGGGATTACTGCTGCCAGCGTCGTTGTGCTTTCGCTGGACTACGCTGGAGGACTTGGCCGGTCCGGAGTGTAACTCCCACGCAGAATGTTGGCAGCTAGTGCCACTTCGGCTCTTGCTTCACGTTGGCTACCACACCCACTAAGGATATATATATTCTGATGTGGTTCAACACCACTCCAAAATATTTTTATATTGTAGGGATTGAACACCGAAAAAAAATATCGTGATAATTAAAGTATATGCTGATAGCTAATTATTATATAGGTATTATTAAAATTTGAAAACTATTAGTGGAATTTGACGAACGCAGTGCTTCGTTGTGCAGTAGACAAGTGTGGTCCATCATCAGTATGCTGGGCACTGGCGGGATGTTCGCCAATTGCTCATTAGCATGCTTATGTGTTCGCCGACTTTGGTGCACCGACTGCGGCCGCGCGCCGGCGCACAAACCCGTCGCCGAACCAATTCTAACTACTTTTTAGACTCAACATTTAAAAGCTTCAATCCTTTCAATCTCTCATTTGGATTGGCTTTATACATATATAATGATTCGACTAGATTTATATAGTCAACATAAATGAATATATTACTATAATAATGAGTTTTTGGGCGCTGATTCAGATATTTTAAAGTTGATTTTTGTCGGTCAGGCAGGGAGTTAATATTGTAGCTGTGTCGAACTCTGACCCGAGCATGAGTGCGCGAGCGCGGGAAGTTTGAGCGTGTTTCTTGGGATTATTACGAATTATATCAAATTGGCTGAGATTATTTTAAATTTGTATTCATGTCGCTGATATTTTGCGGTATTATGTTTATACTCATAAACATAAAAACCTTAAAACCTTTCAAGCGCCCTGCAGTGTATGCGCATATAGTGTATCCCTGCAGTATATGCAATGTGTTCTATCAGACAGAGTTAACAATATATCTTCAACAGACTTCAAAAAAAGAAGAAGATTCTTAATTCGGTTCTTTAAATATTTGTTACCTAACAACTCCGTCATTTATAAACCGAATAGGAAAAGAAGCCCATGTATTTTCAGACCCAGGCTTAGAAGCCGCGATCAAAAATAAAACCTATATAGTTCGATAGAGGAAAATACATATAATAAAATTGTTAATTACATCGAAGTTCGAGAAGTTGGGAGAAAAAAGTTATTCTCATTTGAATTTCAATTTGAGGTTATGTTATGACTAGTTAGTATAGCGAACAATTTCGGTCCGCGAATTATTAATCCGCAAAATTATTAGTAATGTTTCCTTGTGCTGCACTGACAGAATAATATTATATAATTGATAGAATCAGGCATTATTTTGCGGAATTCCATTATTTTATATAATAATGTTGATGTAATATTTACTTTATTGCAAATTATTCCGGTAGTTAAACGACGACTTAAACGACGTCGACATGTTTCGCTTCTCCACGAAGCATCTTCAGGACTGAATTTTATTTATGATGGCCGAAATAAATTGAGTATAGGTGTATTTGTAACGTTGGTTTGTTCATTGATTAGTCTGTCTGTCAAATTTTTAATTATTTTTACAATTCTTCCCAAATACTCAAATGGAATCCTTTTTGACAGGTATGGAGTATTTCGAAATTGTGGTTTATAGAATTTTGATAATTTTCTAGAATATGTTGAGCAAATTGTGACCTTTCTGGGTTATTGTTTCTTATCACCGCAGTATGTTCTTTATGGCGAATGTAAATACTACGACCAGGTTGTCCAATATATACCTATGTCGCTACAACCAATATATATGTCGCTACAACCAATATATATGTCGCTACAACCAATATATATGTCGCTACAACCAGAACCAGTTTATTTATAAATAGCTACCTGATTTTTTGTTATGATCTAATTTATCTTTAAAATTACAGATATTTCTTACCTTATTTGTCTTAAAAGCAACATTTATTTCGTTTTTATTTAATATATCTGCTATTTAATATGTCATACTTGATTTAAACTTCTTAATTATTTTATAAGCAAAGGTTGGATACAATTCATTCATAATTAGTTTATTTTGTTTTTCCTTTATAATATTATTTATAATAAATTTATTATAGCCATTGGCTTTTGCTATTTGATAAATTATATTTAATTTATCTATATAATCTTCATTATCCATAATCTTCTTATATCATATCGTCTTTTTTTTTTTTATTATTTATTTTAACATAGCACTGGATGCAAGTACATCGGCCTATCGTCGCTAGATTTTTATTTTATTTTTATTCTGTTCATGCGATAAATGGATAAAGGGCATTCAATACATATAGGTATACAGCCTAATCTTATTCTTTCAAAATGATGTGAATCTATATTTTGTTAAATCTCAACCCAGATAAGCAAAAATAATATTTTTTAATGTATAAAACATTCTTTTTCCTGCATAATTAGACAAATATACAGAAAAGGCAGAGGAATCAGCACGTAATAAAAGTTGTCAGAACTTTTTTTTCCCAATTTCTAAAATTATTTTTAATTCTGGAAAATAATGCTTAAATTATGTATTAATAAGTAAGCAAATCGTTGTATGTGAACGCTAAGCTTTTACGGTTGGGTCCAGAAAGACCGTACTCCTTTCTTTTTGTATATTTGTAAATTGCTTCAATTAATAATTGTGAATATAATTTTGTGTTGTCTGATTTATAAATGGGTACTAAATTGATTCAATGTTTGTTGTATTCTTGTCTTGTATCTTTTGTAAAATTGCGCCAGAAATAGTGTTGTGTTTGAAAACATTTTACGGCAATATTTTTTTTTAATTTTATTAATAGAAATAGTTTATTGCAGTATAATAAAATAACACCTATGATAAAGGTATACCTATTGGTGCCTGTTTAGGCGCTTTTAGTATTATTTTAATTTATAATTTAATAGCATTTTTTGCCAGTGTAGCAACGGAAATCTCTTTTTTATAATGTCTGCCTACCTACCAGCCTTGTTCTTACCTTTCCTTTGTGACAAATATTCGCTGCTTCATTGCATTCATTGCATTCTCTAATGCAAATATAATTTACATACATACCGTTTTAGAAACCTATATACGAGTATATCTAAAAAAGGCGGCCCCAGCCTAGTGGTTAAGTTACTCCGCAACTGATAACAAGGTTAAGCAGATGACAACAAGGCCGAGATGGGTGACCGATCTATAGAACAAGGCTATACCATCATAAACACCGCAACAAGCTCGTCACTTGTTAGGTGTTGCCTCCTAATACCATCGGCGAAATGAGGACGGGTTAATCCCTCCGCTGGGTACTCTGAGGCCGTTCAAAAACGGTTCACGGGAGCACCTGAACACGGAAAGGCACCCGTGATGGTGTTCAAATCAATCAAATCAAATCATTTATTTCATGTAAATCTTTATAGATATTTATGAATAGTCAAAAAAAAAAAAAAAATTTTTAACAATGAGGTCTTAGAGTGCGTTTGGTTAGGCAGCTATTCATTATTAAAAGAACGACAAATATTTATTATACCTCGATATCAGATTTAGAACTTAAATTTAGAAATCTTAATATGAAAATTACTACCAAACCGAACACACACTACATAACCAACTAGTGTAAGACTAGGTGGTTAGCTGATTCCATTGACCTGTCAATCATTATCCGCCATACAAGGGAGCCACCAAGGCGACCAACTTCACCGACCATATCCACGCCTTAAATATTTATTCTAAATAAAAGGTTAGTAACCAATCACATATAAGTAAACGTATAAGGATCGGTATTTTTAAGGGCGGGTATACTAACTGTAAAGTCGATCCTCTCAGTGACACCCCGGAGAAAAAGAAACCAGCAAGTAAAAAACTCTAGTGCTTCACACAAACTAAAATAGGAGTACAGCCATTGATTTGCTTATTCTATATAGCATATATATATATATAGTAACATACTCAAAATGCACCCCACCGATCAGCATGTGCAAAACACCCTATGGCAGATTATTTGTTACTGTACCAATGTACAGAACTACACAGTACTGTAGTATAAATAAGCAGGTAATCATCAGTGATTACCTTATCCAAAGACAAAATTTACATAATGTAATAAAAATTAATTATGTAATATTAAATTATTACAATATCGGACACTACTAAGCTAATGTTTATTCTACAAATATAATTCTAATAAATAAGTAATTTGTTCACTAGTTGCGAGACCTCAATTGCATATCAGGACGGACGTTAAAATAGTCTTTTACGCTATAGTAAGCCTTATTAATTAAATTGTGTTTTATACAATTCTTAAACTTTATTTCACTCAGATCTATAATGCTTTTAGGTAATTTATTAAATAACCTTATACTGTTAATGACGAAACATTTATTAGTTTTTTGCAGTCTAAACTTTGGTATATCGATTTTATCTATGTTTCTTAAGTTTAAATTATGTCTATCGCTATTTTTATTAAACATATGTGTTTATTTATTATAAACATTCCTACTAGTAAATAGCCATTTATTAACCATTCGAAGAATTACCAATAGTGTAGGTACTGTGAACACCTCTGGACTTACAGAAGTACACGTGGACGATGCTCCAGGATTTGGAACATTATGTGTGCCGCTCATTGTGCAAAACCTCCCAATAGCCTCTGAGATGCTTCTTCTCATTCTCGGTATTTGTTCTTCAGATGTTAACTAAATGAATGTGCAAACTGATGCTTCCTATAAAACTCCTATTTCACATATTTGCGAAAAAAAAAGAATTGTTCCATCGATCTTGAACAAAGAGTGTTTTTTTTATTTTTTATATTTTTATTGGAGTACGGCATGTGATTTTGTATCGACCTGATGGTAGGCAGACCTACAAAGTCCATGAATCAGGGTCAATCAATACATTATTGTTTGACAACATTGATCGCTCGCACTATGCCGGCGGCTAAATGATGCGGTTACGAAACAGGCGAAAAAAAAACGAAATCTATTTTATAATATCCTCAATGTTTTATCGTCAAATCAACTTCCTGTTTCGTAACCGCACCCTGGAAGGAGACTACCACCTTGACAAGCAATCGATGCAGTAGTTTACTGAAAACCATGAAACAATCCGAAATATGACTATGTTATTTGACGGTTTTGGCATCTCTATTGGCGAGATAGATTGGCCAGCGAAGTTATAGAGACCTTCCATCGTATAATTCGCTTTTTGAGCAGCTCCACTCTCCGGCCCCGAAACATTTCGTCAAATCTTCACAATTTTCTTTTTGAAAATCTATTTAGATTTAACGGAAGTATAAATAAAAATAGGTACGCGTCGAATTGAGAATCCCCTCCTTTTTTAAAGTCGGTTATAAAATTTGTCATTTAGCAGTGATTATCTACTATTATTATTATTAGGAATATAAAATAATAATAATTTGTAAATATTTGCACGCTATTAATTGTGGCAGCTTCTGATGATACTAACATCCTAACAACTAACTCTACTCAGAAACTAAGCATGAATCATTTCATTTTAGATCTAATCCAGTTTATTCTAGGGCTACCCTAGAATAATCCCAATGCTCTGCCTTTCGGCTATCAGATGATGAATGCTGATGGTGGTGATGAAGCCGTCACGAGAAGCATTTGGCAGTTACACAATCACGGCCTTGATTACACCACTTATATGACGGTTATATTCTAACTGTGCCTTCAAGGCCTAATTCTAAACTACGAGGGATTTTGATAAAAATTAAAACGGCATAATTAGATTTAAAATAAATATATTCTCCTAGCCGGGAATCAAACCGGTAAATACTGGATTCCATTTCTAAAGTTGGCACCACTTAATAACAACTAATGATTATTACTCTGATACATTTGGACCTATCATTGATAACTTTGTGCTGACTTCATACGCTAGAATCCAGTAGAAAATATAAATAAATATAATATAAAAAAATCCCATATAACATTATAATAAGTGCGAGTAACTTGATTGCCTTTTGGTTGAACTGTTATCTCCAGTAACTAGGAGTGCGTACCTACATAATGCGGTCGTTGCGGGAAAATAATGCAATTAGTATAATGAGGGAAAATAGTTTGTTGTGTTCTTGAAAATTCCTTGAAATAGTTGTTATTGTGTTTTGTTCGGTTTTATGACATTTCAATTACATGACATGAAACAATCTATCTAATTGCAACTTGAATACTTGACATTACTTATAATGCTCTCTGACCGGAAGCGGTCGGAGCTAGAGCGGGAGAAGCCTGGCCCACACGTGGGTCATACATTACTTATAATAAATAAAATAAAATAAAAGAACTCGCCCTTCTCGCTCAAAATATTATATCTAACGCGAAAATGTATTCCTATGTAGCTGTAGCTGCTCCTAGCTGTACAAATACTATTATTTTATGTACCTCAGGACCTATAAGAGAATTAAACAAACTATCTAAACATAACTTATCTGAAATAACTTTCATTGTTTTAATTAAACTTATTTTAGTTACAATATCGATACAAATCATTTTTAACAGCCTTTTTTTTTATTCGGTAATCTTTTTATTTTTCATTCCATAGACAATTACCTACAATCTCTATTTCTGTTTTCGAAAAATTGGACCGCAAACTTTTGAATTGTTTTTGAGGGGTAGTAATTTTTCTGTATTTTTTAATTTATAAAATAAGTAAAATTTAAATTTATTTTAATACTATACTATAATATACCCTTTTGGTTCGCCCAATAACATGTATAACTGCTCTAAATGTAAAGTAGATCGGAGCAGTAGTTGTTGAGATGGGACAGGCTTCGGCATCCTCGCTCGAGGACGTTGTCTATCGGTGTTGCAACAATTATAATGTTCCTTAATTTATGAAACAATTACAAATTTAATTGATTTAGTGTCGGTCAAATGCCAGCGCAACGTGTTTACATTATGTGACCTTTGGGTCCCGTTATCCTTTCTACGGTTTTTGTGCGCCCAACAACCCGCGCCGCCAAACCGTTTCGGACTCTAACCGGGTTCGTTTAGGGCTGTACTTAGGGTGGTGCGGGGGTAATTGTGCGAATAGCGTAGTGAGACTTTCACATGGTTTTTGCGGCTCCGTGATGCATGATCGCTCGCTGTAGTCCTTCGCTAGGGGTCGTTTCTGTTCCAGCACACTTACCCAGTGCCAGGAGCTGACCATACATAATGATTCCAGTTTGAAGTTGTATTATTCTAATTAGATACATTTCCAGTTGTGCCAAATATAAATATAGTTGGCTTTGGTTTAAATAAAATCCAATTGTTTTTTCATTTTTGTGGGAGAATACGGTGTAAACAGTTGAATGGCGAAAAATGCAAAAGACTCTTTATTATTTTAGTTTATTAAAGTTGGTTGTTTGTTTAATTAATATTGGTTAATTATTGACTGGTGGTGAAGTAAACGCAGAATAATTAAATATAATGAGTTAAATATATAAAAGAAAAAGGATGTGTGTGAAGAGAGAACGGCTGAGCGGTATTCACAGGCGTTATAGGCACTTTCTCCTAACTGCGCACCGACCGGCCCGCTCATTACGCTAATCATGTAGTCTGACCTTTACACAAACACATTTTGGTGCGGTAGGTAAGCAACACAATTTTAATTTTGTGAATTACCAATTAAGTGCATTAAAAATTACAAGTTTTATGACATTTAATGTGCTGCAAGTATGAGGAATTAATTGGCTTTACTGTAAATACTGGTTTCCTTTACTTAGATCCAGTAATTCCAAACGTGGCGATAGCTACATTCTGTCGACGTGTCAGTGTTGACTGAGGCTCGCGCGACCACCTTCCCCCAAGTTACGCGACCACCGCATTTACATCTACGCCTCCACTATTGTCTCATACATTTACATCTACGCCTCCACTATTGTCTCATACATTTACATCTACGCCTCCACTATTGTCTCATACATTTACATCTACGCCTCCACTATTGTCTCATACATTTACATCTACGCCTCCACTATTGTCTCATACATTTACATCTACGCCTCCACTATTGTCTCATACATTATTGTTTAGGTAATAGTGTTTTATATAATAGTCGAAATGATTTGTATCACTTCTTTGTATCTGCTGTATTTCCTAGGAGATTCATAAATTCAAACTCCATGTATATCTGCACCCATGTCGTAATGTAATGTTGGCCATCGGAATTCAATTGACTTCCCTACACAATTTCATAATAATTGGTTAAGTCGTTTTGACACGAAAGTCCCAGACATACAGACTCACTTTCGCACATATATCTATTTTGATCATGTTTCAATTATATTAATAAGGAAATTAAAAAAAAATGATGAACAATAATCCATACATATTGAAATTTACGTATTTGACTTTGATGTTCGGGAGTTAGTGGTTGGCCGTATTTGTAGTAGGCGCAGAGCAGTGCAGTGCGCCATCTAGCGCCAGTGTCGTAGTCGGCGAATAATTGTATAGAGAATCCCTTATAAATAAGTGGCGTGGACCGGGACTCACAGGCTGCGAGGGGACACACAATGCTCTGGCTGCCCCTCACGCAGAACTTACTCACTTTTCAACTTTATTAATCATTTTAATGTGTCTTGACAAATATGTAAATAGATGACCGGCAGAAGTAGACCCCCGGAGTGAGAGCTCGCCGAGTGTCACGACACTCAAGTGGACTGAGCGAGACCCCGGCGATAGTCAGTGCGATACAATATTTTACAGTTGAAAAAAAAAGTAAAAATCTAGGTATTTAGATTTAGAGCGGATCATGATGAATTTGTCCACACTCAACTCTTCCGCAACTGCAATAATATTATGATGGCTAACTACTGCGGGCTGAGCATGCGCGCGACCAAACTGTACTGTTGTGGCATGACTCCGGACTACCGGAAGTTAGCTGCTAGATACTACCTGAGGCAAGAAATTTGCTTTTGTACATAGCTTTTGTTTACTGCGCATTAAAATGTTTAAATCCAAAGGTACAGACCAAGGGGGCGCCGGTCTAATGGCGGAGAAGTTGGACATTGCTAAACCAACCTGGACTAAGTATACTCATTAGAGTAACACAAACAGTTTTTTAGATAATTGGCATATGGCCCCTGCCCCTGCCCCTACTCTGCCCCTGCCCCTAGTCCTTTGTTACTCAGGTTTGTAACTTCGGGGCACAATTTAATTACGAAATGGCAAGTTTTTGCGACTCTGTTACCGTGTAAACACGGACTGTGTAGGTACATTGTATAATACTTTTCTATTCAAAATAAAAGTATTTATGTGGTTATGTAGTTAGGTAAGAAAGGACAAAGCGATACTTTATAAACACCGAGTGTATACAGCTGGTTGTGACGTCCTCTGCGTATCCCCGTGGCTTGGCTGGCCTCGGTGGAGGAGGCATAGTAGTGTGTACGCGCACGGCTACAGTAGAACAACTCCCTTGTTAGTTTAAACAATTGTCGTGCGAGGGGCGGGAGGGGACAGGGGCCGGTCGCAGGAGAGGGGCGGTCACAACACACAAGTACAACTGTATTCTGATATTCCTTTCAACAATAATGTTTACAAAATTATAATTAATTTGCAACCTTCGGGCCATATCATAACATTTGGCAGTCACTATGAACATCCATGAAACGTGTTTAGAGCCGTTCTCAATTATATGTTATTTACAGTTGGATGTTATCAATTGAAGTTGAAGTTCGGATAGAAACTATCCGAACTTCATACTTAAATTGATATAATAAAATGAAACTTAAATAACAATAATGATAACACTGTACAAGCGAACAACTAGCAGCGTGCTTGTTATACGAGCCGCGTCTGTGCCATCCCGGGGTATAGTGGGAGGCACGGATATCTGCTTTCGGTGGCGTCAGGTGACGTCTCCGGGAGGACTCGAGCAGTTTACTCTACTTCAGCTAGTCCTCAAGAAATATGTATACAATTTCTCCGGTTATGTACTTTTATAGACATTTAATTGGTTAGGGTTCATTTACATACTTGTAACACAAAAAGGTAACGTGAGATTAATAAAAAGGGTTCGGCTTTATGTAGATTTATTTAAATGAGCAAATCAAACGACGTCGGAAAAGCTGACGACAATATTGCGCAAGTCGTGGCCGCGACCAATCACAGCGCGAGGTATGATGTATGTAAATGTTCTATATTCAAATCAGTTTAAAATAAGAACGGCGCATGCACGCGCGGACCCCTCTCATTGGTTCTTTGCATAAATAGGTTTTTTACGCTGAGGTTTATAAAAAAAGGGTTGTTTTTAGGGTGCAACCCTTCCCGACCCGTGCAGCTGCTTTTTGTAGTCGCGTGCGGGTCTCGTGCGCTGCAGATCGTGTCCCGGAGGATCACCTGCGCGGTATCGCACTAAGCGGGGACGTGTGCCGCCAGTAACGCCATCGGGACATCTGTGCCAAACAGCTTCGGTATAGTATTGTTAGAAACACTAAGACTATTTAGCAGCTTTAGACGCGAGCACCGCTACCGGGCTTGTTTGTCTGCGGCACTCCCGGCACCCAATCTCGTAATGTGTCGCGGTCGCCCCCGCGGGTCCGGTTACCTCGCACCAGTTATTATACTAATTGAATGCCCCTCCTAGCTAACAGTGTTGGAAATAATATACACAATAGGGATCGGGAAAGCATACAATAGTGATCTCTTTCTAATTTCTATTCGATTATTTTACAAAATGATTAAACATGTAAAATAAACTTCGCGATCATTGGATGTAATGTAGGAGACTCTTAGAAGCACTACCAGCCAACTGTTTAGCTATGTATATACTGGCAGCTATATATATGTTTAGCAATGTATGTACTGGCAGCTATATATATGTTTAGCGCTAAACACAATCAGGAAATTGAATGTCCGTTGTTTGTCGAACAATGCTGGTCCTATTTATTTGGGAATGTTGTCACCGATACGGACAAATATCGGAAACGTTCGGGATATCCGTTTTTTACGCGATTCTGATACCAGAATTTGACTTTATTTGCTATTACTTAGGGGTGAGCTATTGAGTTACGAAAAAAATATTTCTCTTCGAATATTATTTTATATTCCGTATAGAATGTTTTATGAACATTGAGCTGTAGAACAAGTTTTGCCCTCGCGTTGTGCGTTTGTATAGTTTAACAATAAATAAGCAAAATATGTTGGTGTTAGTGTAAATAATAGATAACTTGTTAGTAAGTAGAGAGCAATCTCCACTCGCGCCTGCCGTAGCGCGGTGTGTAGCGCCTCCGCCGGCGAACCCTTTCGTCCCCCGGGGGCTCTGCCTCATCCATCACTCCCACCCCCTCCGGAGGGGGCGAGAATGTATTTTAATCCAGTGCCGCTCGGCCGGACGGTTCATGAAACGTGAAAAATGATCCCAGAAACCGGAAATAGGGATAGGTTGGCAAAAACCTTTTTTAAAAGGCCTTTGGGATCCGGAAAATTTATTTTAAAAAATCAGTCAAGTTATCTTTAAGTGTAACAAGTTTAAAAGAAAAGAAAATTTGGTTACAACACGAATATACGGTATACGGTACTTGTCCGCTGCTGTTCACAAACAAGACCCTCTATAGCGGCCGTCGCTCTGAGCGTCGGTGTAGTTTATGGGTTCACAGAAACCTTTAGTGTTGCCAATACTTTAGTGTTGCCTATTATTTTTCTTTCTATATCAATTTGTATAATTTCCTACAAAATTAAATACTATTAATTAGGTATTCGGAAAACATGTACTAACTTTTTGATAACCACAGATAATATAGTTTGAGAGTCAACTTTATTGTGTCCGCGCCATGTTGCTAACTAGAAATGCTATTTATTTATATCATCATCATCATCATCATCATCATCATGCCAGCCTTTCGCGCGTCCACTGCTGGACATAGGCCTCCCCCAAGGATCGCCACAATGACCGGTTCTGCGCTGCTTGTATCCATCGGCTTCCCGCGACCTTTTTCAGGTCGTCGGTCCATCTTGTGGGGGGCCTGCCTCTGCTGCGTCCTCCGGCACGCGGTCGCCACTCGAGAACCTTAATGCCCCAACGGCCGTCCGTTCTGCGAGCTATGTGGCCTGCCCACTGCCACTTAAGTTTGGCGATTCTGGAGGCTATGTCGGTTACTTTGGTCCTTTTGCGGATCTCATCGTTTCGAATACAATCCCGCAAGGAAACGCCGAGCATAGCGCGCTCCATCGCCCTTTGTGTGACTGTGAGCTTTTTCATGAGACCCATAGTAAGCGACCACGTCTCTGATCCGTAAGTCATCACTGGCAACACACACTGCTCGAACACCTTGGTTTTTAAACACTGCGGTATTTGGGACGAGAAGATATTACGTAGCCTCCCGAATGCTGCCCAGCCGAGTTGGATTCGACGAGAGATCTCTTTCTCGAAGTTGGATTTACCTGTTTGGATTGACTGTCCTAGGTATATATAATTGTCAACAACTTCAAGTGCGGAGCTCCCTATTTTTAGAGGAGTGGGTATAACATGGGCGTTCGACATGACTTTGGTCTTATCCATGTTCATGTTTAGGCCCACTTTTTTAGAAGCCCCACTGAGATCATTGAGCATTATGCCGAGGTCCTCCAGGGTTTCAGCCATGACTACGATATCGTCGGCAAATCGAAGGTTAGTGATGTACTCGCCATTAATGTTGATGCCAAATCTTCTCCAGTCCAAGAGTTTAAAGACATCCTCCAATGCCGCAGTAAAAAGTTTCGGGGAGATTACGTCTCCCTGTCTCACTCCTCGCTGTAGCTGGATGGGTCTTGAGGTCTGGTCTTGGAGGCGAACTGACATGGTAGCGTTTTTGTACAAACACTTTAGTACTTCGATATAGCGGTAGTCAATTTGGCACCGCTGGAGTGACTGAAGCATCGCCCATGTTTCTATCGAATCGAAGGCTTTCTCATAGTCCACGAAAGCTAGACACAGGGGCTGATTATATTCATCGGTTTTTTGTATAATCTGCCTCAATGTGTGGATGTGGTCTATGGTACTATAGCCTTTTCGGAATCCGGCTTGTTCGGGAGGCTGGAAGTCGTCAAGCCTACGTGAGAGACGATTCGTGATGACTCTCGAAAACAGTTTATAGACATGGCTCAGAAGCGAGATGGGTCTGTAGTTCTTCAAAAGGGTTTTGTCACCCTTTTTGAAGAAGAGTACCACCACGCTTCTGTTCCATGCCTTAGGTGTTTTGCCCTCGAGGATGACGGAATTAAACAGCTTCTGGAGAGCCATCAGCAAAGGTTTGCCACCAGCTTTCAGGAGCTCAGACGTGATTCCGTCATCACCCGGTGCCTTGTTGTTTTTCAACTGTTTGAGAGCCATCCTAATCTCGTACAGGCTGACCTCCGGGATATCTTCGGTATAGTGTCGGGTTAACCTGGCTCTTGGATCATTTTTCAGGTTTTTGACAGGAGGCCGTGTTGTTGTGTACAACTGTCCATAGAACCTTTCGATCTCCGCCATAATCTCTGGTTTGGAGGCGACAACTCTGCCGTCCTCGGTCTTCAGCTTCGTTAATTGACTCTGGCCGAGAGACAGATCTCTTGCGAATACTTTAGAGCCTTTGTTTTGCTCAATGGCATCTTTAATACGATCTGTATTAAATTGCCGTATGTCGCGAGTCAAGGACTTTGAGATCTGTCTGTTGAGCAATCTTACTTTAGAAGCGTCAGACGAAGATTGCATGGTCATTCCGCGTCTCTCTTCCATGAGCTTTAAGGTATGGTCGGAGATCTTTCTAGCTCCTTTGTTAGATCGGATCTTAAAAAACTTCGATCCGACCTGGTGGACAGTTTCCACAACCCTGTCATTATATTCGTCCACATCTGTGTACTCGCATAGGCATTCGAAGCGGTTTTTTAATTCCAGCTGAAAGCACTCGGGGTTTTGGGTGTTAATAGGTGCCGGCCGGAGCGTAGACTTCATTAATCGTGACCTTTCAAGCTTTGTATTGATATTCAATGTGCCTCTTACCAAACGGTGATCGTTCCCGGTTTTCACCTGATTGATCACTGAGACATCATTGAATATTTGCTTTCTGTCGACAGGATGAAGTCTATCTCATTTTTGGTGGCACCATTAGGGCTTATCCAAGTCCACTTGCGTTGTGGTTTTTTCTTGAAAAAGGAGTTCATCAAATACAGTCCCTCCTTTTCCATGAAGTTCGCAAGCATCTGACCTCGTGGATTTCTACTGCCTGTACCAAATTGCCCCACTCTCAGTTCGGTTTCGTTTCGTTTGCCTATCTTCGCGTTAAAGTCTCCCATGACAACAGTGTAATGAGATTTGAAGCTACGCATGGCTCTACTAATGTCCTCATACATGGCTTCTACCTCGTCGTCGGGGTGTGTCGATGTCGGGGCGTATACCTGTATGACCTTCAGCGAATATCGTTTGGTTATTCTGAGTATAAGGTAAGCCACCCTTGTCGACACACTCTCGATTTTGACAACGTTGTTCACGAGAGACCTGTGGACGATGAACCCGACACCACCTTGAGACGGTTGGTCGCCCTCCCGGAAATAGAGCAGGTTACCGGATTTCAGGATTATCGAGTCTTCACCTTCTCTTCGGACTTCAGATAATCCAATAATATCCCAGTGTAACCCGCTCAATACTTCCTCTAGTTCGACCACCCTCTCGTCAGTCCGCAGTGTCCGTGTGTTGTATGTTGCCAGGGCCAGTGTTCGTTTGTTGTGGTAGTTTGGGCTCCGCCGGAGATTCTTCGCACCCCTTGCCCCGCTGTAATCATGGCCGCTACCATAGCCAGGAATAGCGGGGCCGCCGGGTACTAGGGGCCGTTTTGTATTATTGTCGTTCATATTGGGGGGGGGATGCCATAATCGCCACGCTTGGCAAGCGGGTTGGCGATCGCAGTGGGTCGAAAGTTTTACTACGGTGCGCTGCTGCCCGTACCGTATTATTATTTCTTCCGACCATGGTTTGGATGGTTTGACCGCCATCGTTCGGTTGACTAACTGCGCAAAAGCGGGCGGTGGGGTCGTCACGTCCCTACGCCTTAATAAATATTTATTTATATATTTATAAAATTTATTTATATATTTACGATTTATTCGTTCCAGGTTTATATATTAATATAAATTAAAATAAAAAAATATTTCCATATGATATATTTCGCCTTACATTACGAGTTCAGTCATATGACATTAATGTTTGAAAAATATCTTAAATACACTTTTTTTAATTATAACTATGGATTAGTATAAGGTATGAATGTATATATGTCTCTGTAGTGAAGGCGTATGGTGTATATGCAAGTGTGTAAAAATATTGTTAGTAAGTCAAGCGTATGTCACAATTGTCTGTGATGAGCGCATTACATAGGCCTACACCACAGAGACATACAGACATACATACATAACCTAAACCATAATAATAATAATAAAATAAAACTATATAATCTATTTTAAATAAACATAAAGCTTACCTACTTTAAGTAAAATACCACTAGATGGCGTAAATGTCTTCTATGTGTATTTTTAACTACTTATGTACCTTACGCGACGAGCTAGCCACTTGTTCGGTGCAAACTCATATTTATTTGTAACTAATAAACTAAAATAGGTTTTAAGATAACCAAAGTTTTTTTAGGTTTATTTATCTGAAATCTATATATAACCATAGCAAATTCCAAGTAAATTGGACTAGTGTTCTCAAGAAACTCGGTGCGGACGCGCAGACGGCCGTGACTCCCCATAAGGTTCCTGCTTTGTATGGTCTGTATATTTGGGCGCCGCGTGCGCCGGGACCGCGGAGGCGTCGGCCGCAGAACTTGTCGCGGGACTGCGGAGTGGAGACGCCGATGCTGCGGACTCATGGCCGAACATTAATCATGCGCCAAACTGATAACCGACGGCTCCGACAACCCATCGCCTATTTAGTGCCGCAGCGCGACGTCACGTGCCCACAACTTTTATTAAATCTTTATCGAATAACATTACATAACAATCAATCCATTTCTAGTAGATAATATGATACGGTACAAAAAAGCTCCGTCATTTTGTGGGTTTTTCACTTTTCTTTAAATTAATATACTGCGATAATTATAACCACATCGTGGTAAACTGTGCAGAAATATGTATTAATATTATTTTCCATGGGTAGGAATCAAACTCTTTCCATGGGTAGGAATCAAACCCTACACTGTGTTGTGTGGCGCAACCACTAGACCCTAGGCATTGAGTTGTCGCCTCTATCTAACTGTCGTTTGCTGATTCTGCATTATTCAGTCTTAATAAATCTAATTAAGAAAATCAGCTATTATAATAAAAATCCCATTGAAGTATGATTTTGTAAAAACGCAATTTCTTCAAATCCCAAAAATAAAGCTTCGTCTTAATCCTTCTCCTGCATGCACGCCACCAGCATGGCGGCGCGAACACAAAACAGACGTTTACTTTCGCTTTAGAATATTAATAGGGATCATAAACTCAGTTACGTTTAGATGATTCCCATAACCTAAGGACCGACAGTGCAAACGTGTCGCCGCGCGATCGTCATACGGAAATAAAATAAGCGTGCGTTTATGTCTCAACTGAAACCATCTCAGCTTCATGAATAAATAGCATCTCATCTGCGCCATCTCCGCGCCATCTGCTCCGGGACCAGAGGGACATACAAAGTGCAATAACGGTCACTACTGCGAACACTCTACCAGACCGATAATTTTATGATTAATACCCAGCGCTATCTCCCTACCCGACGCTGCAGCCTCCTTCGCCCTCCCAGCGCTCCGGGCCCGCCTCGCCTATGTCCCGCGCGCGCCAGGCCGTTGCGCGCCCTAGCACGATGCACATAGAGCTCAGATTGAAGCGCAGTCGGCAGCCGTTAGCGCCGTCGTAGGTCACGGCATCCGCTACGGATTTCGCATAATGCATACTTTATTCACGCGGGTATGCCCGGAGATGTAGGGGAGGCCCGCGCGGGGGCGGAGGGGGCGGCGGGGAGGGCGCGTGACCGCACGTCCTCCGCACGCGACCAGATCTTAACATTTTTTTATTATTATTGCGCCTCAGTGAGAGGGGGAATTCCGAAGTCCTCTCGGTTTTGAATATAATTTTAAATCGCATAATGGAGTGAATGCGAAAAGTTTTTTTAGTCAATTTCTTTATAGGGATGCACTTTTATGTTCGGGGGGGGGGGGGGGGTTAAATCGTTTACGGGTCGTGTGGGGTGGAAAAGAAATGTTCGCACTTATTTAAAACGCCTTTGTAATGCCCATTGAATAAGAAGGGGCTTATCTTTATTTTGCAAAAATATTTTGGGGATTCAGAATTGTTTTGAATTCGTTGCGACCTTTTGAAATAATAAACACAAATTATGTTTATGAACGATACAATAACACAGGATATTATATCAAATTAATGCAATTATATTGTGTAACGCTGAAGGGCCGGAGAACGTTCCTAGTTAATTACACAATCCATTGAATTCTCATTAAGTTTGGTAACAATAACCAAACGCGAGACCTTCAGCCGCGACCCCGCAACCTGCGAGGGGCACTCACAATTAATAGCAATGGGGAAATATGAGAAATATCATTAATGTGTTTAGCGTGGGCGGGCGGCGGCGCGCGACACCACGCGACACCACGCGACACCACGCGACACCACGCGACACAACGCGACACAACGCGACACCACGCGACACCACGCGCGGGACGTACGATCTCTGCACATTTGGTTATTTAGAAATTATTGTTTTAAGAACACCTATTTATGTACAATATGTTATTACTTAACATATACTGAGTCTTAAATCTATCGTAGGAACATAGCAATACGCTACTTGTCCTGGTCTCTACGTATTTGGCTTCTGCCTGTTTCGATTGCCATTAGATAATTTTCTACTAACAGTAATAATCTATACCAATATTATAAATGTTAAAGTTTACTCGTTTCGTATGACCTTTTGCATACAGGAAGGGTGCGATAAATAGCCTAACTTTCTTTCCCGGTAAATGTTGTTGGTATTACCGGGACACAAATATAATCAGTCCCGGTACAATTAGTATGGGTTCCGGCGGACAAAGTCGCGGCAAGCCTCTGTCCCTTGGTGGAGCATCGCGTCGCTACAATGACGGACTGTGCTGTTCCAGATGTACTCCCGACCCCCGACGACCCCCGACGACCCCCGACGACCGCCGTTATTCTGGATTCACAGTAATTATGAAGTCGTGTTGCTGCATTGAAAAACTGGACACAACATTACGAAAATACATAAAATAAAACATTTATTAAAAGAAAAAAAAAGGTAATTAATTATACACTTTTTTATACATTTGGTTGGGGTTTGTAAGAGATGTTTGTACCAGCAGCGAGCGCGGGATGTCCTCTCCCGCAGGCAGCCGGGGTATACCGGGGTTCAACGTGTCGCAAGTAACTGCCGCAGTCAAACCCGCGATCTATATCATGCCAAAACCAGAGCCGATACATTCGGCTACCTGTGCAGAAAATGTCTGGACAAATACATAGAAAGTCTAAAGAAAATACTCTGCGTGTGATTTTAAAATATATTATACAATTATTTTAGGCACTCGAACTACGGGCCCCCTCGTGCCGATATAGGCCCCTATTGACCCTTGCGTAATAATGTTTTATTATGTATTAATATCAACATTATTGTTACTTGTTAATGCTATGTTTAAAAACTGCGAGCTAACGTGCTGAGCCAGCAGGACTATAAGAAGTAGTATGAGGACAATTAGCGAAGCGTTTGACAAAGACGTCCGGAGAGAACAAAGAAACAAATCAAAAGCCGGAGAAAGCAATAACCCGAGTCCCGAGCGCGCGGCTCTGCAGGCGACCGGAGAGCGTTGCCATGGCGACGCTGCACCCGCCCGCCCTAGCCATGCAACCCACTTGTGAATACTTTCCACATCTTTGTGACTTTTGGTAGAAAATAAACGGTTATATTTGGGAGGTTCCGGCTTTTTTATAATATGAATTATAATCATCCTGTTTGAGCACTGGCGGCACAATCCTGTTTTTATTACTTCTTCATCTCATTCCTCTGTCCTTATGGTATTGTTTTATTACACGTGTTGTGTCGTGCACAGTTAGAAAGTAGCTTCTCCCAGGGCGGAAAAGCTAATTTTTGGTTTTAATATTAAATATATGTAACAGGATTTTGAAAGGTTTTATTTTGGGCAGATATGAGGTTCTGCTGATCAAATCTAACAACTTTGCCATTGCTATATAATTTCCCATGGAACCATGTATCCCAAATGAAAAAAACAAATTGCCTTCTCCATACAATATAGTAATGTTAAAATTATCATTTGTATGGGGAAGCCAACATTTATTTTCACTTGCGTGCGACACATTGTTCCATGGGAGAAGTCGTTAGATTTGATCAGCAGAGCCTCATATTTGAGCATAGTATAACCTTTCGAAAACACCCTGTGTATATATCAATGATTCTATTTTAGTTTGTGCTATCAACCGTAACTTCGGTAGTTACTATGGTTAGGATACACCAATAAAAATAGATCGTTTATTGTGAGGGCGTTAGGAGATACAAATAGAAGCAAGTGTAGCCCAAACTGTTAGTGTGTCGTAAATTAGACTGGAGCGGTTCCAATCCGCCGACGCTTCTGATTGCCTCCGCGCGCGCCCACAGCAGTGCTAACTACCCGCAGCAGTCGATTGCTCTGGCTCGATTGGTTACAAGCTATACTTTATTTTACTATAAATATTTCGTTATTATTCAGCAGACTACTGCATATATTTATTGTCGAGGGAGGAGGGAGTCCTATCAGGGTAGCGACCTAGTAAAAACGATCCGTGTTGTTAAACAATAATGATTGTTCGACCCCATTCATGGACTCTGGGTCTGCTTCAGAAGCCTGAGCCAGAGCTCTAATCAAATCAACATAATAATAAAACCTAATTCCAGGTATGTAAACACTAGAGCAGATACAGTAAGCGCATGCGCGTCGCCAGCGATATACCTAGTGGTAGATCACGTAATAATATATGTTATGGGTTATGGCCGGACTAAGCCGCTTTAAAGTGTCGCCGTCGTAATGAATGTGGCCGAGGTTCCGCTACACACACACACACACTCTTCACTATTTTACAATATCCTTTGCTACAAAATATTGTCTGGATTTATGTTTTCATTACATAAGTGCAGGAGTGTTGTGTCCCTGATGTACCATCGCGCCTGCACTGAGGTATGTAAGGGTGCACAGATCGGAGATGAACAACCTCGGCGCAGGCAAATGCCTCAGTAATCCATATCATTACGCCTTCATTATTTCTTTTAAATTGGCTCATTTTTAATATAATGAGTCGGACTTGTAATTATACTAATTATAATATTTGTGCATAATAAGTTGTATAAATAGACGTCGACTTGATAACATTAAGCGAGCGGATCTCGAGCGTGGATAATACATTCTCTCACTGTAGCAGACTTACTGTGTGTGTGTGTGTGTGGACCTACCGTAACACCCGGGCCGCGGCTTAATTACGGACGGGGGATGTCGCAGCCACCGAGTTACGAAATGCGGACCAATATACTATCAAAAGATATTTCTGTTAATCATGAAAGTCACCAAACAAATTTAATAATAAATTTTTAAAGATAAAAATGCAATGAAAAAATTCCTGGTGGCGGGACTCGAACCCACGAACCTCGCTATCGCGGCAAGGCGCTCAACCGCTGAGCCAACCAGGTTCCAGTCAGCCCTCACGAATTTTGTCATTGCTTGTTATCTACTTATACACAGATGCCCTCTATTAGCTTTCTTCTAATAACTCTTATACGAGTGAAGTCAGAAGTCCTAGTTTCTAATACTAGATGGCAGAGGAGTCTGTTTTTTTGTTTTTACTTTTTTCAGTATTTTATATTTATGCATTTTTATAAATTCCTTTATAGGATAATCTTATAATAAATTTTTAAAGATAAAAATGCAATGAAATAATTCCTGGTGGCGGGACTCGAACCCACGAACCTCGCTATCGCGGCAAGGCGCTCAACCGCTGAGCCAACCAGGTTCCAGTCAGCCCTCACGAATTTTGTCATTGCTTGTTATCTACTTATACACAGATGCCCTCTATTAGCTTTCTTCTAATAACTCTTATACGAGTGAAGTCAGAAGTCCTAGTTTCTAATACTAGATGGCAGAGGAGTCTGTTTTTTTGTTTTTACTTTTTTCAGTATTTTATATTTATGCATTTTTATAAATTCCTTTATAGGATAATCTTATAATAAATTTTTAAAGATAAAAATGCAATGAAAAAATTCCTGGTGGCGGGACTCGAACCCACGAACCTCGCTATCGCGGCAAGGCGCTCAACCGCTGAGCCAACCAGGTTCAGGGCTTCTGACTTCACTCGTATAAGAGTTATTAGAAGAAAGCTAATAGAGGGCATCTGTGTATAAGTAGATAACAAGCAATGACAAAATTCGTGAGGGCTGACTGGAACCTGGTTGGCTCAGCGGTTGAGCGCCTTGCCGCGATAGCGAGGTTCGTGGGTTCGAGTCCCGCCACCAGGAATTTTTTCATTGCATTTTTATCTTTAAAAATTTATTATAAGATTATCCTATAAAGGAATTTATAAAAATGCATAAATACCAAACAAATTTAGGGATTTATCTTCGTTCAAACTTTAAGTTTTGTAAGCTTTAGTATTACTGCGGTTGTAGCCGCTAGCCCACGTGTAGGGCTCTCCGTATGTACGCGAGCACACCGTGACGCTGCGGACAGTAACGCTGTATGTAAATGATTCGCAAAATACTTGAATGTAGACGAACTCATACGCAGCGACGGAAGTGCAACTAATTATGTATACTTTTATCTTGAATAAATGGATTACGTAGAGCCAGTGGATGATGTTTACCGCCGCCGCCGCCGGTGACGTGGCTCGGTGTGGCAGGGGGGCAGGGGGAGCAAGGGGGAGCAGGGGGGGCATCGATTGGGAGCAAGAAGTATGCAGATGGGGCGCACTGTGAAACATGTTCTCAAGGGACTCTTTATGTATTAAATAATAATAATAATAATAAATACATTTATTATTATATTAATATACGTGGTAGCCGAGTTGGTTAGACCTTAGACTTAAAAACACTTAGGTCCCTGGTTCAAACCCCGGTGTGTACCAATGAAAATTTGAAAGCGTGCACTTTAGACTAATATGAGGTTCTGATGATCAAATGGAACAACAATTCCCATGGAACCATGTGTCGGGAATGAATCAAAAATTGGCTTCTCCATCCTGATTGGTCATTTTAACATTACTAGTTTATAATGATATTAACAATATAATTGAGATGTTGATCGTTTGATGACGCATGAACACAATAATTATCATAATTTTGAATGACTAATTGCAATCTTTGTGAAGCAAAAAACTTAAAATTTCTTTAGTCTATAACATCCAGACTTTACAAAAGTATTTACGATTACATGCTAATAAAAAATGGCGGACTTCCACATTGTCAATTTAAAACGCCTACAGATTTAAAGTAGAGTTAACAAGAGAGCGGGTGGTGTGTCCCCTCGGCATTACGCGCGCCGTATACATTAGCCAACAGTATTTGCATAAGCCGCGATCGATGCGGCTCGGCTCGGTGCGTATCGATCCGTCATCTCCTCTCACCATACAACACTAACGCCATAGTAAACACCATGCCAACCGTTCGCTTGGTGTATGGTTGTATAGCTAAAGAAGTATAACTTTGTATTAAAAGTTTAATCTTGGAGTATAAAAGTAAATTGCACTTATGGTTGATATAAGTTTAACGACATGTTTACGAGTTCTCCTTCACGCTGGCTTATCACTTTACCTTTAGACCGATACTAGTGTGACGGATGCGGCGCGGAGAGACCGCACAGCTTGCATCCATACACACAGGTAGATCTCAAGCTTGCTCCATCGGGAAATCCATACATTTTGTACATCGTCTAGCATATATAAAATAACAAATATAACGGATATACCAAAAAAATAGTACACCTTGTGAAGTTGGTTAAAATTTTTATTTTTCCATAAGACATACATTTTGCATTAGTTTCAATATTTAATTTAAATTATAAATACTTTGGAGACCGCTGAGTATCATTTCCGCAGGTGTTATATTTAGGATTTATTAAATGAAAGTAATAAATTAGTTGTTTATATACCAACGTGACATCGCTAAGCTTTAAAATAAAATAGAAATAACTCAAATTGTTAATTTTTATAAAAGTTTATGTTGGGGATTTTGTACTATCAAATTAAATTAAATTGGAATGGCAAACTATGTCATTATAATAATATGAAGAAATACTAATCAACCGAACACACGCTACATAACCAACTAGTGTATTACTAGGTGGTTAGCTGGTTATTATTTTTTGGACTTATCTATTTTGTCTATATTTATTGAGTTTAGATTATGCCTATCGCCATTTTTACTAAACTAATTTAAGTTTATCTTGATGTACAATAAATATATTAAGAAGGTAATACATGAGTTATATATAGGGAAAGTTTCCCGAAGACAATCGCGAGTTGTAATACCATATATTGCCCGAATGGCCCACTTCTGTATAATGGCATAATATAGCATCTGCCGCAGATCCCCACATTATAAGACCGTACGGTATACTGTGAAAATAGGCGAAGTACACTAGTGTGGCTGTTGCAACATAGGCGAAGTACACTAGTGTGGCTGTTGCAACATAGGCGAAGTACACTAGTGTGGCTGTTGCAACATAGGCGAAGTACACTAGTGTGGTAACATCAGTTGCACTGACAAAAGTACTGATGAAATAATATGAAGTATATGAACCACCGACTGATCCAAACCATCGATCTCTATCAGTTAGTATACGTAAACTGTAAACTGTACAGAGTGTGGGAGATGACATCTATAACTTATGAACGGAGCCATAAAACATATCTAACAACCATCCCTGGAAAACAAAAGGTATTTAGGTGGGAGCAAGGTCTCTATAACTTCGCTAGCCGACCGACCGGTCTCGTTACCGCCACCCATTCAAATGCAAAAACCGCCGAGTGTCATGTTTCGGTTTAAGTCTGTGGCTTCACCGGTTTTCAGGAGACTACTGAATCGATTTCTTGTCGAGGTGGTAGTCTCCTTTCAGGGTTACGGTTACGAAATGGGTAGTTGGATTAACGATAGGGCAGCGAGTATATTAAAAAATACTCGTAATTAATGTAACAAATCGTCATTGTTATCCCCCATTTCGTAATCGCATCATTTACCCGGCATAGTGGGAGTGATCAATATTGTTTAAGAACAATTATTGATTGGCCCCATTCATGGACTTTGTAGGTCTGCTCACCACCAGGTAGATACAAAGTCACATGTTGAGATCAACCGGTTGTCCCTCTGTGGAGCCGCGCTTGAGACAAACGGGAAAAACATCCGTAGTTTGGTCGGGGATTAAAAAAGAATAAATATAATGGGTCACCTAATAAATTAGTATACCAAAATAACGTCATAATAATAATAATATGTAGGACATATATTGCCCTGGTCACAAATTAAGCTCTAGGCTTGTTCTATGTGCACCAGAAACAACGATATAATATAGTTTATTTTGGAGATTTTATTTTTACTTTAGTTTTTTAAGTGTTATGTTTTTTCTTAAATAAATAGGTGTTGATGTGCTATTAAATAAATAGATGTTGATGTGCTATTAAATAAATAGGTGTTGATGTGCTATTAAATAAATAGATGTTGATGTGCTATTAAATAAATAGATGTTGATGTGGTATTAAATAAATAGATGTTGATGTGCTATTAAAAAGTTATGTGATATATATATATACCGGAAGTCACTGTGATAAAATTTTTATATTGTGTTCTATGATGAAAATTATGAAACAAATAATGAAACACGTATTTTTTCTTTTTAGTGTCGTCTATACAAAAAACAAAGATAAATAACAAAAAAGATCTACAAATCACGTTAACTTTCATACTAAACTCACGAATTAAAGCCTATCACTGGTCTAATTGTGTTTTACTTGTTAGTATGAAGACATATTATGTATTTGTAGGAGTAATTTTAAGCATACTAGTTCATATAATAATTTATTTTTCATTAATATATTTTATTTAAAAATGGGTTTTAAAAGTGATAAATATTATCATCGTTAAAAAAACACCACAACATTAGTGAAGATAGAGCGCTACTAGTAAACACACAATTTTTAGTTTTTTTTTGCACTTACAATATTCGAGTCACAATAAAATAAGACTAATTAATATATGTTAGTGGTTGTGGAGAACACACGTCGCGGGATAGTATAACACGTCGCGGGGGCATGACGATAGTATCACAAAGATTCCTCCGACCCAACAAGTAATATCGCATTCTTCATTTTAAAGCAGAGAAAATGTAATACAATTGTTGCGAGGTGGGGGGAGTGGGGGTGGGGGTGGGAGAGGGATACCCCCCCGGCGCTAACAACCCGTAGACACCGGACACTATCCCCGTACAGTATTACAACAGTGTGACCTCAGTCAGGCAGTCAGGTGGGAGGAGGACGTACACCTTGGCTAGACCGATTGGTGTTGCGCCCCGTACAGATGCAAAACCCACCAATTGACCTAGTAAGAGACCTACTGATTTGTTATTGGGATTCATATCTAATGCCATACACACACTGTAAGCCGCAGCGTATTGTCTCGCTTAAGCATATGTACGATCAGGTTTCTTTTAGTTCACCTGTATACTGTATGATACCTGAATATGCCAGCTGTCCAGGTGTACCTGCACTCTTGGCCTCACTTTTCTTTGTACATATATTATTCTGAAGAAACATACTTATAGCCCGCTTCATATTGTGTGCTCCTCTACCCGGCCAGCTGCACGACTTAGTAATTGAAAAATCTCTGCCCCCCGTCCGCCCCCCGGGAGCCTTCCGGGAGGCAGGGGGCCAGGGGTCAGAACCAAGCTAGGATCTCCCTGGGCCGCTTTATAATTACGTTTAACTAACGTCCGGCCTCTTCTAGCTCAACCAATCATTTTGTGGCGCTAGCTCATAGTAAGTTGACAAAAATGTTATTATCGCACGCTTGTTAGTTTGTGAAATAATATTCGCTAAATGTCGAATGAGCAATAAAGTGTGGAGGGGTTGAGAGGACATTATTAGCATCGTTGTATGAAACGGTGTAGCGTTCGGGTCTCCGTCGGACGTGCGGGGGAGCGCTCGGAGGGTGGCGATGTCACGAGCCCCGTCTGCGATCGCTCTAAAAAAATCAATCATTTATTTGTTTACAACAAAAATCACGTTACAATGGTGTATATACACTTTAAAAAATTGCTTCTCCATACAAACTAGTAATGTTAAAATGACCAATATGTATCCAAAAAAACAATTTTATACATACAAACATACATATTATCACGGGTGCCTTACGGTGCCCGAGACCGCCTAGACGGCCCCAGGGTACCCAGCGGAGGAGTTTTAATCCCACCTCGTCGTAGCCGATGGTATGAGTCTACAACGAACAAGTGGCTAGCTCGTCGCGATGTTTTGAATAGACTCAATAGCCCTAGATGGGTTTCACAAGTTGGTAAACAGTTTCACAAGTTGGTATAGTGAAACCGGGACCGACAGCTTAACGTGCTCTCCGAGGCACTATAGTGGTGTTGTCAAACAAATGTACATATGTTTTTAAATTAAAAACTCATGGGTCACACCGGGAGTCGAACCAAGGACCTAAGTGTTTTTAAGTCCAAGGTATAACCAACTCGGCCACCACGTATATGACAGTTTTATCCAAAACAAATAATACTTATATGAGTACTTAAAAACGAATGTTTCCCAATCAGGATATGAAATCATCTCACTCAAGAGTTAAAATCTTATAAAATTTAAATAACAAATAAATCAAAAAATACAAGTTTGAAACTATATACTTGTATTATAACTATTCTCTAAAATACAAAAACTATATACTTGTATTATAGGGAAGTAATTAATACTAATAATAATATTGTATGTATATGTATGTGTATATGTGTGAATGTATGTATGTATGTATATATATATATATGTATGTATATGTGTATGTATGTGTATGTGTATGTATGTATATATGTATGTAGTATATTATGTGGTAGGTATATTAAGTAGTGTATGTAAAAATTTGTAATATTATATATGTATTTCATGTACAAAATTTCATTTAGTATGTAGTATATGTATTTTATTAATTAAATAAATTGACTATAAGTAGTCAGGCACCCTCACAACTGTAATAACTTGTCCGGAAGGTTGACTGGTAGAGAATGCCGAGCGGCATTAAGTCCGCCTTTGTACAATTTTTAGTGCAATAAAGTTTTTAAAATAAAAAAAATAAAAATATAACTATACTCTGAAGTACAAAAACTATATACTTGTATTATATTATTTATTTATTTATTTAAATCTTTATTGCATACAAAATACAAAGGCGGACTTAATGCCGCTAGGCATTCTCTACCAGTCAAACCTTCGGGACAGTAAAAGCAGTTAATAACTATACTCTGAAATACAAAAATTATATACTTGTATTATAACTATACTCTGAAATACAAAAACTATATACTTGTATTATAACTATACTCTGAAATACAAAAACTATATACTTGTATTATAACTATACTCTGAAATACAAAAATTATAAACTTGTATTATAACTATACTCTGAAATACAAAAAGTATATACTTGTATTATAACTATACTCTGAAATACAAAAACTATATACTTCTATTATAACTATACTCTGAAATACAAAAATTATATACTTGTATTATAACTATACTCTGAAATACAAAAATTATATACTTTTATTATAACTATACTCTAAAATACAAAAACTATATACTTGTATTATAACTATACTCTGAAATACAAAAACTTTATACTTGTATTATAACTATACTCTGAAATACAAAAACTATATACTTGTATTATAACTATACTCTGAAATATAAAAAATATATACTTGTATTATAACTATACTCTGAAATACAAAAACTATATACTTGTATTATAACTATACTCTGAAATTCAAAAATTATATACTTGTATTATAACTATACTCTAAAATACAAAAACTATATCCTTGTATTATAACTATACTCTGAAATACAAAAACTATATACTTGTATTATAACTATACTTTGAAATACAAAAACTATATACTTGTATTATAACTATACTCTAAAATACAAAAACTATATACTTGTATTATAACTATACTCTGAAATACAAAAATATAGTTTTTGTATTATAACTATACTCTAAAATACAAAAACTGTATACTTGTATTATAACTATACTCTGAAATACAAAAACTATATACTTGTATTATAACTATACTTTGAAATACAAAAACTATATACTTGTATTATAACTATACTCTAAAATACAAAAACTATATACTTGTATTTTAACTATACTCTGAAATACAAAAACTATATACTTGTATTATAACTATACTCTGAAATACAAAAATTATATACTTGTATTATAGCTATAATATGAAATACAAAAAATATATACTTGTATTATAACTATACTCTAAAATACAAAAACTATATACTTGTATTATAACTATACACTGAAATACAAAAATTATATACTTGTATTATAACTATACTCTGAAATACAAAAAATATATACTTTTATTATAACTATACTCTGAAATACAAAAACTATATACTTGTATTATAACTATAA
The DNA here is from genome assembly GCA_947458855.1 of Monopis laevigella. Lineage (NCBI taxonomy): Eukaryota > Metazoa > Arthropoda > Insecta > Lepidoptera > Tineidae > Monopis > Monopis laevigella. The sequence continues at coordinate 443,515 of OX381587.1, read as the reverse complement.
CATGAAATACAAAAACTATATACTTGTATTATAACTATACTCTGAAAAACAAAAACTATATACTTGTATTATAACTATACTCTGAAATACAAAAAATATATACTTGTATTATAACTATACTCTGAAATACAAAAATTATATACTTGTATTATAACTATACTCTAAAATACAAAAACTATTAACTTGTATTATAACTATACTCTGAAATACAAAAACTATATACTTGTATTATAACTATACTCTGAAATACAAAAACTTTATGCTTGTATTATAACTATACTCTGAAATACAAAAAATATATACTTGTATTATAACTATACACTGAAATACAAAAATTATATACTTGTATTATAACTATACTCTAAAATAGAAAAACTATATACTTGTATTATAACTATACTCTGAAATACAAAAACTATATACTTGTATTATAACTATACTCTGAAATACAAAAACTATATACTTGTATTATAACTATACTCTAAAATACAAAAACTATATACTTGTATTATAACTATACTCTGAAATACAAAAACTATATACTTGTATTATAACTATACTTTGAAATACAAAAATTATATATTTGTATTATAACTATACTCTAAAATACAAAAACTATATACTTGTATTATAACTATACTCTGAAATACAATAATTATATACTTGTATTATAACTATACTCTGAAATACAAAAACTATATACTTGTATTATAACTATACTCTAAAATACAAAAACTATATACTTGTATTATAATTATACTCTGAAATACAAAAACTATATACTTGTATTATAACTATACTCTGAAATACAAAAACTATATACTTGTATATATATATAATATACGTGGAGGCCTAGTTGGTTAGACCTTGGACTTAAAAAAAAAAAAAAAACGCTTAGGTCCTTGGTTCGAATCCCGGTGTGTACCAATGAGTTTTTAATTTAAAAATTTATGTACATTTGTTTGACAACACCACTATAGTGCCTCGGAGAGCATGTTAAGCTGTCGGTCCCGGTTTCACTATACCAACTTGTGAAACTGTTTATAGATGGGTTATTGAGTCTATCCAAAACATCGCGACGAGCTAGCCACTTGTTCGGTGTAGACTCATACCATCGGCTACAAAGAGGTGGGATTAAAACCCCTCCGCTGGGTACCCTGGGGCCGTCTAGGCGGTCTCGGGCGCCGTAAGGCACCCGTGATGATATATATATATATATATATATACTTGTATTATAACTATACTCTGAAATACAAAAATTATATACTTGTACTATATTATATAGTTATATTATATGTATAACTATACTCAAAAATACAAAAACTATATACTTGTATTATTACTATACTCTGAAATACAAAAACTATATACTTGTATTATAACTATACTCTAAAATACAAAAATTATATACTTGTATTATAACTATACTCTGAAATACAAAAACTATATACTTGTATTATAACTATACTCTGAAATACAATAATTATATACTTGTATTATAACTATACTCTAAAATACAAAAACTATATACTTGTATTATAACTATACTCTGAAATACAAAAACTATATACTTGTATTATAACTATACTCTAAAATACAAAAACTATATACTTGTATTATAACTATACTCTGAAATACAAAAACTATATACTTGTATTATAACTATACTCTGAAATACAAAAATTATATACTTGTATTATAACTATACTCTGAAATACAAAAACTATATACTTGTATTATAACTATACTCTAAAATACAAAAACTATATACTTGTATTATAACTATACTCTGATATACAAAAACTATATTCTTGTATTATAACTATACTCTGAAATACACAAATTATATACTTGTACTATATTATATATTATATAGTCATATTATATGTATAACTATACTCTAAAATACAAAAACTATATACTTATATTATAACTATACTCTGAAATACAAAAACTATATACTTGTATTATAACTATACTCTGAAATACAAAAAATATATACTTGTATTATAACTATACTCTGAAATACAAATATTATATACTTGTATTATATCTATACTCTAAAATACAAAAACTATATACTTGTATTATAACTATACTCTGAAATACAAAATTTATATACTTGTATTATAACTATACTCTGAAATAAAAAAACTATATACTTGTAATATAACTATACTCTGAAATACAAAAATTATATACTTGTATTATAACTATACTCTAAAATACAAAAACTATATACTTGTATTATAATTATACTCTGAAATACAAAAATTATATACTTGTGTTATAACTATACTCTGAAATACAAATACTATATACTTGTATTATAACTATACTTTGAAATACAAAAATTATATACTTGTATTATAACTATACTCTAAAATACAAAAACTATATATTTGTATTATAACTATACTCTGAAATACAAAAACTATATACTTGTATTATAACTATACTCTGAAATGCAAAAACTATATACTTGTATTATAACTATACTCTGAAATACAAAAAAAAACTGAATAAAGATTCAGTTTTTTGAGAAGCAAAATTATATAAAATAAGAATTCATCCATATACCCACATACATACATATACTATATACACACACATACATACACATTATTTTCTCAAAGTAAACACGTTGGTACTAAACTATTAATTCATTTATCATATACTTTTCACACATCAACATCAAATATAGCGTTTGTAAATTTAGGTAGAGTATTTGAAAATAAATATATTTTACCGACTATATGCTATCAACCGTATACCGGACTCGATAGCGCCACTCGGCACGCTGCGAGTTGTATAGAAATGAGCATAGTTCTGCCGGTGTCCGCACGACCCGCAGAGGTAGTTGCTCAGTGCAGACGTAGAGCAGGGGGAAATTATTAAACCCCATTCAATTAAATATACTTTTATAACACTTGAGAACGACATTTAATTAAGTTTTCAGTCTTAGACATAATCTAACCTTATTTCAAACGAATAAAACACAAAATTCCTCCCCCACTTACCCCCACCACCACTATCTTCTAGTTATTTATGAAATAAAAATGAAAATGTTTCTTTGGAGCGCTGACGAATGGCGATAGCGCTCCCCCCCCTGGGGTAGGCGGCACATGGGTAGGGGGCACATGGGGAGAAGGGTCCACCTTGCCCCCTTTATGTCTGTATGTTGGCATTATAATATAATATTAGTATGTGATTTTAAAATTGAATTATGGTTTCAACACTTTGGTGTCCTGTTTCTGGAGATGTTTTAATTGTGTTAGCGACGAGCGAGTGTACGTGCATACCTACGTGTACGTGTGTACCTACGGCTGTACGTGTGTACCTACGGGTGTACGTGTGTACTGCTGTGGCAGCTCCAACACAAAGGCATTGAGTAGTAGCTCTCTGTACTTCACCGGTGTTTAGTACAATACTTAGTGGTTTATTTTTAGTATTAACGTATCTCTGTGATAACAGAGAGCTGCCCGCGCTATAATAATATTGCGAAACACAAACCTACATTATATTTTTTAATAATTTTTGTGACATTTTTATTTTTAAAATATGTCTAATTTTACTTGATAGATTTTTTATTTATTTTCAGGAAGTATAAGTACTTAAGTAAATTTATTTGATTACAATAATTAGGTTATTTATTCGTGTATGTAGGTACATGGCCAAGTATTATTCTTAGTTGGAATCATACAGAATCGTATATTTGTGATATTTCCCCAGAAATTCATTTTAAATAAATAACAAGTATCACAAATTGGCGAACAAGCTGAAGGAATCTCCCCAAGTCCCCTCAAATCAAATCTTCTACACGAATTTTGCTAAAATACACGAAATAACATATTTATGATGTCGATTTTACCACAATCGAGTTACGCGTCCGATGGGGTCCTGTAGCGGTTTAAAATGCCTCTCGGTGAGTAGCGGCGAAGCGAGGGTTGGGGCCGCCGCCACCCGCACGGGGGCGCGGCGGGACTGTTCGGTGGACATACGTTTGTGAGGCTCATTCAATTTTATAATATATCTTTTTTAAAATAAAATAACTAAAACCCCACTTATGCCATATTAACGGAGACTATACGATTGTATATTAAAAAAACGATCTGCAAAACTCCGGGATGGGGGTGGTATTTTTATTTTTTTTACAAACTATATAAAACATTGTATTTTTTTATTTATTTCATTTTATTTTACAAATTAGGTTCAAGAAAAGGCAACAATATGTGTCTACTAATGGTATCATAATAATGTATATATCTAAAAATGTTGATTTATTATTTATACAAAACATTCATTTGAAAACAGATACACATATAATAATAATAATGATAATTATGTAATGATGCCACAAACTTGTCAGACATACAGACGGACGGACAAACTTGTCAGACATACAGACGGACGGACTTGTCAGACATACAGACGGACGGACAAACTTGTCAGACATACAGACGGACAAAGACATGAGAATGAGGAACATGAGCGCCTCGCCTCACAACTATACAGACACAGTGTGTTATATATGTTTAGTCCCACTGGTGTTGTAAACGACCAGAATAGTTGGCGACCCGACAGAGGTCAACAAAGCGAATGGAGTTTACAATTCGCTACATCGGCATGGGACTGTTTGCTGGCGCGGCGCTTCTCTCGCAATACAGCCTCCGCCGCGGGCTCCGCTGTGTTTGCGATGTAATTGTGTGGGCGCTCGACGAATATTTATTTTTCTCAGAGTTTACTTTCCATTTTCGTGGATCGACAACTATTCACATATTATTTAACGAATTTATATTATGTATATACGAGTAGGTAACTATATACGAGTAGGTAACTATAAGCTACGCTAAACTCTCATATTTTTTTTTCATTTCTTTGATAATTTTTTAAGGCTGTAGATCGGGAACATCGTTTCCACGCTTCGCATACAGAGGGACTTCAATTAATAATAATTGAATATCCTTAAGGCCTATTAGGCCAATTCCTCATAATTGAAACATTCGAAGAACTTATGTGTCCATATACTATGGGCACACCTGTGTTATGATATGGTACTGTATGGGTATGACATACATTTATCTATAATGAAATATGGTAATTATAACACTTAGCCCAAACAATGATTGTCTGTAGACGATGCCAGATCACGTTATCCGGAGCATGGCACCGGAAGACGTACCGCCCTCTCGTCGCGGGAAGGCGCTGCGCCCACACTGCTCTCGTGGATCACATCAGCGGATAGTCCGTCCCTATCTGTCTCATCTATTGCGAGTGACAAGTCCAGATATTTCAGGCAATAACGTTGCGAAAGACATAACTCTCCGAGATGTTTATAGTTGCAGAAGCAGCTGGAAAATACTTGTTTTCGATATAAATGGTATCGGCGCGTTTATTACTTAGAATGCCCACAAGTCTATGCACGTTTACATTTTCATGAAAATCGTCAACTTTAAGATTTGTTATGGAAAAATATAAAACATCCTGTCGGGAGCACCAATCATTTATTAAATGTACAAAGAGTTTCAGCAAGCTGACATTTAATTAAAACTAGACTATTAAAATCATAAATTATTAATTAAATAAAGTTCCAATCATAATATCATATTTTAAACACTATATTCTATAATATAATTTTAGAAGTACGTTATATTAAACATTATTACACAATTTTATGTTTATTTATTTGATTGTTAGTATAAACAGTAGTTGTCTAAATACAATATCATTCAAGTCAAAGCTTATGTTGTTTGCACCGATGGATAATGTAGAGTTGTAAAGTATTCGTGCTTGCTGCTCCTAGCTACGACAGCGCTCGAGCCTGGCACAGAGCTACGACAGCGCTCGAGCCTGGCACAGAGCTACGACAGCGCTCGAGCCTGGCACAGAGCTACGACAGCGCTCGAGCCTGGCACAGAGCTACGACAGCGCTCGAGCCTGGCACAGAGCTACGACAGCGCTCGAGCCTGGCACAGAGCTACGACAGCGCCCGAGCCTGGCACAGTGCTACGACAGCGCTCGAGCCTGGCACAGAGCTACGACAGCGCTCGAGCCTGGCACAGAGCTACGACAGCGCTCGAGCTTGGCACAGAGCTACGACAGCGCTCGAGCCTGGCACAGAGCTACGACAGCGCTCGAGCCTGGCACAGAGCTACGACAGCGCTCGAGCCTGGCACAGAGCTACGACAGCGCTCGAGCCTGGCACAGAGCGAGGCGCGACCCCACTCAATAATATTGTTTAAAGCATTTGAGTGTAAGGAGGTATCCGCGGGAGGGCGCCCGCAATTTGTTTCCATCTTTTTAGGGAAATATGTTCGCCCCTCGGCCGGCGGGGGTCCCAAGCTTTGCATCATCAGCCAGAATTAGTATTTACGATATGGGGAGGGTTTTATGTTTTTGTATTGGAGGGTCGGGGATAGACTTGTTTCCATTTACGACTATTTTTTTATTTATGACTTTGTTATTATGATTATTGTGAGTCGGGCGAGGAGGTCGTGAGGTCGCAGGGGCGCGCGCGCGTAAATATATCATTCTGATTATAAAAATACTGTAATAATAAGCGTAACGTTGTTCCGTCGCGGTCCCAGCTCTGCCCACTGTGCTCGTATACTCTTTGCTAATCTACGACGAGGTGGCAACCCTGGGCACCCTCAGGCCGGTCACTGGTAACGAATCCGTGATGGTACGAGTACGTTATTTGTTATGGAAGCGTTCATAGTTTTCCTACTATCGAAGTTTTGTCATTAACAGTTTAAGGTTATTTAATAAATTACCTAAAAGTATTATAGATTTAAGTGAAATAAAGTTAAAAAATTGTATAAAACAAACATTAATCCATAGGGCATACTATAGAGTTAATGACTATATTAATGATAAAGATGTCTGGACCCGTTCTGATCTGCAATTGAGGTCTCACAACTAGTATTGTCTTTTCAAATGAGTACCCTAGTAGGTATGTTAAATCTGATATTGTAATAATTTATTATTACTTAATATTTTTTTTATTATATTTAACTTTTATCTTTGGATAAGGTATATCTTATAATTACTTATTTATATTTACATTATGCAGGTACTCTGTTATTATATATTATTATCATTATATTAGCTGTAGATATTTTTGAATGACCATCAATAGCATTAACATAGTTATATGGATCGGTATCTTTAAGAGCGTAAACACTAGTTGTAAGGTCGATCCCTCCGGAGACACCCCGAAGAAAAGCTACCAGCAAGTAAAAAACTCTGGTGCTTCACACACACTAACAGAGGAACATATCCATTGAGTTACCGATATGCATATCGCAGCATACATAAAATGCTCTAATCCTAAACTAAAAGCATGCGCAAAACACCCTATGGCAGATTATTTAACAGTATAGCAATTGGTTGCTGTACCAATGTACAGAACTGAAAATACTAAAGAGCACTTTACTAAATAATAATATAATATAAGAACTAATATTTAAGGCGTGGATACGGTTGGTGAGGTCGGTCGCCTCGGTGGCACCCGTGTATGGCAGATGATAATCGGAAGGTCAATGGAATCAGCTAACCACCTAGTCTTACACTAGTTGGTTATGTAGCGTGCGTTCGGTTTGTTGTATTATTTTTTTTATATTTTTATTTAATGACACCTTTTATTAATGTTATTTTTTAACTATTCATAAATATCTGTAAAGATTTACATGAAATAAATAATATTTGATTTGATTATAATATTTATTAACTCAATAAAGGACCGAGATTATATTTACTTACATTACCCAAACATATCAAATAACCCTTACAACAACATGTACCTGGCGCAATGCCCTACACAGTTACAAACGGAGAGAGCACACCGATCCTGATGATGAGAAAACCGTTCAGGTATCCAACCGACCCTCTCAATAAGATATGGCGGTGCTCACAGTTCGGCAACCAATATACTCAAAGCAAACGCATTGTCTCCCCAAATTTGGCTAAAATGGTTAACAAGCGCAACAGATGGACTCCCGCGCCGATATCGCTGCACTCGCAAAACGATTTCCAAAATTTTTCATTTATATATTTATTCACAATAAATTCCTAAAGGTGTATAAATTCCTAGTGAGACGTAGCTAAAGTATGATGAACAAATAAGTTACGAAGATACGGAATGCTTGCTATTGGTACCTAAATAATAAAAATAAACAATATACTAAGTAAATTTATATATATTATTTAAAATTTAGGCTTAGCTTTAGTATATTGCAAAGCTGTTTTGCCTCAATGACAATAAAAGTGTCACAGGACAGGCCTAGTCTGCTGTGAGGACCATACACAGATCTTTGTCTTATTGATTTCTCTGCTAAATAAAGTTTTATTTTATTTCAATAGCCTCGCAATTTTTTTTGCCAACAATATCTGTAAAGATTTACATTAAATAAATATTTCCAAAAATATAATATTTTTTGCAACATACGAATTGACGTTTTGCCTACATTTAGGAAAAAAATGTGCGAACCTCATATAATTTTTGTGACTCGAGGGCAGTCGAGGGTCGACAATTATGGTGTTCGCGGAGCAGCAGGTTGCTGACGCGTCCGACGACCATCACCAACTACATCCGCAGAGCGCTGACGGCGCTGGCGCTGACACCTTCAATTGTAGAATCTGTGGATATTTCTCGGGGCTGGAGCCCTCCGGGAGGAGGAGGTCGCGCCCACCTCGGAGCTGGGTGTCGTACCGCAGCAGAAGCTAGTGAGCGTGTTAAATATGACAATATCATACAAAGCTTTTACGGTGAAGGCTATGGGTGCGTGAGCGGTATTGGCTTTCACACTTGTGGTGGCTGCCAGCGTATGAGCGTAACACCGCAGGAGATTACATTTTACAACAAAATTTAAAACCTACTGAACTGTTTTTTTTTTGTTTAATATCTATTTACCTTGTGAGTAAAATAGGGTATATGATATTGCGATACACAAGTATCTGTATATCTGAACTCCTTGTGTTTACATATTTGTGTTTTAAGAGACTCTTACGAAGAGTTTTAAATACACCAGATAGAAAGATGTCCTATGTAGCAAAGTTATATTAAAATGGGTATATTAAAATGACATAAAATTGCATAAAAATATTTTATATGTTTTTTATTAGACTTCAACTATGAAAATGGGTTCTGCATATTTATCTTCCAAAAGTGTTATTATTAATTAAAATAATGATCTAATAATGTCACGTGTCGATGCACAAAGTATAAGAGATTGTAGAAAAGAGATGGGATGTGAACTATCACAATCAACTTCTCACATTACCTTTTGACATTTATATTTTTCGTATAAAGTTGACATGTTTGTGAATTCGTGATTCCGTAATAGTCTGTGGTTACACCGGTTTGGGACTTTTGCATCGATTGCTCATCGGGGTGGTAGTCTGTGGTTACACCGGATTGGGACTTTTGCATCGATTGCTCATCGGGGTGGTAGTCAAATCAAATCAAATCAAATCATTTATTTCATGTAAATCTTTACAGATATTTATGAATAGTCAAAAAAAAAAAATAAAAATTTAACAATGAGTGAATGAGTCTTAGAGTGCGTTTGGTTAGGTTCATTATTTTATTTTCATTATTAAAAGAACGACAAATATTTCTTATACCTCGATATCAGATTTAGAACTTAAATTTAGAAATCTTAATATGAAAATTACTACCAAACCGAACACACACTACATAACCAACTAGTGTAAGACTAGATGGTTAGCTGATTCCATTGACCGGTCAATCATTATCTGCTATACAAGGGAGCCACCAAGGCGACCAACTTCACCGACCATATCCACGCCTTAAATATTTATTCTAAATAAAAGGTTAGTAGCCAATCATATATAAGTAAACGTATAAGGATCGGTATTTTTAAGGGCGGGTATACTAACTGTAAAGTCGATCCCCTCAGTGACACCCCGGAGAAAAAGAAACCAGCAAGTAAAAAACTCTAGTGCTTCACACAAACTAAAAGAGGAGTACAGCCATTGATTTGCTTATGCTATATAGCATATATATATATAGTAGCATACTCAAAATGCACCCCACCGATCAGCATGCGCAAAACACCCTATGGCAGATTATTTGTTACTGTACCAATGTACAGAACTACACAGTACTGTAGTATAAATAAAGTATAAATAAGCAGGTAATCATCAGTGATTACCTTATCCAAAGACAAAATTTACATAATGTAATAAAAATAAATGATGTAATATTAAATTATTACAATATCGGACATTACTAAGCTAATGTTTATTCTACAAATATAATTCTAATAAATAAGTAATTTGTTCACTAGTTGCGAGACCTCAATTGCATATCAGGACGGTTCCAGACGTCTTTATCGTTAAAATAGTCTTTTTCGCTATAGTAAGCCTTATTGATTAAAATGTGTTTTATACAATTCTTAAACTTTGTTTCACTCAGTTCTATAATGCTTTTAGGTAATTTATTAAATAACCTTATACTGTTAATGACGAAACATTTATTCGTTTTTTGCAGTCTAAACTTTGGTATATCGATTTTATCTATGTTTCTTAAGTTTAAATTATGTCTATCGCTATTTTTACTAAACATATTTAAGTTATTCCTTACGTACAATAAATTCTCATAAATATATTGAGATGGTAGTGTCAATACATCAATCATAGGAAAGATTTCTCGAAAAGAGTCACGAGCTTTTATGTTATATATTGCCCGAATGGCCCTCTTCTGTAGAATAAATATTGTGTCAATATCTGCCGCAGATCCCCACATTATAAGACCATATGTCATTATACTGTGAAAATAGGCGAAGTACACTAGTCTGGCTGTTGCAACATCAGTTAATTGTCTAATTTTTCTGACTGCATATGCAGCAGAGCTCAATCTGTTGGATAAAGTATTGATGTGAGCTTTCCACTGTAGTTTGGAATCAACTGTGATCCCTAAAAACACAGTGGAGTCGACAAATTCCAGATCAGTGCCACCTATCTTCACTGTGGCATTGATATTTGATACATTAGGCAAAGTAAATTTCAGGCACTTAGTCTTCTTTGCATTTAAAACTAAATTATTTGCCGTGAACCATTTTGAAACCATTTCCAGAGTGTCATTTGCTGCCGATAATATATTATCTTTCCTACTAACTTTAAACAGTAGGGATGTATCATCAGCAAATAGCACTATCTGCGCCGTCTCCTGTACCATATGTGGAAGATCATTGATGTATACTAGGAACAGGAACGGGCCTAAAATTGAGCTCTGGGGGACACCCATCTTTACAATGGTTCCGTCGGATACACAACCATCAATATTAACACCTTGAGTTCTATTAGAAAGGTAGGAGTTTATTAGATTTAAAGCTAAATCGCGAATGCCATAAAATTCCAGCTTGTTTAACAAAGTTTGATGGTTAACACAATCAAACGCTTTAGACAGATCACAGAAAACGCCAACGAGATCCTGGGAGTTTTCCCAGGCGTCAATTATTTCAGTAATCAGTCTTGTGCCGGCATTTGTTGTGTTTCTACCTTTTGTGAACCCGTATTGTTGATCATGTAATAATTTATGAGTATTAAAATGACTTAACAGCTGACCAAGAATTATTTTTACGAATATTTTACTTAAGGCTGGCAGGACAGAAACAGGACGATAATTATTTGGATCTGTCTTACAGCCGGACTTGAATATGGGAACTATTTTACTATTCTTCATAAGGTCGGGAAAAATTCCTTCATTAACACACCCATTAAAAGTATCAGCGAGTACCGGTCCTATAGTATGAATGATTGCTTCGATAGCTTTGACAGATAGCCCCCATAAATCTTCAGTTTTCTTTTTATTTAACATTTTAAAGTGTTTTAGTATATCCTCATTAGTGACATATTTAAAATTAAAATTAGATATAATTGGTATTTTAATATATCGTTTTAAAAAATCATTAGCAGTACTAGCTGATGATTTAATACAGATCGTAATTTGTAATAGGATATTAGTAAAGAATTCCTCGAATAACTCAGCAACTTGTTTTTTATCTGATAACATAACTCCGTTTTGTCTAATTGAAATTGTATTTTCCTTGATTATATTTTTACCGGTTTCAGTATTTATCAGTTTCCATACACACTTGGATTTATTATCTGATTGTTTGATTTTGGATCCAATGTAAATAGATTTAGCTGTAATACAAACTTTCTTAAACAATTTTGAATAATTCCTAACATAATTATGGAAATTTTGGTCAGAAGTATATGATCTTTTGGCATATAGTGTATCCCTACTTATTCTAATGCCTTTAGTTGCCCAAGTAGCAAAATTTAATTTGTCAGTAATTTTCTTTGTTTTTATTTGACATACTTTATTAAATTCTTGATTTATTATTTTATGTAGATTGGAGTATGTGATATTAGGTTGATTAATATTATATATGAAGCTGGACATTTCACTTATTATATTTTCATTAAAATTATTAAGTTTATTATCTGTTAAGGGCCTACACCTAATAATTTTATTTATGGGTTTAGTTTGTGACTGAAAGCTAACTAACATACATTTATGGTCAGATGGCACCCCAGTAATAACAGAGTTACTTAAGAGAGAACAGTTAGTAAATACATTATCAATACAAGTCCGGCTAGTTGAAGTAACCTAGTTGGTTCCATGAATACATTATTTAAGTTAAAAGAGTTAAACAACGAAATAAGTTTTTGTTTGTCGCTGTTTATTAAAATATCTATATTGAAATCCCCACATATAAAAATTTGTTTATTTAAGTCATAAATTTTTGATAAAACATCCTCCATTATATTAATAAAAGTATGTAAAGCAGAAGCGGGGGGTCTGTATATGCATAGAATAATATAAGTGTCCATCTCTGCACATGAGATCTCACAAACACGTTCAACTGATAGTTTTACAATATCCTTCCGCTCTTTGCATTTTAGTGTATCTCTAATTAAAATAATAGTTCCACCTCCCTCACAGGAGTTCCTATTGAAAAAACTAGCAATTACAAAGTTATTTATATTAAAACACATTTTCTCTGCTTTTAGCCAGGATTCTGTAAAACACGTCAAATCTAAATTATATTTTTCAATTAATAATTCTAAATTGAGAACTTTGCTAGAGAAGCTTTGAATATTTTGGTGTACTAAAGTAAGTTTACAATTAACCTTCTCTATTGTCACATCTAAAAGTTTAAACATGGTTGTACCATAACATTATTAGTACTACTACTAAATGATGATGTGGAGTCAATACTTAATAATATATTATTAGCTACCAATGTAGCAATACTTTTTTGTACCTTCATAGGTAGTTTAAAGCTATCCTGGGTCATATAAATATTTTTAACAAATTTGTTAATATCAAATAAAGTAAACAAATTATTATAACATGTCATATTATAGATACAATTATTTAAATAATGTATATGTTTATTCTGAGATGTGGAATATTTGTTTGAATAAAGGAATGTACACAATGTAACATTCTTTACTCCAAGTTGTGACAATATATCCACACTGTCCAACAAGTCACCCTTTGCTTGTGTTCAATCCATTTCCTACCATAATAACTACATTACTATATGAATTATAAAATTTGGAGGAAATGGATTTTACTATATTCTTAAAACTATTACTTGGCATACAATACAGAATGATTTAAATGATAATTAAAAATTTGGCCCATTCCAATACCAATACTGTCTGTGAGGAGTAGGGTATTGTTAGTGATGGCCTTTGGAAGAGCCACGCTGGAATATGATATTGAAGATCCGGTATCAGATAAATTAACTTGGTTTTCGCAGGAGCAACAATTTTTATTTACAAATGAGTCAAATCTCTCTGCATTATATTTGCTCAATTGAAGAATCTCATCCATATTCTTAATCTGTTCTGTAAGGTCATTCTGTGATAATCGGTATTTTTCTGTCAAGTCAGAGAGACATAAATGCAAGTTATTAATTTGAGTTTTTGACTTAATTGAATCACTATCATATTGATGCTGTAAATTACTTATATATTCACTATTTTGTCTAGCTTCCAACATGAGCCTACGGCAGTCTGCTTTTAATGATATATTCCTAGACCTAATATAACTATTATTTAACTTATTTTTATATTTTTTAATAAATTTTAAAAGCTTAATGTATTTCCTATTGCTAAAATAACCACTATTGATTGAAACTACATTATTCACTTTTAAGTCTTTGTCTACCAACTCATCATATAAACATAATGTTTGTTCACATTGGCACCTCTCCTTCTCCTCTTCAAACTTTTCAATAGTCCTAAGAGCTTCATTGAGCTGCAACTCTAAATGCCTGATCCGATCTAATGCCTGCACATAGTAGTCACTGTACAGGCCAACAGAGGAGAGCTGCTCCTGTACCTGGTCCCGTTCACTACATACATCCTTATGATGGGTGTGGAGTTCGCTCAGCTCTTTTTTCATCTCCTTAACTTTGCCATTGATGTTCAATAACTCAGCCTCACCATCATCTCGCTCTTTCAAAAGTTGGTCACACAGTAACTTTGATTTTTTTAGTTCAACCAGAGCAGTTTTTAATTTTTGTTCTAATTCTACCACAGTAGCTCTTGTGGTAGGAGGCATGACTGATTCTGAAAACACAATTCACACCCAGTAACTGATCCTCACAAAACACATACCTACAAGTACCTATTACTAAAGAGAAAAAATTGAACAAGTAGGTACTTAATAATTTAATAAAATTCTTGTGAAGACAATACACTACATAAAAGAAACCTGTTTATAAAAAGATTTTTTAATTTGTTAGGGTGATGTGTAATGCAGTATTAGTAGTTGGGCATCTAGGCATATGGCATTAGAATATGGCATTGTAATATACTTATAATATAATATAGTTCACCATCCATCACAATAAAATACTCTTCCTTGCGGAATGCCTTTACTGTAGAGGAGGGTGTCAATGAATAACATACATATAAATACTTAAATGTTATTATTAATGCAAAAGAAGAAATGTTATTAAAATTATATGGCTAAAAATATAAAAAGTTCTTGTTCAACAAACCTACCCTACCTACTTATTGTAAATTTGACCTCACACTTACTCACGGTTATTAGTTATTTTTCTCCATAACATGCAAACAACAAGAAAATAGTATAGTTAATATTCATTAATACTAATAAGCTATAATATCAAACTTGAAATTTATAACGATTTCATACGAAATAGTCAATTGGAACGCCAAACATAAATACCTTGTAATGTCTCTTCTGTTGGTTTTTATAGCAAAAATTGCTATAAACTATAATTATTTTCGTTTTATTATAACGTATATAGTGTTTTTAATATATAATTAACATTATAAACTAGTTATATTAATTATTTAAAACTCCGAACAACAAAACAGCTGTTGACGGTTTTAAGTCTGTGGTTACACCGGTTTGGGACTTTTGCATCGGTTGCTCATCGGGGTGGTCGTCTGTGGTTACACCGGTTTGGGACTTTTGCATCGGTTGCTCATCGGGGTGGTCGTCTGTGGTTACACCGGTTTGGGACTTTTGCATCGGTTGCTCATCGGGGTGGTCGTCTGTGGTTACACCGGTTTGGGACTTTTGCATCCGTTGCTCATCGGGGTGGTCGTCTGTGGTTACACCGGTTTGGGACTTTTGCATCGGTTGCTCATCGGGGTGGTCGTCTGTGGTAACACCGGTTTGGGACTTTTGCATTGGTTGCTCATCGGGGTGGTCGTCTGTGGTTACACCGGTTTGGGACTTTTGCATCGGTTGCTCATCGGGGTGGTCGTCTGTGGTTACACCGGTTTGGGACTTTTGCATCGGTTGCTCATCAGGGTGGTCGTCTGTGGTTACACCGGTTTGGGACTTTTGCATCGGTTGCTCATCGGGGTGGTCGTCTGTGGTTACACCGGTTTGGGACTTTTGCATCGGTTGCTCATCGGGGTGGTCGTCTGTGGTTACACCGGTTTGGGACTTTTGCATCGGTTGCCATCGGGGTGGTCGTCTGTGGTTACACCGGTTTGGGACTTTTGCATCGGTTGCTCATCGGGGTGGTCGTCTGTGGTTACACCGGTATGGGACTTTTGCATCGGTTGCTCATCGGGGTGGTCTTCTTTCGGTAAATATATGCGAGTACTTAGATAAATAGATGTTTATTTAGCAAATAAATATACATACATATCATCACGGGTGCCTTACGGCGCCCGAGACCGCCTAGACGGCCCCAGGGTACCCAGCGGAGGGGATTTCATCCCACCTCGTAGTAGCCGATAGTATGAGTTTACACCGAACAAGTGGCTAGCTCGTCGCGATGTTTGGAATAGACTCAATAACCCATCTATAAACAGTTTCACAAGTTGGTATACTGAAACCGGGACCGATAGCTTAACGTGCTCTCCGAGGCACTATAGTGGTGTGTCAAACAGATGTACATATTTTTTTTAATTAAAAACTCATACCAACTCGGCCACCGCGTATATACAAAGTATAAAAAACTTATAAAAAAGTATACATAGTTTATAATTGTGATTTAATATTAAATAAATATAGTTACGGCTGAAACTATTTAAAATATTTTCAGGTCCAAGAAATACTATAATAATAATAAAAACTATCAAGTAACATTGGTAGTATTTTATATTCGAAACGATAAAAAAAAAGTAACGATTGAAACCGCAGAGTACCGCCCGTGATGAATACAGCCTCCACCACCGGGATGAAGCTATTCCTAAAACCAAGGGATTTATTTTTATAAGTGATTTTGTATATTTTCAGGTTGTTATTCTGGCCGACTACCCGGCAGCCTTCGCCGGAGACTGCTGCAGCCGCTGTCGGCCGACTACCCGGCAGCCTTCGCCGGAGACTGCTGCAGCCGCTGTCGGCCGACTACCCGGCAGCCTCCGCCGGAGACTGCTGCAGCCGCTGTCGGCCGACTACCGGCATCCTTCGCCGGAGACTGCTGCAACCGCTCTCGGCCGACTACCGGCAGCCTTCGCAGGAGACTGCTGCAGCCGCTCTCGGCCGACTACCGGCAGCCTTCGCAGGAGACTGCTACAGCCGCTCTTGGCGTGACTCTGTAACCACTAATCCTCACCAACTTCTCTTCACATATTTCAGGTAATATTATATACAAATACCTTTTGTTGTTCTACCTATATTTTTCCAACTGTTAGGATGATCTAAGAGAGCTAGATTCATTTCGTCGAACCGGTATAGCACAGAGCGACATAACAATAATTGGAATGTGTCTATATTGCTCTGTGCCGCATTCCGTCAGTCCCATTAGCTTGCAACAAGGAACCGGTATAGCACAGAGTGACATAACAATGATTGGAATGTGTCTATGTTGCTCAGTGCCACATTCCGTCAGTCCCATTAGCTTGCAACAAGGAACCGGTATAGCACAGAGCGACATAACAATGATTGGAATGTGTCTATGTTGCTCTGTGCCACATTTCGTCAGTCCCATTAGCTTGCAACAAGGAACCGGTATAGCACAGAGCGACATAACAATGATTGGAATGTGTCTATGTTACTCTGTGCCACATTCCGTCAGTCCCATTAGCTTGCAACAAGGAACCGGTATATCACAGAGCGACATAACAATGATTGGAATGTGTCTATGCTGCTCTGTGCCACATTCCGTCAGTCCCATTAGCTTGCAACAAGGAACCGGTATAGCACAGAGCGACATAACAATGATTGGAATGTGTCTATGTTGCTCTGTGCCACATTCCGTCAGTCCCATTAGCTTGCAACAAGGAACCGGTATAGCACAGAGCGACATAACAATGATTGGGATGTGTCTGTGCTGCTCTGTGCCACATTCCATCAGTCCCATTAGCTTGCAAAAAGGAACCGGTATAGCACAGAGCGACATAACAATGATTGGAATGTGTCTATGTTGCTCTGTGCCACATTCCGTCAGTCCCATTAGCTTGCAACAAGGAACCGGCATAGCACAGAGCGATATAACAATGATTGGAATGTGTCTATGTTGCTCTGTGCCACATTCCGTCAGTCCCATTAGCTTGCAACAAGGAACCGGTATAGCACAGAGCGACATAACAATGATTGGGATGTGTCTGTGCTGCTCTGTGCCACATTCCGTCAGTCCCATTAGCTTGCAAAAAGGAACCGGTATAGCACAGAGCGACATAACAATGATTGGAATGTGTCTATGTTGCTCTGTGCCACATTCCGTCAGTCCCATTAGCTTGCAACAAGGAACCGGTATAGCATAGAGCGACATAACAATGATTGGGATGTGTCTGTGCAGCTCTGTGCCACATTCCATCAGTCCCATTAGCTTGCAAAAAGGAACCGGTATAGCACAGAGCGACATAACAATGATTGGAATGTGTCTATGTTGCTCTGTGCCACATTCCGTCAGTCCCATTAGCTTGCAACAAGGAACCGGTATAGCACAGAGCGACATAACAATGATTGGAATGTGTCTATGTTGCTCTGTGCCACATTCCGTCAGTCCCATTAGCTTGCAACAAGGAACCGGTATAGCACAGAGCGACATAACAATGATTGGAATGTGTCTATGTTACTCTGTGCCACATTCCGTCAGTCCCATTAGCTTGCAACAAGGAACCGGTATAGCACAGAGCGACATAACAATGATTGGAATGTGTCTATGTTGCTCTGTGCCACATTCCGTCAGTCCCATTAGCTTGCAACAAGGAACCGGTATAGCACAGAGCGACATAACAATGATTGGAATATGTCTATGTTGTTCTGTGCCACATTCCGTCAGTCCCGTTAGCTTGCAACAAGGAACCGGTATAGCACAGAGCGACATAACAATGATTGGAATGTGTCTATGTTGCTCTGTGCCACATTCCGTCAGTCCCATTAGCTTGCAACAAGGAACCGGTATAGCACAGAGCGACATAACAATAATTGGAATGTGTCTATATTGCTCTGTGCCGCATTCCGTCAGTCCCATTAGCTTGCAACAAGGAACCGGTATAGCACAGAGCGACATAACAATGATTGGAATGTGTCTATGTTGCTCTGTGCCACATTCCGTTAGTCCCATTAGCTTGCAACAAGGAACCGGTATAGCACAGAGCGACATAACAATGATTGGAATGTGTCTATGTTGCTCTGTGCCACATTCCGTCAGTCCCGTTAGCTTGCAACAAGGAACCGGTAAAGCACAGAGCGACATAACAATGATTGGAATGTGTCTATGTTGCTCTGTGCCACATTCCGTCAGTCCCATTAGCTTGCAACAAGGAACCGGTATAGCACAGAGCGACATAACAATGATTGGAATGTGTCTATGTTGCTCTGTGCCACATTCCGTTAGTCCCATTAGCTTGCAACAAGGAACCGGTATAGCACAGAGCGACATAACAATGATTGGAATGTGTCTATGTTGCTCTGTGCCACATTCCGTCAGTCCCGTTAGCTTGCAACAAGGAACCGGTAAAGCACAGAGCGACATAACAATGATTGGAATGTGTCTATGTTGCTCTGTGCCACATTCCGTCAGTCCCATTAGCTTGCAACAAGGAACCGGTATAGCACAGAGCGACATAACAATAATTGGAATGTGTCTATATTGCTCTGTGCCGCATTCCGTCAGTCCCATTAGCTTGCAACAATGAACCGGTATAGCACAGAGCGACATAACAATGATTGGAATGTGTCTATGTTGCTCTGTGCCACATTCCGTTAGTCCCATTAGCTTGCAACAAGGAACCGGTATAGCACAGAGCGACATAACAATGATTGGAATGTGTCTATGTTGCTCTGTGCCACATTCCGTTAGTCCCATTAGCTTGCAACAAGGAACCGGTATAGCACAGAGCGACATAACAATGATTGGAATGTGTCTATGTTGCTCTGTGCCACATTCCGTCAGTTTTATTAGCTTGCAACAAGGAACCGGTATAGCACAGAGCGACATAACAATGATTGGAATGTGTCTATGCTGCTCTGTGCCACATTTATATTTAGTTCTACTATTTTAGGTTGTGTATTGAGTCGAACACATACATACATATCATCACGGGTGCCTTACGGCGCCCAAGACCGCCTAGACGGCCCCAGGGTACCCAGCGGAGGGGTTTTAATCCCACCTCGTCGTAGCCGATGGTATGAGCCTACACCGAACAAGTGGCTAGCTCATCGCGATGTTTTGAATAGACTCAATAACCCATCTATAGACAGTTTCACAAGTTGGTATAGTGGATACCGGGACCGACAGCTTAACGTGTTCTCCAAGGCACTATAGTGCTGTTGTCAAACAAATGTACACACTTTGGTATACACCGAGATTCGAACCAGGGACCCAAGTGTTTTTAAGTCTAAGGTTTAACCAACTCGGCTACCACGTATACAGGAAATTGAGTCGAATACATGAAAATAAAGTAAAAACTAATGAAAAAGATAAGTCTTACTTTATATATTTTTATTTTATGTATTTAATGCTTACTACTTATTACATAACCACAAATATTGGCAATCACCCGTACTCGAACACAATAGGTACTATCATTACATTTTGGTAGGTACATACAAAATGCTATGTTGACTTATATAGTCTCGACCCACGGCGCGACGGATACGGCAACTCTCACAATACATTAGTCGGTTGTTAATTACTTTGACCGTTTCATCAAACGGAACATCAATAGTTATATTAGAAGAAGAAAATATAGTTTCGTGTAAAATACACTATTAATACAATTTCTCTGAAAATTGGCTACAGGCCACAAAAGTGATCAACGGGGTGAGAACAGCCAGGAAAACCAACTTTAAAGTGGGCAACGAAATGAGCATCGCCAGGAGAACCAAGATAAAATGGGCACGGAGTGAGAATGGCTAGGAGAACCAAATTAAAATGGGCAATGTGGTGAGGATGGCCAGGAGAACCAAGATAAAGTAGGCCACGTAGTGAGCACGGCCAAGAGCACCAAGGCAATGTGGTGAGCATGACCAAGAGAACCAAGATAAAGTGGGCCACGTAGTGAGCACGGCCAGGAGAACCAAGAAAAAATGGGCAAGGGAGTGGGCATGGCCAGGAGAACCAAGATAAAGTGAGCCACGTAGTGAGCACGGCCAGGAGAACCAAGATAAAATGGGCAAGGGAGTGGGCATGGCGAGGAGAACCAAGATAAAGTGGGCAATGGAGGGACCAAAGCCAGGAGCATGACTTACACTGTACGCAAACACATAATATTTAATAAAATCTTTATTTGAAAAAGTAATATTAAATTCAGTAATATTGAGTTTCCTCAAAAGTATCGTTTTATAATTTGGTAAGTTCTGATACACACGACTACCTACATGCTACAGCTATACGATGCTGTGAATAAACATGTGATACACTTTGTGAATAAACAAGTTTATAATATTTATTTTTTCGTACATCTCGATAGTTCCAATGTCCGCGGACAAATGTTATTTCTCGGCCGGGAGGTGTCGGTGGGTGTTGGGAGAAGTCGGGGGAGTCGGGTGTTTCGGGGGATGGTTTGTAGTAAGGTGTATAGTAATATTTTTACGATTGCGTTTTATTGTTCGGGCGCGATAACATTGTCATCGGCCGATAGATCA
This sequence comes from Monopis laevigella, assembly GCA_947458855.1. Taxonomy (NCBI): domain Eukaryota; kingdom Metazoa; phylum Arthropoda; class Insecta; order Lepidoptera; family Tineidae; genus Monopis; species Monopis laevigella. Next base: position 421,941 of record OX381587.1, on the reverse strand, counting down.
CGACGCTACTTTTTCTTATTGGACCTAATACCTTGTTTTGTTGAGATTATATTTATTTTTGTTGGGATTTGTATTTGAGCGATATATATATATGAGGCGGCCGTAGCAGAGCCCCGCAGCTATAGCATTCGGTTGGATATCAATCCTTGTTACAAATATATCTTCAGCAGTTATCGTGATATCATCCAAGTAACATATCTAAGACAATTGACACATTTGCTCTGGTCCCAAACTAAGCCTTAGGCTACATATTACAATTTAAAAACACCCATGACAAACTGTGCAGAGAAACGTACTAATATTTTTGCCATGGGTGAGAATCTAACCCACGACCTCCGGATACAATGCCAAAGGCGCAACTACTAGTCTACGAGGGCAGTCGAAATATGAAAGGGGTTGAATTCACTGCTGCAGTATACCAATAATATACAATCTTATTAATATATACATAGTTTGGCCATAAATACAGTTACAATTAAAAATAAAAAAAATATTAATTTGGAATCTGTAATTTTTATAAGATTGTTCATTGTGTTTTCTCATTTTGGCGTGTATTGACATTGTTATATTTTGCGATATTATAACGGAGTGGGGTGATAAAGAGAACCAAATCGCTGTGATTGCATTACACAAAGTAGGTAATAGGTAAATGAGACTTACTCTGTTTGTGACAGAAAAAGATTTGGCCGTCCACGTAGTGTTCGTACGAAAAAGGTGGTCAAAGCAGTAAGGGAAAGAATTCGAAGAAATCCTGTCCGAAAGCAAAAGATTTTATCTCGGGAGATGAAGATAGCACCTAGAACCATGTCGCGTATTTTAAAAGATGACTTAGGACTTGCTGGTTCTAAGAGACGCACTGGTCATTTCTTAACGAATAATTTAAAATAGAATAGGGCGTTAAAATCGGTGAAGCGGTACGCAAAGCGAGGTCACAGAAAAAAATAAAATACGGATGAGATTTTTTTTACAATTAAGCAACATTTTAACAAACAAAAGACCGTATTTATGCTCAAAGCTCTAAGGAAGCTTCCCAATTAGTAGACAGAGTACAACGTGGGCATTATCCGACTTCAGTGATGGTTTGGTGGCGTGTTAGCTATGAAGGAGTTACCGAGCCATATTTTTTGTGAAAAAGGTATCAAAATATCGGCACAAGTGTATCAAGATACCATTCTTGAGAAGGTAGTTAAGCCCCTTAACAACACCATGTTCAATAACCAAGTTTGGTCCTTCCAGCAAGACTCGGCGCCGGGTCTTAAAGCTCGGTCCACGCAGTCTTGGTTGGAAGCGAACGTTTCGGACTTCATCAGAGCTGTAGGCTGGCCGTCGTCCAGTCCCGATCTTAATCCGCTGGATTATGATTTATGGTCAGGTTTACGGCTTGCTCTAATCGCCATGATAATTTGGAGTCCCTGAAACAATTGGCATTGAAGAATTTTCCCATGGAAAGAGTGCGTGCTTCTATTGATAACTGGCCGCAACGTTTAAAGAGCTGTATTGCAGCCAATGGAGACCACTTCTAATAAGCTTTTTATATTTTAAATTGTTTTATATTAACACACTGTAAAAGTAATAAATGTTATTTGCAATAGAAAAAAAAAATGTTTTCTTTGTTACAATATTTATGGCAAGACTAGGTATATCTCATCAAGGGTGCCTTACGGCGCCCGAGATCGCTTAGACGGCCGCAGGGTACCCAGCGGAGGGGTTTATAATCCTACCTCGTCGTAGTCGATGGTATGAGTCTACACCGAACAAGCAAGCCGTCGCGATGTTTGGATGGACTCCAAAACCCTATATATCTATAATGAGTACAAGTTCGTATAGTGAAACTGGGACCGACAGCTTAACGTGCTCTCCGAGGCACTACCAATGAGTTTTTAATCTAAAAACATATGTACATTTGTTTAACAATATTAAACTAATGTACATATTTTTTTAGATTAAAAACTCATTGGTACATTATTATTGGTAATATTATTCAGTTTATTTTAAAATGATATCTTCCCCTGTTTCAGGTTTGTTCGTGACCATAAACCCGCACACTTCGCCCCATCGAAAGGAGATCGCAAGAGTCGACAACAATCTCATGTCTGCATTAGTATATATTAGGCGTATAGTTTTATTAATATCCACAAAACTTTTTGTTGCAATAAATTTACAAAAACATAATACTTAAAAAAACTAAATTAAAAATAAAATCTAACTGTAAACTAAAACCTATCTGTAAAATAAAAATTTCCTCCAAAACGCTGTCCATGAGCATGGTGCCTAAGGTGCTGGCAGATAACATTTCCTCGATGAATTAAAATGTAGTATCTATTTATACCCATTAAAGATAATAACCTATAACCAAATAACTTGCGTATACTCACAATACACCTACAACAGATTCCTTCCCTATTTTCACTTCCATATTTTGAAAGAATAAAATTTTAATAAAATTTGGATAAATTCAGTAGCCCATCTATAAACCAAACAGTTTAACCAGTTTATATAGTGAAACTGGGACCGACAGCTTAACGTGCTCTCCGTGACACTTTAGTCGTCTTGTGAAACAAATGTACATACATTTTTTATTTAAAAATTCATTGGTACACACGGGGTTTGAACTGGGGACCTAAAAACTGTAGTGTTTTTAGTCTGAGGTCTAACCAACTCGGTCACAACGTATATGCCGTTTAGTCTGAGGTCTAACCAACTCGGTCACAACGTATATGCCGTTTAGTCTGAGGTCTAACCAACTCGGTCACAACGTATATGCCGTTTAGTCTAAGGTCTAACCAACTCGGCTACCACGTATATGCCGTTTAGTCTGAGGTCTAACCAACTCGGTCACAACGTATATGCCGTTTAGTCTGAGGTCTAACCAACTCGGCTACCACGTATATGCCGTTCAGTCTGAGGTCTAACCAACTCGGCTACCACGTATATGCCTTATAGTCTGAGGTCTAACCAACTCGGCTACCACGTATATGCCGTTTAGTCTGAGGTCTAACCAACTCGGCTACCACGTATAGTCTGAGGTCTAACCAACTCTGCTACCACGTATAGTCTGAGGTCTAACCAACTCGGTTACAACGTATATGCCGTTTAGTCTGAGGTCTAACCAACTCGGTCACAACGTATATGCCGTTTAGTCTGAGGTCTAACCGACTCGGTCACAACGTATATGCCGTTTAGTCTGAGGTCTAACCAACTCGGTCACAACGTATATGCCGTTTAGTCTGAGGTCTAACCAACTCGGTCACAACGTATATGCCGTTTAGTCTGAGGTCTAACCAACTCGGTCACAACGTATATGCCGTTTAGTCTGAGGTCTAACCAACTCGGTCACAACGTATATGCCGTTTAGTCTGAGGTCTAACCAACTCGGTCACAACGTATATGCCGTTTAGCCTGAGGTCTAACCAACTCGGTCACAACGTATATGCCGTTTAGTCTGAGGTCTAACCAACTCGGCTACCACGTATATGCCGTTTAGTCTGAGGTCTAACCAACTCGGCTACCACGTATATGCCGTATAGTCTGAGGTCTAACCAACTCGGCTACCATGTATATGCCGTTTAGTCTGAGGTCTAACCAACTCTGCTACCACGTATAGTCTGAGGTCTAACCAACTCGGCTACCACGTATATGCCGTTTAGTCTGAGGTCTAACCAACTCGGCTACCACGTATAGTCTGAGGTCTAACCAACTCGGCTACCACGTATAGTTTGAGGTCTAACCAACTCGGCTACCACGTATAGTCTGAGGTCTAACCAACTCGGCTACCACGTATAGTCTGAGGTCTAACCAACTCGGCTACCACGTATATGCCGTTTAGTCTGAGGTCTAACCAACTCGGCTACCACGTATATGCCGTTTAGTCTGAGGTCTAACCAACTCGGCTACCACGTATATGCCGTTTAGTCTGAGGTCTAACCAACTCGGCTACCACGTATATGCCGTTTAGTCTGAGGTCTAACCATACCGGCCACCACGTATATGTCGTTTGGTCTGAGGTCTAATCAAACCGGCCACCACGTATTTGTCGTTTAATTTAGTCAATTTATACGTCTTCCGCCAGTCATAAAAATGTAATTATTCAGAGAAAATACAGAATGACTATTAAATACAAACATGTCCCTGGCTGCTGCTAACTATACCTAACCTCAATTAATTTATTCAAATATTAAAGATTTACATAGATACAGATTATACAGTGAGCCACTCGGTATATAGTATCCTGTATCGCTCCCAGATGCGGTTTACAAAATTCAGGTCTTACTAAGTATACATAAACACATACGGTCTTATTTATAAAAAAACCTTAAAACACTCTTAAAGAGCTCAATAGTTAAAACGTTCAATAAGGCTATTGGCTCGATAACTTTTTTGTTATTCATAAACCTCCAATAAAGCTCCTATAACTATTTGACGTTTATTAGCTGAATTAGTGATGTGTTGATAGAAAAAAATAATTGATTGTCAAGAAAGTTGGCAGAATCGCGGAAAACCAAGACCATAAAAGTAAAAAAAAAACGTTTTTGACACCTCATAATCATAATTATAATAAGGTTTGGCGCACACTGATAGAAAATTTAGTCACACTAGCTGTGCCCCGCGGTTTCAGCCGTCATTTAAATTAAAATAATTTGTATCAAAAATATAATACAGCTTTGTTTATCGCGTATGTTGCATCTCTCTATATTTGTACCTGTATGATTTTTTATGATTGCATCTCTGTATGATAATATGTAACTGGCAAGTCGCAATACTTGTTTCACATACAACAACAAAAACTGTCAAGTGACCTAGTCATGTTTCCGTTTTAGTCTGTGGGTTCACCGGTTGGTTGGTACCGGGACTACTGCATAGATTTATTGTTGAGGTGATAGTATCCTTTCATGGTGCGGTTACGAAATAAGCGACTGAATTTATGATAAAGCAGCGAGGATATTAAAATAGACTCGTAATGTAAACTTCTTTGATTTTTTTTTTCTTTCTTTTTGATTCTTTGACATTTTGTAACCGCATCATTTAGCCAGCATAGTGGGAGCGATCAATATTGTAAAACGACAATGTACTTATCGATCCATTTATGGACTTTGTAGGTCTGCTTACCATCCGGTAGATACAAAATCACATGTCGTGTAATAAATAAATAAAAAACAGATGTGAAGGCAGTCGGCACCGCCATTCAATTTTTGTAGTTTGAAGCGGCACAACTTTGTCTTTTTTGACAAATTACCGCGGTGAAACAAGATTAAATGTTAATATTTTTTTGTTACAAATTTCTGTCAGTGTGCGCCCAACCTAATTTGGTTCAAGTCCATTCGAGTTGTAAAATTTTGAGAATTTGTTGATCGGAAGCCGACTGGGCATTATTATTTTTATTTGTAATATAATTTTATGAAGTAATAGAAGTCATTTAATAAAATTTTAAACCAAAAAATAAAATATGTATAAAAAGTGAGGTTAAAATAGGTTTATAGTGGGCTCCTGCCTTCAATAAAGTTATGGAGCTGTTATTTGACGTTTATCACTATTAGAGGTTTATTGAGCGTTTATGAATAACATTTTGAGGTGTTTTGCTATTGAGCTGTTATAAAGCATCAATAAAGACTTCGTAAGTTTTTATGAATAAGACCGATAATATATAAAGTTTCAATTAGTATTAAAATTAAGTTTTATTTATATAGAATTAAAAAAAATATATATTAGGTACTACAAATAAAAATTGTGATACGATATGACAATGAATGCATTATGAAGTTTCCTCAAAAGAGAGTCGCATTTCTACGAGCTCCACAATGTATCGTTTCGAACATCTAAGTAAGCCTGGAGCCATCCATGGCTTAATGTTACATTTTCGTCTACTTATATTAACCGTTTGCGAGTTTTTATTGATAACATCAGTAAGAGTTGACGTAAAAATTAGCTGCACTGCTAGGATAAGTCATAGAGGAGACCAGTCTACTCTCTTCAGTGTATTATGTATGTGGTGATGATTATGTTTTATTCTTTGCATTTGAATTTTTGGAGGCAGATAAGTTTTCGTTGACAACCCTCCGACGACCATTTATTTTGGAGGCAGATAAGTTTCCGTTGACAACCCTCCGACGACCATTTATTTTGGAGGCAGATAAGTTTCCGTTGACAACCCTCCGACGACCATTTATTTTGGAGGCAGATAAGTTTCCGTTGACAACCCTGCGACGACCATTTATTTTGGAGGCAGATACGTTTCCGTTGACAACCCTGCGACGACCATTTATTTTGGAGGCAGATAAGTTTCCGTTGACAACCCTGCGACGACCATTTATTTTGGAGGCAGATAAGTTTCCGTTGACAACCCTGCGAGGACCATTTATTTTGGAGGCAGATAAGTTTCCGTTGACAACCCTGCGAGGACCATTTATTTTGGAGGCAGATAAGTTTCCGTTGACAACCCTGCGACGACCATTTATTTATTTATTAAAAATTCTTTATTACACTATGGTTTGTCCAAAGGCGAGCTTAATACCTTGGGCATTATCTACCAGCTAACCTTTAGGAGAGTGAACATTGTAATATAGGGTGCAAAGATTAGTGTAAAGAGAAATCAAAATATATAAACTGCATAGATACAACCACATAAAATTCTTAAATAATATAGCAAAAGTAAATACATAAATAGTATGTTTAAACCTAACCTAAATTATGATAGTGAGTAATGAGTAATTTCTTGAAAATGGCGAGACGGAGACTGTCTGATGTTCAGGGTTTAAGACAGAGTAACTTACACATTTGTAATATTTTTTTAAAATATTCTGAATGGCCTTGACTTTATGAACGAATAAAATCATTCTCTGCTAACGAGACGCGACGATCAGCCGGCGGGGATTTTTGGCTAATTAAATAATTCTCTTTCATACTCAAATATAAATTTAAGGAATGAAATTGCATAAGACTACATAAAGCAATTTCTTTGAACAATTATTAAGAAAGGTATAATTTGGGAATAGCAAACGAAATATTTAATTGACGTTGCATAACATCCCGAATGGGGATTAGATACTGGGAACAAAGAAATAATTCACTTTTGCAATTCCCAAAATAACTTCCGTGAGATGATTTTTGCTTTTATGGGAATAGAGGATAAAATCATCACTTTTCGTGTGCAAACATTTTTTCATGTAATATAACGTAAAAATTTAAATTTAGAAATATTTGATTGTCTGTCGGTCGGTTGGTTTGTTCGCTGTTCGCAAACCACTCATTGTCTGTCGGTCGGTTGGTTTGTTCGCTGTTCGCAAACCACTCATTGTCAGTCGGTCGGTTGGTTTGTTCGCTGTTCGCAAACCACTCATTGTCAGTCGGTCGGTTGGTTTGTTCGCTGTTCGCAAACCACTCATTGTCAGTCGGTCGGTTGGTTTGTTCGCTGTTCGCAAACCACTCATTGTCAGTCGGTCGGTTGGTTTGTTCGCTGTTCGCAAACCACTCATTGTCTGTCGGTCGGTTGGTTTGTTCGCTGTTCGCAAACCACTCATTGTCTGTCGGTCGGTTGGTTTGTTCGCTGTTCGCAAACCACTCATTGTCTGTCGGTCGGTTGGTTTGTTCGCTGTTCGCAAACCACTCATTGTCAGTCGGTCGGTTGGTTTGTTCGCTGTTCGCAAACCACTCATTGTCAGTCGGTCGGTTGGTTTGTTCGCTGTTCGCAAACCACTCATTGTCTGTCGGTCGGTTGGTTTGTTCGCTGTTCGCAAACCACTCATTGTCAGTCGGTCGGTTGGTTTGTTCGCTGTTCGCAAACCACTCATTGTCTGTCGGTCGGTTGGTTTGTTCGCTGTTCGCAAACCACTCATTGTCAGTCGGTCGGTTGGTTTGTTCGCTGTTCGCAAACCACTCATTGTCTGTCGGTCGGTTGGTTTGATCGCTGTTCGCAAACCACTCATTGTCAGTCGGTCGGTTGGTTTGTTCGCTGTTCGCAAACCACTCATTGTCTGTCGGTCGGTTGGTTTGTTCGCTGTTCGCAAACCACTCATTGTCTGTCAGTCGGTTGGTTTGTTCGCTGTTCGCAAACCACTCATTGTCTGTCGGTCGGTTGGTTTGTTCGCTGTTCGCAAACCACTCATTGTCTGTCGGTCGGTTGGTTTGTTCGCTGTTCGCAAACCACTCATTGTCAGTCGGTCGGTTGGTTTGTTCGCTGTTCGCAAACCACTCATTGTCAGTCGGTCGGTTGGTTTGTTTGCTGTTCGCAAACCACTCATTGTCAGTCGGTCGGTTGGTTTGTTCGCTGTTCGCAAACCACTCATTGTCTGTCGGTCGGTTGGTTTGTTCGCTGTTCGCAAACCACTCATTGACAGTCGGTCGGTTGGTTTGTTCGCTGTTCGCAAACCACTCATTGTCTGTCGGTCGGTTGGTTTGTTCGCTGTTCGCAAACCACTCATTGTCTGTCGGTCGGTTGGTTTGTTCGCTGTTCGCAAACCACTCATTGTCAGTCGGTCGGTTGGTTTGTTCGCTGTTCGCAAACCACTCATTGTCAGTCGGTCGGTTGGTTTGTTCGCTGTTCGCAAACCACTCATTGTCAGTCGGTCGGTTGGTTTGTTCGCTGTTCGCAAACCACTCATTGTCAGTCGGTCGGTTGGTTTGTTCGCTGTTCGCAAACCACTCATTGTCTGTCGGTCGGTTGGTTTGTTCGCTGTTCGCAAACCACTCATTGTCAGTCGGTCGGTTGGTTTGTTCGCTGTTCGCAAACCACTCATTGTCTGTCGGTCGGTTGGTTTGTTCGCTGTTCGCAAACCACTCATTGTCAGTCGGTCGGTTGGTTTGTTCGCTGTTCGCAAACCACTTATTGTCTGTCGGTCGGTTGGTTTGATCGCTGTTCGCAAACCACTCATTGTCAGTCGGTCGGTTGGTTTGTTCGCTGTTCGCAAACCACTCATTGTCTGTCGGTCGGTTGGTTTGTTCGCTGTTCGCAAACCACTCATTGTCTGTCAGTCGGTTGGTTTGTTCGCTGTTCGCAAACCACTCATTGTCTGTCGGTCGGTTGGTTTGTTCGCTGTTCGCAAACCACTCATTGTCTGTCGGTCGGTTGGTTTGTTCGCTGTTCGCAAACCACTCATTGTCAGTCGGTCGGTTGGTTTGTTCGCTGTTCGCAAACCACTCATTGTCAGTCGGTCGGTTGGTTTGTTTGCTGTTCGCAAACCACTCATTGTCAGTCGGTCGGTTGGTTTGTTCGCTGTTCGCAAACCACTCATTGTCTGTCGGTCGGTTGGTTTGTTCGCTGTTCGCAAACCACTCATTGACAGTCGGTCGGTTGGTTTGTTCGCTGTTCGCAAACCACTCATTGTCTGTCGGTCGGTTGGTTTGTTCGCTGTTCGCAAACCACTCATTGTCTGTCGGTCGGTTGGTTTGTTCGCTGTTCGCAAACCACTCATTGTCAGTCGGTCGGTTGGTTTGTTCGCTGTTCGCAAACCACTCATTGTCAGTCGGTCGGTTGGTTTGTTCGCTGTTCGCAAACCACTCATTGTCAGTCGGTCGGTTGGTTTGTTCGCTGTTCGCAAACCACTCATTGTCTGTCGGTCGGTTGGTTTGTTCGCTGTTCGCAAACCACTCATTGTCTGTCGGTCGGTTGGTTTGTTCGCTGTTCGCAAACCACTCATTGTCTGTCGGTCGGTTGGTTTGTTCGCTGTTCGCAAACCACTCATTGTCAGTCGGTCGGTTGGTTTGTTCGCTGTTCGCAAACCACTCATTGTCTGTCGGTCGGTTGGTTTGTTCGCTGTTCGCAAACCACTCATTGTCAGTCGGTCGGTTGGTTTGTTCGCTGTTCGCAAACCACTCATTGTCTGTCGGTCGGTTGGTTTGTTCGCTGTTCGCAAACCACTCATTGTCTGTCGGTCGGTTGGTTTGTTCGCTGTTCGCAAACCACTCATTGTCTGTCGGTCGGTTGGTTTGTTCGCTGTTCGCAAACCACTCATTGTCAGTCGGTCGGTTGGTTTGTTCGCTGTTCGCAAACCACTCATTGTCAGTCGGTCGGTTGGTTTGTTTGCTGTTCGCAAACCACTCATTGTCAGTCGGTCGGTTGGTTTGTTCGCTGTTCGCAAACCACTCATTGTCTGTCGGTCGGTTGGTTTGTTCGCTGTTCGCAAACCACTCATTGACAGTCGGTCGGTTGGTTTGTTCGCTGTTCGCAAACCACTCATTGTCTGTCGGTCGGTTGGTTTGTTCGCTGTTCGCAAACCACTCATTGTCTGTCGGTCGGTTGGTTTGTTCGCTGTTCGCAAACCACTCATTGTCTGTCGGTCGGTTGGTTTGTTCGCTGTTCGCAAACCACTCATTGTCTGTCGGTCGGTTGGTTTGTTCGCTGTTCGCAAACCACTCATTGTCAGTCGGTCGGTTGGTTTGTTCGCTGTTCGCAAACCACTCATTGTCAGTCGGTCGGTTGGTTTGTTTGCTGTTCGCAAACCACTCATTGTCAGTCGGTCGGTTGGTTTGTTCGCTGTTCGCAAACCACTCATTGTCTGTCGGTCGGTTGGTTTGTTCGCTGTTCGCAAACCACTCATTGACAGTCGGTCGGTTGGTTTGTTCGCTGTTCGCAAACCACTCATTGTCTGTCGGTCGGTTGGTTTGTTCGCTGTTCGCAAACCACTCATTGTCTGTCGGTCGGTTGGTTTGTTCGCTGTTCGCAAACCACTCATTGTCTGTCGGTCGGTTGGTTTGTTCGCTGTTCGCAAACCACTCATTGCCTGTCGGTCGGTTGGTTTGTTCGCTGTTCGCAAACCACTCATTGTCAGTCGGTCGGTTGGTTTGTTCGCTGTTCGCAAACCACTCATTGTCAGTCGGTCGGTTGGTTTGTTCGCTGTTCGCAAACCACTCATTGTCAGTCGGTCGGTTGGTTTGTTCGCTGTTCGCAAACCACTCATTGTCAGTCGGTCGGTTGGTTTGTTCGCTGTTCGCAAACCACTCATTGTCAGTCGGTCGGTTGGTTTGTTCGCTGTTCGCAAACCACTCATTGTCAGTCGGTCGGTTGGTTTGTTCGCTGTTCGCAAACCACTCATTGTCTGTCGGTCGGTTGGTTTGTTCGCTGTTCGCAAACCACTCATTGTCAGTCGGTCGGTTGGTTTGTTCGCTGTTCGCAAACCACTCATTGTCAGTCGGTCGGTTGGTTTGTTCGCTGTTCGCAAACTACTCATTGTCAGTCGGTCGGTTGGTTTGTTCGCTGTTCGCAAACCACTCATTGTCAGTCGGTCGGTTGGTTTGTTCGCTGTTCGCAAACCACTCATTGTCAGTCGGTCGGTTGGTTTGTTCGCTGTTCGCAAACCACTCATTGTCAGTCGGTCGGTTGGTTTGTTCGCTGTTCGCAAACCACTCATTGTCAGTCGGTCGGTTGGTTTGTTCGCTGTTCGCAAACCACTCATTGTCTGTCGGTCGGTTGGTTTGTTCGCTGTTCGCAAACCACTCATTGTCAGTCGGTCGGTTGGTTTGTTCGCTGTTCGCAAACCACTCATTGTCAGTCGGTCGGTTGGTTTGTTCGCTGTTCGCAAACCACTCATTGTCAGTCGGTCGGTTGGTTTGTTCGCTGTTCGCAAACCACTCATTGTCAGTCGGTCGGTTGGTTTGTTCGCTGTTCGCAAACCACTCATTGTCAGTCGGTCGGTTGGTTTGTTCGCTGTTCGCAAACCACTCATTGTCAGTCGGTCGGTTGGTTTGTTCGCTGTTCGCAAACCACTCATTGTCTGTCGGTCGGTTGGTTTGTTCGCTGTTCGCAAACCACTCATTGTCAGTCGGTCGGTTGGTTTGTTCGCTGTTCGCAAACCACTCATTGTCAGTCGGTCGGTTGGTTTGTTCGCTGTTCGCAAACCACTCATTGTCTGTCGGTCGGTTGGTTTGTTCGCTGTTCGCAAACCACTCATTGTCAGTCGGTCGGTTGGTTTGTTCGCTGTTCGCAAACCACTCATTGTCAGTCGGTCGGTTGGTTTGTTCGCTGTTCGCAAACCACTCATTGTCTGTCGGTCGGTTGGTTTGTTCGCTGTTCGCAAACCACTCATTGTCAGTCGGTCGGTTGGTTTGTTCGCTGTTCGCAAACCACTCATTGTCAGTCGGTCGGTTGGTTTGTTCGCTGTTCGCAAACCACTCATTGTCAGTCGGTCGGTTGGTTTGTTCGCTGTTCGCAAACCACTCATTGTCAGTCGGTCGGTTGGTTTGTTCGCTGTTCGCAAACCACTCATTGTCAGTCGGTCGGTTGGTTTGTTCGCTGTTCGCAAACCACTCATTGTCAGTCGGTCGGTTGGTTTGTTCGCTGTTCGCAAACCACTCATTGTCTGTCGGTCGGTTGGTTTGTTCGCTGTTCGCAAACCACTCATTGTCTGTCGGTCGGTTGGTTTGTTCGCTGTTCGCAAACCACTCATTGTCTGTCGGTCGGTTGGTTTGTTCGCTGTTCGCAAACCACTCATTGTCAGTCGGTCGGTTGGTTTGTTCGCTGTTCGCAAACCACTCATTGTCAGTCGGTCGGTTGGTTTGTTCGCTGTTCGCAAACCACTCATTGTCTGTCGGTCGGTTGGTTTGTTCGCTGTTCGCAAACCACTCATTGTCAGTCGGTCGGTTGGTTTGTTCGCTGTTCGCAAACCACTCATTGTCTGTCGGTCGGTTGGTTTGTTCGCTGTTCGCAAACCACTCATTGTCAGTCGGTCGGTTGGTTTGTTCGCTGTTCGCAAACCACTCATTGTCTGTCGGTCGGTTGGTTTGATCGCTGTTCGCAAACCACTCATTGTCAGTCGGTCGGTTGGTTTGTTCGCTGTTCGCAAACCACTCATTGTCTGTCGGTCGGTTGGTTTGTTCGCTGTTCGCAAACCACTCATTGTCTGTCAGTCGGTTGGTTTGTTCGCTGTTCGCAAACCACTCATTGTCTGTCGGTCGGTTGGTTTGTTCGCTGTTCGCAAACCACTCATTGTCTGTCGGTCGGTTGGTTTGTTCGCTGTTCGCAAACCACTCATTGTCAGTCGGTCGGTTGGTTTGTTCGCTGTTCGCAAACCACTCATTGTCAGTCGGTCGGTTGGTTTGTTTGCTGTTCGCAAACCACTCATTGTCAGTCGGTCGGTTGGTTTGTTCGCTGTTCGCAAACCACTCATTGTCTGTCGGTCGGTTGGTTTGTTCGCTGTTCGCAAACCACTCATTGTCAGTCGGTCGGTTGGTTTGTTCGCTGTTCGCAAACCACTCATTGTCTGTCGGTCGGTTGGTTTGTTCGCTGTTCGCAAACCACTCATTGTCTGTCGGTCGGTTGGTTTGTTCGCTGTTCGCAAACCACTCATTGTCTGTCGGTCGGTTGGTTTGTTCGCTGTTCGCAAACCACTCATTGTCAGTCGGTCGGTTGGTTTGTTCGCTGTTCGCAAACCACTCATTGTCAGTCGGTCGGTTGGTTTGTTCGCTGTTCGCAAACCACTCATTGTCAGTCGGTCGGTTGGTTTGTTCGCTGTTCGCAAACCACTCATTGTCAGTCGGTCGGTTGGTTTGTTCGCTGTTCGCAAACCACTCATTGTCTGTCGGTCGGTTGGTTTGTTCGCTGTTCGCAAACCACTCATTGTCAGTCGGTCGGTTGGTTTGTTCGCTGTTCGCAAACCACTCATTGTCAGTCGGTCGGTTGGTTTGTTCGCTGTTCGCAAACCACTCATTGTCAGTCGGTCGGTTGGTTTGTTCGCTGTTCGCAAACCACTCATTGTCAGTCGGTCGGTTGGTTTGTTCGCTGTTCGCAAACCACTCATTGTCTGTCGGTCGGTTGGTTTGTTCGCTGTTCGCAAACCACTCATTGTCAGTCGGTCGGTTGGTTTGTTCGCTGTTCGCAAACCACTCATTGTCAGTCGGTCGGTTGGTTTGTTCGCTGTTCGCAAACCACTCATTGTCTGTCGGTCGGTTGGTTTGTTCGCTGTTCGCAAACCACTCATTGTCAGTCGGTCGGTTGGTTTGTTCGCTGTTCGCAAACCACTCATTGTCAGTCGGTCGGTTGGTTTGTTCGCTGTTCGCAAACCACTCATTGTCTGTCGGTCGGTTGGTTTGTTCGCTGTTCGCAAACCACTCATTGTCAGTCGGTCGGTTGGTTTGTTCGCTGTTCGCAAACCACTCATTGTCAGTCGGTCGGTTGGTTTGTTCGCTGTTCGCAAACCACTCATTGTCAGTCGGTCGGTTGGTTTGTTCGCTGTTCGCAAACCACTCATTGTCAGTCGGTCGGTTGGTTTGTTCGCTGTTCGCAAACCACTCATTGTCAGTCGGTCGGTTGGTTTGTTCGCTGTTCGCAAACCACTCATTGTCAGTCGGTCGGTTGGTTTGTTCGCTGTTCGCAAACCACTCATTGTCAGTCGGTCGGTTGGTTTGTTCGCTGTTCGCAAACCACTCATTGTCAGTCGGTCGGTTGGTTTGTTCGCTGTTCGCAAACCACTCATTGTCTGTCGGTCGGTTGGTTTGTTCGCTGTTCGCAAACCACTCATTGTCAGTCGGTCGGTTGGTTTGTTCGCTGTTCGCAAACCACTCATTGTCAGTCGGTCGGTTGGTTTGTTCGCTGTTCGCAAACCACTCATTGTCTGTCGGTCGGTTGGTTTGTTCGCTGTTCGCAAACCACTCATTGTCAGTCGGTCGGTTGGTTTGTTCGCTGTTCGCAATCCACTCATTGTCAGTCGGTCGGTTGGTTTGTTTGCTGTTCGCAAACCACTCATTGTCAGCCGGTCGGTTGGTTTGTTCGCTGTTCGCAAACCACTCATTGTCTGTCTGTCGGTTGGTTTGTTTGCTGTTCGCAAACATTCAAAATCCAATTAATAAAAGATAAGAAACTTTATTGGAAGTAGCATTTATTCATTGTCAGTCGGTCGGTTGGTGTGTTCGCTGTTCGCAAACCACTCATTGTCAGTCGGTCGGTTGGTTTGTTTGCTGTTCGCAAACCACTCATTGTCAGTCGGTCGGTTGGTTTGTTCGCTGTTCGCAAACCACTCATTGTCAGTCGGTCGGTTGGTTTGTTCGCTGTTCGCAAACCACTCATTGTCTGTCTGTCGGTTGGTTTGTTTGCTGTTCGCAAACCACTCATTGTCTGTCTGTCGGTTGGTTTGTTTGCTGTTCGCAAACATTCAAAATCCAATTAATAAAAGATAAGAAACTTTATTGGAAGTAGCATTTACAATATTAAAAACAACCAACATTTTTTTTATGTATGTAACAGCAGCCTCATAGCACCTCGTAGCGGCTCGTAGTGGCACGTAGCGGCACGTAGCGGCACGTAGCGGCACGTAGCGGCACGTAGCGGCACGTAGCGGCACGCGCCGGCCGCGGCCAACCATTTTATGTTTGTTTTAAAATAATGTTATTTAATTGCCAAAATAGAACTAGTATATACATATAGTTGTTTCCTGTTAGGGTGCGGCAACGAAAAGGACGGTTATGACTGGCCAAGTTGTCAATTAAATAGTAATAAAACGAACACTATAGTTTTATAATCATTCTACACCAATGCTGGATATATACCACGGTCTCCGCCTGCATACCCGGCCCGGTGTTATAGCTATAACGCATTTATTACATATTCATTTCGAATTCAAATTAAGGTAATAACTACCAAAATATAAAGATTTGTGCAAAATAAAATACAAAAATAATAATTAAATTATGATATGGACCATCAATGTATTTTAAATAATGTATCTGATTCGCTTGGAGTGACAGAGCGCGCGTCACGCGCCATGTCTTATAATGTTAATATTACAAAACTTACTTATAAAAATATATATCAGAAACAAAGTACCCCTTATCTAGGTAGCTTAGGCCTTATGCAATATGTTTAACCCCTCATAAATGGTAAAAGCTCTGGAGATGCCAGGGGGGGGGGGGGGGGGACTTTATAAACAATGTGCATAAAGTGTATAGAGCAGGTGTTTGTAATGTTGTGATAGTTCGCGGGTCTGTGTGTGCGCCCGAGTCTTATCGATCACCGAAATGCAAACACTCCAAGATATCGATGACCACAGCGCGTAACCGTAACGGATTCATGTAATACTTTGCTTTGTTTCTTCTGTAACAGTAACGCGATTTATCTTAAACATTGAGAGTGTGTTGGTAATAATTTGTTAGTTACAAAAATATATAATAGTGGTAGGACGCACAAAGTTCGGAGTTCCAACATTAATTTGGTGAGTTAATTTAATTTTTTTTAGGGTTCACTAGAAACCCTAAAAACGTCCCTATGAAAGCACTGTATATATATAAATATTGTACTGTGTCCGTGCGTCTGTCTAGCACTGCACCCCAGCC
This sequence comes from Monopis laevigella, assembly GCA_947458855.1. Lineage (NCBI taxonomy): Eukaryota > Metazoa > Arthropoda > Insecta > Lepidoptera > Tineidae > Monopis > Monopis laevigella. Next base: position 405,690 of record OX381587.1, on the reverse strand, counting down.
TCCGTCCTGCAGTTTTACGCAATGCACAATTATTGTTGCTGCCCTGCCAAAAACTGAAGACAACGAGAGCTGGAAGCAGTATGCTTAGGCTTCCCTTCAAATGATTCCAGGAATCAAGTCCGAGGTAGAAAAACCACTACGGCAGAACCTGGCCTGGAACCTTTTTCTGAAGCCTGGTCTGCCACCGTCTACAGACATCCCAGCTGGTCATAGCTGAACTCAGCCTGGATTTTTCTTCCGGAGCCTGGACACCGTCTGCACAGCAGACGTCACGGCCTGCCATAGCCGGCCATAACAGACCGCTGCCCGGAGCCTGCCCTGTCACTGAAGGACGTTGGATGCTACCCTCGTCCCCGATCGTCGCATAATTAGGGCAGTAGCATTCATCCCATGACATAAACTGGATGTTGATAGAACCCATTCTCTTATTATACTCTCTCGCTCTTCTTCTAATAATTTGTATATAGCTAGGTTTATTTTAATATAATTTTATTTTAATTCTATGTACGTTGTTTCTATCTCACAGCCAATTTATGACCTGTAAGTAGGACTTCGTCACAACCTATAATAACATCCAATACCTAAGTCCATAGCTTTGTATTTAACACTGTCGCAGAGGGAATTGCATGCGAGACACGTTTGAGCATTTTTCACTACAGTAGTTTCAATGTCCATTAAAACTACTGTAGTGAACAATGCTCAAACGTGTCTCGGGGCCAACTTTAATAAAAATAAAAACTGTGATATAAGATTTTTTAAATAAAATTTTGTAGCCGGGAATCAAACCTGTTGGTTTTAAAAAAACACATTCTGTATCCACCACCACCGATAGTGTAGATTATAAGGAACAAATTCTAAAAAAAAAATCACCATCGGCTACGATAAGCGGTAACACAACCCCTCCGCTGGGTACCCTGAGGGCATTTAGGCAGATTTACGCCGTTAGGTATCGCGACGGACTATGTTTTCCAGCCAACCTCTACAAAGAGATATGCTTTATACTAAGCAGCAGGAGAGTTAACTAAATACATAACAATATGCAGTAGTGAAGGAAAAAAATGCTAACCTTATGTTTAAGACACGATTACGTTCTACGGCACGTAAAGCGTTGGAGATGCGCGCGAGTGCGCCGAGCAGTACCGCGTCCGCGCCCGCACCGCGTGCGGTTACAACACATTCGGTGCTTCTGTCGGCGGTCATGCAGACACTCACTATGGATTTGACACAGGTGAATATTCAAATACAGTTGACACTGGGATTAAGTAAACACTATTATATATGGTACTATTATGGTAGTGGTATGGAGGCCAAGAATGAAAAGCAACCAACAAAATGAGTGTTTTGTGTTGTATCCACTATGCCGCTTTTAGTTGACGTTTCTTAAGGGCTAGGGAGGGTTTCACAGTTTGCGTGCGACATACGTAGCATTGCAGAGCGTTTGCGCGTCTGCCGCCGTCTGCAGCGTCCCCCACCGGCGCGTTTACATATGTTAGTGCAATGATACAAGTCATTAGCGTAATACACAATGTTAAAGGTTAGCTGGTAGATAATGCCTAAGGCATTAAGCTTGCCTTTGCACATAACTTTTGCATACTGCTCAATAAAGTGTTGAAAGTCTCCAAACTATACTACTTTCACACAATATTTAATTACTTTCTGAATTTAGTATTATATATACCCCTATACCCCTATACATATATACCCCTATACATATATACCCCTATACATTTTTAATAAAAAAATGTACTACATTATATATAGTGGCTCGGAGAGCATGTTAGGCTGTCGGTTCATAGATATTGAGTCGGTGTAGGGTCATACCATAACCCGCGATAACATTATTTAGTTGATAACCACAAGTGTGGGCTGACAGGTGGCTAGCTGCGAGTCCCCCTGAAGCATTCCTGGCGTCCGCGTGCGGCACCAGCTCCCACACAGTATAATCAACAGCTTATTAACACAAAAACAATTTCAATTATCATTTTTACACGCAAAAGTTGTAAAAGCAAGGGTCGTGTCCGATGTTATCCGCCGGGTCGTTTACCACAATCACTGATATCGCTTAACAAATTGCATTCCGTTTTGAATGATGAATATTTAGTGGCGACGCACGCGCAGCGGGACAGGTGACCCACATGCGCGCGATACCGGTGTGCGTACCCATGCAGATAACATTCGCGACGACTACCCAATTTGCAAAAAAACATATTAATCGTTGATATGGAGAAGATTAGTGTATGTGTGTCAGTCATTGACTCCTTACGAACGCGGACGCAAACCCAATGATGCCGGGAGGAGGCTCCCGGCTAGAGGAGGCTGCATCACATCCGTTACTATACCTACATCAGTAAACGTTTTATATAAATCAGCGTTTAATCTATATTTATTTATGAAACTTTATTACTTAATACAAAGGCGGACTTAATGCCGTTGGGCATTATCTGACAGTGAAACCTTTGAAGAGTTTGTTTGTTTGGTTGAACGCGCTAATCTCAGGAACTACAGGTTCCAATTGAATTATTTGTATTGGATAGCCCATTTATTAAGGAAGGCGGAGTAACAATAAAGAATGTTGCAAAAACGGGGGAAAAAATATTCCTTTGGAGAGCGTGTGCTGCGTAAATGGTTAAAATTACGCAAACGAAGTTGCGCGGATCAACTAGTTAAATATTACAAAATATGATTATGTAAATATATTATTTGTAGAATGTATGAGTGGTATCTTTTACAAACGTGTTATCTTCTTAGATACGCGAATACGATAATTCCGGATCAGCGGGACGTGCGGGACGTGCGGGACATTCCGCGGGACTTACAGGGACAAGCGGTATTTAGTATATTTTGTTATGTTCTTATACAAAAGCATGTAGGACATTACAGAACTCTCGGCACGTCTAAACCATTTACATTTTATTGGTAACAAGTATATAATAGATAGCAAGCTAAGAACTGCCATCCATGCAAACCTATAAGTATTGATACAGATTCAAATTATTAAATGTAAGTTGTATTAGTAAATAAACAAACAACAAATAAGAGTTAATGATTTAAATGTAAAGACGCAATGATATAATGTCAAATAAAAATATATAGTTTTCATTAATATAGTTAAATAAAATGATTAGCGGCTTAATAATATAAAGGGCTTTGTCAATATATAATAATTGTCACAATGTTTCCTCACATTTAAATAAACCTATTTATAAATATAATATTAATAATTAATTAAATCTAATTAAAATAGACAAAATAATTAATATTACTCCAGCTGGAATAAAATGATACTAATTAAATAACTAATGCGGCTGTAACGGGGCTTCAACTACTAACATAATAATTTGTTCAAATACAATAATGATGTAACTAATTGTTATGGCTACCCACAGGACAGAGGATCCCAGTTCGGGAGCCACGAACCTCTAAGTCACAAAAGGCACACACATGTACTTATCTACATAAAATATAATTAATTAATAAAAAATATAAAAATACAAAAGTCCCCGTAGTCTCGAAGCCGCTAAAAATATACGCGTACCCATCGCAATCTCATCGCGACCCGACCAACACATACACGGTAAATAGTCCAGCAGTCATCACGTCACGGGCAATAGATATACACACAATAATCCAGGAGTGATGTGATCATATACGTAACTTATGTTCCGAATGTGTCTTGGGTAGTGTGGATACATAACTACATTAACACGTTTTACAAGAAGTCCAATCCAAGGGGCCCAACGTCGCCTGGATGCCTAATGCTGGATGATGTCTGTGTATGTATCTGGATGATGTTCGTGTATGTATCTGGATGATGTTCGTGTATGTATCTGGATGATGTGCGTGTATGTACCTGGACTTACACATTTCCTTTACCAGAAAATAAGTGACGTCTGTAAAATAATGCTTTAATCGTTTATTTTGGTATTTATTTTATTTTACTTTATTACGAATAACAAACAATTGCACAATAAAATAGAATCATCAAATTATATCAATAAGAAACAGTTATTTTGCACAATTCACATCGTTACCCACTGATACATTATACAGAATTGTGACTGAGCTACTAATTACAAAATATGTTAAAACAATATTATATTAAAACAACATTAATAAATACAATTAAAAATTAAAAGATTATTTTTCTTTATACAAAATCTCACAAAAACATCTAAAACTTGATAAATAGGTACAAACATTTCTTTTTTTAAATATACCAAGAAGCTACACAAATATACATTACATAAATAAGAACAATAATATGGTTACTTAAGAGGTGAATAAATAAATAAGTATATAGCTATATTTGACAGCCTCCGTAGACTAGTACACTTTTTCATTTAGAATGCATATATGCAAGACTGCCGCATCGCATATATGTCGCAGCGCGATGCCGCAAACTGCTAATCGTAGCAGCTTTCAATTCGGTTATAAAATGATAAGTATATCGGGGACTCCCCCGTTAATTTAATTATCCATTACTCATGTTTGTGCTCATTTAATTATTAACATAAAGCCGATGATGTATTATATAAACTATTAAATATAAAAAAAAACACGTGTTAAAATAAATGATAAAAACTTAAAGTAGCTTGTTTATGTTATACAGACCCACGCTTACACAAATAATGCACTTATACTTTATAGCATTAGTGGTCATAATGCTACCTGAACTATAGTAGCTATTGGAGCCTGGCCGCAGTGCTAGTGGTGTAGATGGGCGAGGTTGGTAACCGCAGCACCTGAGTGTGCGTTACCTAGAAGTGAGATAACTAAAGATATTTGCGGACTTACGGCCGATAACCAATAAATAAATAAACCAGCGCATATCTAATCGGGACATTGATAAATATTTAATTAACTGACACTCAATGGTGCCATGTGTCATGATCAGATGCAGGGAGTGCCCTACACCATTAGATGGTCTCACAAATTTCGACTGTATACCTACTAATGTGTATGTCTCTATAAGTGCGCGAGCTGTAGAGAGACCGGTTGAGACAATTATGTAGTTGGTGAGAATGTATTACGCCGCTGGTTACAGATACGATTACATTTCTTCAAAAATAGGCACAAAAACCACTTTCAAAGATAATGAACTTCAGACCACTAAAAAGTATGAAATTAGAATAATTTTTGGTATACAATTCGACGCGTACCTATATATATATATATATATATATATATATATATATATAGGTACGCGTCGATATATATATATATATATATATATAGGTACGCGTCGAATTGTATACCGTCTCCTTTTGAAGTCTGTAAAAACATATAGAAAATTTGAAATCAGGCAGATTCTTTTAATGTCTCACTGCTTACAACTGTTCATCGTTTTAGTCTAACATTTGGAGGATATTGTGAGCTGAAAATTTTGTATCATGTAGTGTTCTAAATTTTTGCAAGTTTTAACCAATTGTGAAAAATAGCCAATAATACGAAATGTATTACAAAACATAGTATATTCATAGGTAGCTAAACAAACATATATATTGGTGCGGCGGGGCCGAGGTTCATTGTAAACTGAACTAAATTTAATAATACAAAGTCCAAAAATTATTCTAATTTCATATATATATATATATATATATATATGTTATCATTTAGTACGTACCTATTCAAAGTCGATTTTATTATATGAAACGGTACAAAAATCAGGATCTGATGGAATTAGAAGCTGCTGCAGAGAAACCCTTCTGCAGCAGACAAGCATTCGATAATGATTGTGGATATAAATATGAAAAATCCATTATAATGGTATTGTTGGTGCACGACAGGTTGCTCCGCTCTACATCTGATAAGCACTTTCGGAGTGCAATTTCAAAAGTGTGCTTTTCCACAACTGGCTCTAACTTCATCATCAATTTTAAATTAAATAGTGCAATCTTATAATTGACTTTATGATATTTTATTACGCGCGACGCGCCCGCGCCCGCGCCCGCGCCGTGTATGTATACGGTTTACAAACATAGCATGTCATCGGGCTGGAGAAACTAATTTAAGTTTCTTTATTATGATAGCTGGTTTTTCTAATTATGAAAAAGATGGTTATTATTGTTTTATCAAAATGGGTTCAGAAGTTTTTAAGTTATAAGCTCTCAGTCGATGTAGAGCCTCGGCGAATGCAATTAGTCGGTTTTGCTGACTTCTGTTGGAATGAAGGATATATTGCCGCTCACAAACTAAGCTCTAGACTTGTACTATGTGTACTACAAACTACGATACCAATACCTGTACATATTATTTACATTTTGACCAGAATTCTCCTCATATTTATATATATATTAAAAAACGGTTTAGATTCCAAGTTAGCTAATATTAAAGATGAGTTGGGTGTGTTCGGCATATTTGTTGTATGTTCGTATTGGGCCGATTATTCGATTGGTTTGCCGAAAAGTTACCGAATATTTAAATAGTATTATTTTTGCATTTATTCCATTTCTAAATGAAACATATATGACCTTCTGTAACAATACAATAAAATAAAAACATCAATTTAATATTCAGGTTTTATTTAAAACCATTTTTTTTTCTTTAAATGACAAAGAGAGAACTTGGTCATATATTGGTTCATATCAACAATAACAATCGTTTATACATATCGTAAAATGTTAAGGAACGTAATTCAAGATTGTTTTAAATAAACGAATGTTCTTTGACCGAAAATTTCGCTTTAGTATTCGGTTGAAGCCATATTTTCTAGTAAAAATAAATGTGTAACAAAATAAACATACTATAATCTCACTTTTTTACATTTGATTTTAAACAAGATGTCTGGCGATAAACTTTTTTGTTGTGCGAGCTTTTATATGTTCCGGAGAACCGCGATACTCTAATACGCTTATGAGCTCGTGCCAATGTTGTTTCGCCATCAGTTACACTCCAACTCACCACCCACCCAACCAGTAAAGGTTGTATCTACCCGATGGTAAGCAGACCGACAAAGTCCATGAATAGGGTCAATACATTGTTGTTTAACAACATTGATTGTCCCCACTATGCCGGCTAAATGATGCGGTTAGGAAATTGGCGTTGTTTGAATTTAACCACTACTGTTCACCACTTTTTTTCATTAATTACGCCTATTCATTAGGAATGTGTTATTTTGTTAGTGCGGATTATATTGTGGTGGTGCCCTCTACTGTCAGACTGTCAGGCTGTCAGGTGCCGGAAGTACCGAAACCTTTAACGGTGGCGCGTATTGGTATATATATCGAGTGTCTTACGGCGCCCGAGACCGCCTAGACGGTCTCAGTGTACCCAGCGGAGGGGTTTATATCTGGTGGTATGAGTCTACCTACCTACATCGAACATGTAGTTAGCGTCGCGATGTTTGAATAGACTCAATAACCCACCTATAAATAGTTTCACAAGTTGGTATAGTAAAGCTGGTATCGACAAATGAACTGCTCTCCGAGGTATAGTCATGTTCTCAAAAAAGTGCAGGCACATTGGTATTAATTTTAATAAAAAAATCATTGGTACACACCGGGGTTCGGCACACACCGGGGATTGAAACAGGAACCTAAAAACTGTAGGGATTTTGAAGTGTGAGGTGTAACCAACTCGGCCACCACGTATAGCGGTTGATGATATGATGATGAGGTTCTGGAATAATAATAATAATAAATCGTTTCTTTCCTTTAAATGTGTACAAAAAGACTTATATCTAAAGTAAAGTAAACAAATAAAAAAAAACAAGCAGAAGCAAACATATAAAACAATAAAAATAACAAAGTTGCTCATAGAGCTAATTCACTAGTGGTCAACCAGTTGTCCAGTATTTTTTTCGTGAAAGTGTTAACAGCTGTTAGCTACATAGATACAAGTACATAGTGTGTGTGTGTGCGTGTGTGTGTGCGTGTGTAGTTGTAGTGTAAGTATAGGTCTCATCAGTCTTGTTGTACCTTGTCAGATAGCCAGTCAAAACCTTTATAGTACATTTACGCGTTGATAGCTTTTCAATATTTAGGATGTTGTTGTCTTTGTACATAGATAGGGGGCTAGGAGCCGGGATTTGTAGTCGGGGTGTGAGGGAATACGTTTGTCTCACTGTCAGTAATTTGGTGTCCTGGTAATGTTGGTGAGACTGTTTGGAGCCACCGGGTTCCGGACCCGTGACCGTCATGCGTAATGATGTCCGAAAGGAATCAGAAGGCACTGCGCTATGGCGAGAATACGATAATGAGCTATTCTGGTTTCCGCTTGGGATTTATAAAAAAACTAATTTATAGTGACAGCTAACAACATGATTGTAATTAAAAAATATAATTTACATATCAATTAAAATACTTAAAAATATGAACATTAAAGTTATGCTAATGAAAGTCCACACGGTTAGATCGGTGCGGTGCGCCGGCGCATCTCGGGGAAGGAAAACCAACTCTATGTTCTCGGAGTAGGGTGGATTTGTATGAGCCCGATGCCGCGATTTGTGTTCATTTTCGAGGTCGGTATGCAGATTAGGACAATGAGTGAGTTCATGAAAAAGTTCACTAATTGATAATTAGTTTTATCTGTGGAGGATCCGTCGTATCGCGACGCCTCCGACGCTTGTTCGCCGCCAGCCACCAGTCGCCAGTCGCCAGCCGCCAGTCGCCAGCCGCTAGCGTGTATGCTGTAACAGTAAGGGCTGAGTGTGCTCTGGCGGCGCATCCTCCTTCTTCTGCTTCGTATTTCATAATAATAAAAATATATTTAGTTAATAAAAAATATTTAATGAGATGGACTTTAAATAATAGGCTATAATTTCACGACACAAATTTTAATAATTTAACATTTTTAGAATTGGTGTCTGTCTGTGTATCTAGTTATTTGTTTATACCCGCATCATCAGCATCACATTTGTTGTAAAAGTTGAGGTCATATGCAAGGGACGGGAATACAACCCACGACCTCCAGATGCCAAGACAATAAAGGGTTATACAAGTATAACCCGATAACTGATCCATTATCAATTGATCAGTTTGTTCTAAATTTATGATCAAATCATGAAACCTAAAAGTATGGAAAAGTTAAAAATTTTGGTTAAAAAATCTCCATATAAAGATGTAAAAGTGTGCAGAATGAGATAGATATTATATTGATTAGTGCGCCCGCGCAGAGCCGGGACCCGCAGCTAGTTTATATTATAAGTTTACATTAGTAGTATAGTATTTATGTTGTGAGTGTGTGTGCGGATGTAGTCGCGTTGTACGAGCGTTATTTATTAATGGTGTGTGTAAAGGATATGAAAGTTTGTGTAGTTATTCTGTCATAACCACTTTACAATACAGTTACAAGCAAACTTTCGTATTCTACATAATTTAAGGTATTTAACCAATCTGTTGTTGTACACTGGAGTTGACTCGAGAGTTTGTCTTGTATCCTGGGGATACGACCACGACCATTGTGTATGGTCCGCCTAACTAAGAGTTTGGTGGTGGGACCAGTGCTGCGCGCTGAAGTGGTCATTATGCGAGTGTCGCGCGAGTGTCGTGCGAGTGTGGTGCGAGAGCGGTGGCTGGTGGGCGGCGCTTGCTGCGGCCCCGCCCGCCCACACCTTCCTATTGCCTCCGCTATGAGAAAACAGAGTTGCGTGTACGCATAATAAATGATTTATGTTAGGCGACTTTGTGCTGAGATTTTTATTCTCCACAAAAAGTTGACGCTGAAATAGATATGACGAGTGTGAGACTTTTTGCTAATCGATAACAAGAGACAGCCACCGCCGTAGATTCCCCTCGCAAAACCACAGTGCCTACATCAGCATCGCCGCAGCATCCCCTCGCAATACCACAGTAGCATGCCACAGTGCCTACATCAACACCGCCGCAGCATCCCTTCGCAATACCACAGTGCCTACAACAGCACCGCCGCAGCATCCCCTCGCAATACCACAGTAGCATGCCACAGTGCCTACATCAACACCGCCGCAGCATCCCTTCGCAATACCACAGTGCCTACAACAGCACCGCCGCAGCATCCCCTCGCAATACCACAGTAGCATGCCACAGTGTCGGCATCAGCACCGCCGCAGCATCCCCTCGCAATACCACAGTAGCATGCCACAGTGCCTACATCAACACCGCCGCAGCATCCCTTCGCAATACCACAGTGCTACAACAGCACCGCCGCAGCATCCCCTCGCAATACCACAGTAGCATGCCACAGTGTCGGCATCAGCACCGCCGCAGCATCCCCTCGCAATACCACAGTAGCATGCCACAGTGCCTACATCAGCATCGCCGCAGCATCCCCTCGCAATACCACAGTAGCATGCCACAGTGCCTACATCAGCACCGCCGCAGCATCCCCTCGCAATACCACAGTAGCATGATTAGGATTGATATCGGATTAGGTTATTTTTCCCAAAGTGACAATAAACATAACACGTTGCTTGTTTTTATTCCAATACTATACAATGATTTAATAATAAACAGTTAATTTACGACATTTGGTAGTATTTTGGGATAAAAATAACAGCCGATATCTATAAATAATTCTTTATTTATAATTTTATTGGAACACGGCACGTGTCTTTGTACCCACCTGATTACAAACTCCATTAATGGGGTCGATCGATACAACACGTTGTTGTTTAACAGTGATCGCTCCCACTATGCCTCGACAAATTACTTTATTATATTTTGTACTCAAACCCAAACGTAACATGTAGCTAGCCCTAAAGCATATATTTAACAATCAGCTCCATCAATTACAAATTTATTTTCGAGGTATTCAAAGGTTGTACTTTGGGCTAATATGAGGCTCTACTTATTAAATGGAACATCTGTTTCCATGGAAGTGCTGCAAATGGAAAAACACTTGGCTTTTCCATTGGTAATTTGCGACAAATAGTTCCATGTGAAAAGTTGTTCCATTTGATCAGTAGAACCTCATATTAGGCCAAAATACACCATTTCAAACTTAACACGTATTTAGAGATGTTGTATCAGTTAATACCACAAAATGGTGGCCCAATATTTATACATTTATCCCCACACTAGAAGTTTCGTTGGTTCGCCTATAGTTGGCACTCTGGTCACAAAGCATTAATTGTTGTTGCCCATCGTATCACTGCAATGAGAACAAGTTACTCGCGCTCCATAATCAGTTTAGAGCATCGATTTGCATAAAATAATAATATTTTCTCATAAATAAAGACTTCGTGAGGGATTTTACAAAATGTTCTCCCCGCGCGCACCCAACAAGGGTCACTCATTTTCAGGCTTATATTTCGTCGCCTTCAAAATGTTATTGGTATATAAACTCTTTCTCAACCAATTAATAGCTGTTAATTTGTTTGTTACATATACAAAAGAGTGTGTACTACTAATATTACTTATCCTAAAGATAAAAGATTTGATGGTTTCAAATAAAGTCAAAAACTATATACAGGGTGAATTTGAAAGGATGTACTTTGAATTACTAATATGAGGTTCTGCTGATCAAATCAAACAACTTTTCCCATGGAACTATGTGTCGCAAATGAAAAAAAATGTTGGCTTCCCTATACAAATTGGTCATTTTAACATTACAAACTATGAAATGACCGAAGAAGGCATTTTCATTTGCGGCACATGGTTCCATGGGAAAAGTTATTCGTATTGATCAGTAGAACCTCATATTAGCCCAAATCAAATCAAAAATTGTACATCCTTTCAAAGTCAGCTTGTATATACTGTCAATACTATACTGATTGCATTTCTGTAGACAAGAATAATTAAAATATATAAAGAAAATTAAAATAGCAAGTATTAAATTAAATTAAATATCGCTTCGGTCCTCCGAAGTTGCAGCAGAAAATATCGGTTCGGTTCTCCGATGTTGCAGCAGAAATATCGCCTAGGTCCTCCGATGTTGCAGCAGAAATATCGCTTCGGTCCTCCGATGTTGCAGTAGAAAATAACTCTTAGGTCCTCCGATGTTGCAGCAGAAATATCGCTTAGGTCCTCCGATGTTGCAGCAGAAAATATCGGTTCGGTCCTCCGATGTTGCAGCAGAAATATCGCTTAGGTCCTCCGATGTTGCAGCAGAAAATATCGGTTCGGTCCTCCGATGTTGCAGCAGAAATATCGCTTAGGTCCTCCGATGTTGCAGCAGAAATATCGCTTAGGTCCTCCGATGTTGCAGCAGAAAATATCGCTTAGGTCCTCCGATGTTGCAGCAGAAAATATCGCTTAGGTCCTCCGATGTTGCAGCAGAAAATGTTTCTACTGATTAAAAATAAATGTTTCATCTTTATATTTATTTTCAGTGAGCGACTTGGGCTGTTTTTTATTATCGATCCGATTTACTTTAAATAAAATGGCACGGGGCGGTAACGTGGGGCTAAGCTAGTTACATAGAGGTCGATCGGGTTTGGGTGTCGGTGCCGGACGCCCGCGGAGTGGCGATCGTTTGGTTGAACTCCGGGCTAATTGTTGTCAATTGTCCAGCGATGGACACAATTGGACACCATCAGATAAGGACCGATGTATGTCACCGTTGTTATAGAGTTCCGCACGATGTTAGCTCAACCCTTTGTGGCGGCGTTATCTGGCGGTCGTGGGTACGATTCCCGCACAAGGCAAAAAAATATTAGTGAGTGTTTCGGTACAGTCTGTCATGGTCTGGGTGTTTATAAAATATAATCTGTATTCGTACCGTTGTTCCTGGTATACATAGTATTTATTTATTTTTATTTAAAAAACTTTATTGCACAAATTTAGTACAAAGGCGGACTTAATGCCGCTAGGCATTCTCTACCAGTCAAACCTGTGGGACAAATTAAGCAGTAAGTAGGTAAAATAGCTGCAGTAAAATACATTTAAGAAATAGAGTATACAAATATTATACATATACACTAATGCTGACTACATATACATACATATCATAAACTATATCTAAAAGACACAATATAAAATTTATTAAAACAAATTAATAATAAAAAATAAGTAAATATATTATATACACACATATTAATAAAATAGCAAATATTACAGCAACAGCACAATATAGCAACAAAAGCTTAAAGTTTAGTTTGCGACAGTTTGCGACCAGGACAATATATGTGCGATTTCCTTTATAAAAAATACCCGCCGTGCGTAGATACCATAATAATTAGGCCGGCATAGTGGGAGCGATCAATATTGTTAAGCAAAATCTATTGATCCACTCCATTCATGGACTTTGTAGGCCTGCTTATCATCAGGTGGATTTAAAGTTACGCCGTATTCCGATAAAAAAAAAACAATTTAATATAAAAATTAAGAGGAGCACGATATGCTGTCAGTTGGTATAGTGTCAGATTCACTATACCAACTTATAAGTCTATAAAATCATCGCGACGAGCTCGCCACTCGCGTGGTGTGGACGTGGATCAGGTAGTAGGATGCGGTCATCACAATGCGAACTTATAAAAAATCTCCGAAGGAGGAGTTTATATCACAAACGGTTACTGTCTGCCAAAAATTTATTTCTTTATAAAAACTTTCACCCCTTTTTTACTTGTAGTGCGGAACCCTCAGCGCGCGAACAGCATTTACACTTTTCTACTAAACAAATTAATTTAGATTAATTTGTGTTCAATTTGTGAATAAATGGGAATCCTTATAATTAAATATAACTGTCGAAGCAAACGGTGTCAGCTTGTGATGTAGTGTAATGATAGGTGTGCATGGGGGCGCGGGGGCGCTCGGGGGCGCGTAGGGGCGCGCGGGCGTAAGCGATGACGAATGATGATGACTGTATCAATTTGTTGTTGTTGGTGACCAAGGGGTTGGAAATGACTAAATAACTGCATATTAAATATTGGTTTGGCACAAAGCCATCCTTTATGCAACTGTCTGTTACATTAATGTTGACAGTAATGAACAAGATCGGAGTTGAGTCCGCAACCAGTCGCGGACGCGGTAGGCACCCCACCAAACCTCCGATGGCATTATTTTCTTTCGACAAATTGATTCCTGCAATAAGAAAAGAATTGCATAGAAAAAATTGAAAATGTCAAAAATGCCAAAATTGACTCGGTTGTCCGAAACGCGGAAATATTTGAAAGATTGAGTTCCCGGCGATGCTCAGGGTGGTCCCTGCTGCACCGGGGGAGCTCAGGGTGGTCCCTGTGCACCAAGGAAGCCGCTTTTTAATGTGATGGTCTGGTTGGACCCAGAGACGTGGTCTTTACATTACTTGCTGGCTGCGGCGCGCGAGTGCTATAAACAATTACTATTATAATTAAAGCAAACATGTGGACCACGGACGCACGCCTTGCTGCTTGTCGCTGAGAGTTGTCTGCGCCCCACAATGAACTCCGATTATTGATGTAATTTACCTTTAGCATTGTATCCGGAGGTTCTAAACACGGGTATTAATGAATTTTCAGAAAAGGTTATATCTCAACAGCGGAAGGTGCTCCAGACTGCAACTCATACTGCTCCACCTCATACTGCATTATACATTTGTTGTCTATTATTGTCTCAAAAGTAAATAGTTTTCATAAGTAAATAATTATATACTTCTTTTACCTAAGGTATAACGCACAATATATCTTCCGGTGTAGTTAGAGTGTGGCTGTGATAGCCACATCCGGTGTAGTTAAAGTGTGGCTGTGGTAGCCACATCCGGTGTAGTTAGAGTGTGGCTGTGGTAGCCACATCCGGTGTAGTTAGAGTGTGGCTGTGGTAGCCACATCCAATGTAGTTAGAGTTAGCTTTAAATAAAAGATTATGTTTTTGATAAACCCAAATACAGAGATGATGGTAAGGTAGAGATAGTAGCGGTGAGCTGATGCTCCCATGTGGGAGAAAGCTGGATGAATCTATATTACTATATTACTAGTACTACGGTGGATAGTGTGTCGTTACACAAGAGTAACCCTATAGCAGGTGGTGCGTCTGTCGCTGGAAACAATCGACCGACACGAGACAATAAACAGCGAAGGAACAAATGCTGAAAGGCACTTCTGCAGTAGACAGTAGCCGAGTTAACTACAATTAATAAGTCCTTTGAGCGAGTTGCAGCCTCGGAGGTGACGGCCTTGAGGCTTTCTCCTGACCTTTGCGTTGACATTTCATTATAATGAAAGCTTTGGTCAAATGTAATTTGCCACTAAAATACCTGTTCCTCCACACCAGGCCTAATTTCAAAGACAACAGTTCATTTGCATTGACACGACTATTTGTATACATTTTTTAATTATATATGTTACTAATATAACACATGGCATAGTTACCAGTAACTATACAAGTAACATAAATAATTATATATGTTACTAATGTAACTGCTGGCACTAGTTACCCAGTAACTATACAAGTAACATAAATAATTATATATGTTACTAATGTAACTGCTGGCATAGTTACCCAGTAACTATACAAGTAACATAAATAATTATATATGTTACTAATGTAACTGCTGGCACTAGTTACCCAGTAACTATACAAATAACATAAATAATTATATATGTTACTAATGTAACTGCTGGCATAGTTACCCAGTAACTATACAAGTAACATAAATAATTATATATGTTACTAATGTAACTGCTTGCATAGTTACCCAGTAACTATACAAGTAACATAAATAATTATATATGTTACTAATGTAACTGCTGGCATAGTTACCCAGTAACTATACAAGTAACATAAATAATTATATATGTTACTAATATAACACATGGCATAGTTACCAGTAACTATACAAGTAACATAAATAATTATATATGTTACTAATGTAACTGCTGGCACTAGTTACCCAATAACTATACAAGTAACATAAATAATTATATATGTTACTAATGTAACTGCTGGCACTAGTTACCCAGTAACTATACAAGTAACATAAATAATTATATATGTTACTAATGTAACTGCTGGCATAGTTACCCAGTAACTATACAAGTAACATAAATAATTATATATGTTACTAATGTAACTGCTGGCACTAGTTACCCAGTAACTATACAAATAACATAAATAATTATATATGTTACTAATGTAACTGCTGGCATAGTTACCCAGTAACTATACAAGTAACATAAATAATTATATATGTTACTAATGTAACTGCTTGCATAGTTACCCAGTAACTATACAAGTAACATAAATAATTATATATGTTACTAATGTAACTGCTGGCACTAGTTACCCAGTAACTATACAAGTAACATAAATAATCTACTAAGATGATATTATTTTAATTTTATAAATAAGAGAAGTTGATTTGTGACTTCCACGTGATATGATATGTACCGTAGCATGGACCTGCACACGACCCAAAAACAGCCTATCAAGAATATCGTGCTAAAAGTGAGCCGAAACCAAAATAATATGTTAAAAACTAAAGTATCATCCGCCTGTCAAACTGTCTATAAAAAATATTATTTGAGCGTTATGCCAGATCCTCGAGGCTCTTGGAGAGTTCGTGGGCTTGTGCGAGGACTCTTTAAACATTCAAATCTTATCGCTCCGAAATAGCCCTATTCCCATTTGCCTCCGAGACTTCTGCTGCTCTAGTTACAAATCGTGTGAAAATGTGTGTTGTTTGTGTTAGAATGATTTGTATATCTATGTACCATCGCGGGTGCCATACGGCGGCGCCGGGACCGCCTGGAAGGCTTCAGGGAACCCTGTGGACAAGTTTTATTGCTATTCACAACCCATGCTATTACTAGTCTACACCCAATAAGTCGTGTGTTTGAATAGACTAAATAACCCATCTATAAACAGTTTCACAAGTTGGTATAAACTGGGATGCTCTCCGAGGCACTATATGGTGTAGATATTATAACATTGGGTTGGAACCGGAGACCTAAAAACTATAGTGGTTTTAAGTCTCATGTCAACTCGGCTTATATAAATATAATAGTATATGCCGCGTATATAATGCATATTTATATTACAATGAATTCTAATATAGTTACAAGTATTGCATTTTGGGCAATTATTGCGAGTTTGGTGAATTGGTGTATTTTGTCGTCGCGGTGCCCAACGAGACTCGTCCGATGATATAACCCTGTAGCGATGTCAAAAAGTGATAAAGGTACCTATTTCCTTCCGAGGGGCTCAAACTAGCTCCGTACAAATCGGTTCAACTGTTTAAGCGTGAAATGGTAACAGCCAGATGACATACTGCTCTCGCAATCATAATATTATGTGAGTTTGGATATGGACGCGTCTGATGTTGGTGACCCAATAAATAACAGGAATACAACAAAACACGCGTCGACAAGATTTGATATTGTTCAATCTGTAAGTTTGGTAGATCGATATTCATTTACAGCGGAGCGGAATCCGATGCTTCGGTATGATGGAGTGGGAGTGTTTGTTTCTGCACTTTTTACAATAGAAAAATGGTTTGCCTTGAATTTTGTGTAGTTGCGAAAAACCTACAAAGCATCGTGTAGGTAGTTGGCCAAACACACAAGCATGAGAATGGTATATAGCATAGAAGTAGATGTCCTCGTTCTGTTTGGGACCTTCCACAAATGACAATAGCATCGCTGGTGATCCAAAATCGCCGCGCAAATTTTATGTCAAAATTCATCGCCCTAAAATGTATCACTTGGGCAGGTATTCATAAAGCGTCAAAATGTTAACTGTGATATAGAGTTAAGGGTTTAGCCAAACCAACGCGGTGGCGGTGGCGGTGGCGGTGGCGGTGGCGGTGGCGGCCGCCATATAGCGTCAAAAAAAATATTGTATAAGGTGTGCGCTTTGTTAGGCTCCCTCCCAAACAAACACCAACAAAATTATATATACATCTCTTGTTTTTAATTCGCGTACATATATCGCTGCATAAGAAGCATAATAGCGACTAAAACCCAATATATATACGGCTAGTAGGTGGCTAGTTAATAATAATAATATGTAGGAAAATGTTCCTACACATATTGCTCTGATCACAAACTAAGCTCTAGGCTTGTACTATGTGAAAATACGTATTATATTTTATAGTCACCAAGACCATGAAAATCTGTACAGATTTTTTTTTATCCCTGAGTCACAACATTTTATGAAGATTAAGATATAATTTAAGAAGAAAAACATCAATTAATTTAATGTTATGTCAAAATAATATCTTTTGTAGTTTTTTTGTTATAAACATAGCCCACTGCAATGCAACGCATAAAATAGATTATATTTAATTTAAAATGAGTGTTTTTTTATCGCATAAATATGTGACTAAGGCCGAAACAATGCCATAGGTGGGAATCGAACCCACGATCTGCGGATACCACGCCAAAGGCGTAACCACTAGTCCTAGACCTGTTAATCGGTATCTGCTACCCGGGGCGACCAACCTAACATACTATGTCCCCTAATATCTATTATAAGTAATAAATCCGAGACGTCCCGGAAACGTCCCGGAGGCGCCCCGGAGGCTTCCCGGAGACGCCCGGGAGGAAAGGTGGAAAACCTCACGTTCTCCATCTACCGGGCCATCAGAGGAGCATGGTTATGTACTTACCTGTGCTTATAAGCATAAGCTATAGCGTATGAAAAACCACTCTCATCCTACTGAAGAGCACGCGTAAAATACCCCATTGCAAATATACTGTTTTACAATATAGAAATAGGTACATAACACAATAGTTGTTCGATGCCCGCGCAGGAGCCCGACAGGGAACACACGAAATTTCGCGAATCGCGATCCGTCAGCCAGACTTAGCAAATGTTACAAAGTTCAATGAGAGGCCGACTCCGCCTGTGAGCCATGCGCATCACACAGTATCTGATTTTCGGTAATTGTGTAGCTACATTGTCGCGATGGCTGCATAGCGCACAAGCTCTGAGCCATGCGCATCACACAGTATCTGATCTCCGGTAATCGTGTAGCTACATTGTCGCGATGGCTGCATAGCGCACAAGCTCTGAGCCATGCGCATCACACAGTATCTGATCTCCGGTAATCGTGTAGCTACATTGTCGCGATGGCTGCATAGCGCACAAGCTCTGAGCCATGCGCATCACACAGTATCTGATCTCCGGTAATCGTGTAGCTACATTGTCGCGATGGCTGCATAGCGCACAAGCTCTGAGCCATGCGCATCACACAGTATCTGATCTCCGGTAATCGTGTAGCTACATTGTCGCGATGGCTGCATAGCGCACAAGCTCTGAGCCATGCGCATCACACAGTATCTGATCTCCGGTAATCGTGTAGCTACATTGTCGCGATGGCTGCATAGCGCACAAGCTCTGAGCCATGCGCATCACACAGTATCTGATCTCCGGTAATCGTGTAGCTACATTGTCGCGATGGCTGCATAGCGCACAAGCTCTGAGCCATGCGCATCACACAGTATCTGATCTCCGGTAATCGTGTAGCTACATTGTCGCGATGGCTGCATAGCGCACAAGCTCTGAGCCATGCGCATCACACAGTATCTGATCTCCGGTAATCGTGTAGCTACATTGTCGCGATGGCTGCATAGCGCACAAGCTCTGAGCCATGCGCATCACACAGTATCTGATCTCCGGTAATCGTGTTGCTACATTGTCGCGATGGCTGCATAGCGCACAAGCTCTGAGCCATGCGCATCACACAGTATCTGATCTCCGGTAATCGTGTAGCTACATTGTCGCGATGGCTGCATAGCGCATAAGCTCTGAGCCATGCGCATCACACAGTATCTGATCTCCGGTAATCGTGTAGCTACATTGTCGCGATGGCTGCATAGCGCACAAGCTCTGAGCCATGCGCATCACACAGTATCTGATCTCCGGTAATCGTGTAGCTACATTGTCGCGATGGCTGCATAGCGCACAAGCTCTGAGCCATGCGCATCACACAGTATCTGATCTCCGGTAATCGTGTTGCTACATTGTCGCGATGGCTGCATAGCGCACAAGCTCTGAGCCATGCGCATCACACAGTATCTGATCTCCGGTAATCGTGTAGCTACATTGTCGCGATGGCTGCATAGCGCATAAGCTCTGAGCCATGCGCATCCCACAGTATCTGATCTCCGGTAATCGTGTAGCTACATTGTCGCGATGGCTGCATAGCACACAAGCTCTGAGCCATGCGCATCACACAGTATCTGATCTCCGGTAATCGTGTAGCTACATTGTCGCGATGGCTGCATAGCGCACAAGCTCTGAGCCATGCGCATCACACAGTATCTGATCTCCGGTAATCGTGTAGCTACATTGTCGCGATGGCTGCATAGCGCACAAGCTCTGAGCCATGCGCATCACACAGTATCTGATCTCCGGTAATCGTGTAGCTACATTGTCGCGATGGCTGCATAGCGCACAAGCTCTGAGCCATGCGCATCACACAGTATCTGATCTCCGGTAATTGTGTAGCTACATTGTCGCGATGGCTGCATAGCGCACAAGCTCTGAGCCATGCGCATCACACAGTATCTGATCTCCGGTAATCGTGTAGCTACATTGTCGCGATGGCTGCATAGCGCACAAGCTCTGAGCCATGCGCATCACACAGTATCTGATCTCCGGTAATCGTGTAGCTACATTGTCGCGATGGCTGCATAGCGCACAAGCTCTGAGCCATGCGCATCACACAGTATCTGATCTCCGGTAATCGTGTAGCTACATTGTCGCGATGGCTGCATAGCGCACAAGCTCTGAGCCATGCGCATCACACAGTATCTGATCTCCGGTAATCGTGTAGCTACATTGTCGCGATGGCTGCATAGCGCACAAGCTCTGAGCCATGCGCATCACACAGTATCTGATCTCCGGTAATCGTGTAGCTACATTGTCGCGATGGCTGCATAGCGCACAAGCTCCGAGCCATGCGCATCACACAGTATCTGATCTCCGGTAATCGTGTAGCTACATTGTCGCGATGGCTGCATAGCGCACAAGCTCCGAGCCATGCGGATCACACAGTATCTGATCTCCGGTAATCGTGAAGCTACATTTTCGCGATGGCTGCATAGCGCACAAGCTCTGAGCCATGCGCATCACACAGTATCTGATCTCCGGTGATTGTGTAGCTACATTGTCGCGATGGCTGCATAGGGCACAAGCTCTGAGCCATGCGCATCACACAGTATCTGATCTCCGGTAATCGTGTAGCTACATTGTCGCGATGGCTGCATAACGCACAAGTCTTCTAAATAAATAACATTATAATTGCTTTTATTTGATTGTATATAATTAAGTTGGTATTGTTTATTGTCCTCGGGTATTTGTGTCGAGGCGAGACGTGATTGTGCACCGCCCTCTCTATCCGTCTGCTCCGTAAGGAAGTAAGTGCAGGGACAAACAAATGGCGGAGTAGCAGTTATAAATAATAAGAGTTTAGATGTAAATATAGTGGTCGTCGGGAACACGCGGCGTGCTTTATGGGCATTAAACTAAACCCAATCAGCGATTACGCTGCCCGCTGCCTTCGTAATGGCAGCTCTAGTGATGCGCCAAGCGATATCGATGTTCCTCCGACCCGACAATGCACAAACCCTAGTATAATAAACAAAAATTAATCAACAATCACCGCCTTTATACCTCCCGTATGCTATCATCTAGGTAACCTATTATTATTATTATCAAACCTATAAATTATACAACTTATCAATAAACTAAAAACGTTTTTTTTTTTTGCAAAAGTTCTTTTACACTTCGATAAACATATTAGTTTCCGTTCCATATTATGTCATTTTCATTAATAAACTAAACTCTTCAACCAAACTACATCAAAAAATATTTTTATATCAGTTTAAATATTTTAGATAACACTTTACTTATCATTTTCCATCCTATATTGAAATTTCTCTCTCTTCCGTTTCGTCGTTAAATAATATTATTAAATAAATGAGCAAAGTTATAAGATTTGACGGTACGTAAACACTCTTTGTTAAACCTATACATGTTTCCTCACTTAGTTACGAGGGTCATCAGCATCGTTCTCGATGTGATGCCGTGGGGGCTGTGGCGCATCCCTAGCGCTGAGCGCGCGCCGGTCGTTCGGTTTAATAGTATAAATGCATCGCCCGCGTCAGGCGCGCACAATTATCTACCACTTTCTGCCGGACCATAATAACAATGGCTATTGATAGAGGAATACACAATTATTGGAGCCGGACTACCATCACGGCGCGGCGCGGCCGGGGACGCTCATGCCGACCTGATTGCGGCCGCTCGTCGTCCGATGTACCTAACTACCTGCAGGGGACTTCTCTATCTCGCACAATACTTTGCAACTACCTATAACAACGTTAAAATACGTTTCACGATAATCCTCTATAATACAATAATCTAAAACAGAATAATGATGTTCCCACCATACAGCGCACCAGCTGCGGGCGCACCACCTCCCAGTATTTGGTTTAGCTAAACTTTAAACAAGAATGTAGTTGTCGGTCAATCGATGACTGCCCTGCAAAAGTGTAATCAAAATATAGGTACCTACAAGTAGATAGGAAGGTATCTTTTAGGGCGCAAACACTGATTGCAAGTCGATCGCCTCAGAGACACCCTGGAGAAATAGGTACCAGCAAGTAAAAAACTCTGATGTTCCACATGTACCGTATCATCAGAGGAGCATGGTCCTGCATGGTTATTGACTTAAACCTATGCTTATAGCATGTGGTAAATACTCTCATCCTACTGAAGAGCACGCGTAGAACACCCCAAGGCAGATATACTATCTTACAATATTGAAAGAAGTACAGAATTACAGAACACAACATTTCTTCGATGCCAACGCCGGCGCCGGCCTATCAGCAGAACATTTTTCGGGATCTCCGCTTATTATATTATGATTATAAGAGCGTTGAATGGCTCTCTGTCGCCGGCATCTGCGACGCCTCGATCTACTCCGGTAAATCAGGCAAGATGTTATAGGTATCTGTGGAAAACGGATCCATTTTCATATTTTTTTATATCAATTTGACAAATCACACATTGGTCAATTCTATATTTGAGTAGTATGTATATTTTAGTAGGCTTATTAAGCACTTTTACCAGTCAGAATTACACAATAATATAAAATGAACCTACATTATACTATATGTATTATTATTAATGACATTAATTAAGATACTATTTATCTTTGAGAATAACACTGTTATATGGTCTTCAGAAGTAATAACATGTAGAAGTACAATATATTTCGCTAAACTTGAGCCAGCTTTAGGCGTTCAGACGGCACCAACCACTTGCGTCGATATGCAAATCGCCTCAGCAACCTGCTCGGTCCCACAGCCCAGCTCCGCCAGCCGACTGCGGCATAACGACTGCGGCACTAACGACTGCGGATTAAACGGCACGTACACTAAATTTCCTAACATTAAAACAAAAACATAAAATTATAATAATTCCGAGCCATAGAGCTGACTATTGTGAGACAGATTAGCTTATTGTATTGTGAAACACACACGCTGGACCCTTGATCCATCTGTGGTCGCCATACTTTACTGGATTCAAAGACATATGGAGGCACTTACGAGATGGTACATCTAACAAGTGGCGAGCTCACGCATAAGGAAATATATTTATCCCAGATACAACGTTCTCATTTGGATTTTTTGCTAAATAGCTTTGTCAGTCGGAGAGTGGGAGTAGTTACTCTGTGGTCCGGATACCGCACGGCCGGTCGTTGCAAGTAGTTAAAAGTTAATCGCGGGTTGCGGCCGATTGCATCGCGTACGCAAATCACGGCCAATCATCTAACCTCCATTATCCCTAACATGATACGACGACGACGGCTTTTATTCATCCCGGATTATAATTTTAGGGCAGATTGTTGGATTGATGCCGATTTGTGCTAATTTTGTTATTTTGTATAGATTGTATAGTCCGAGACTCTGTCATATGGAGTTATTGATGGACATATGCGTGGTTACCTCACACTTAAAAAACTACAGTTTTTAGGTTCAAATCTATTTTTTTATTTAAAAAAAATACATTTGTTTAATAACACATTTGTGCTCTCCGAGGCAATATAGTGCCTCGGTTCAAGTTTCACCATAGTAACTTGTGAAACTGTTTGTAGATGGGTTATTGAGTCTATCTAAACAACGAGATAACCTCTTGTATCATACCATATTGGCTTCGACGAGAGCTATAGCGGAGGGGTTTAATCCCAGAACCGCCGAGTGGGCATCAGTATTGCGGCCGTCTAGGCGGTCTCGGGCGCCTTAAGGCGTATGAACATATATAAAAACATATTATTATGTTATATTACCAATGTGTTGGCCGCAGATGAACTGAGGAGATCAGCTGACCTAGTCTGTAGCCCTAAACTCATATACAATAATTTGCTTACAAAAATAACTTCCCGTGTAAAATAAACAATAACAACAAATAAAAATAAATTATACTGAATCAATTGCATATCAAAGTTAAAATGTCACAAATTTCCCATACAAAATGTAACAAACTTTGTCGATTCATTTAGTAGAATAAGATCAGACCCTGGTGGAGATGGGTTTGGGGATGGCCAGCATGGTCGCGGTAATTATAGTTGCTCTTACAAAGCTCTGAACGACTCGGTACAGTTATGCAAGCCTTGTGTTTTGTGAGCGACTGTCGGAAATGATAGGGTCTGAGTGTGGGAGCAGAGCAAGGGCCACTTGTTTGGCTTTCTAATTGAAAAATCGTGAAATAGTATTTTTGTTTGTTATTAGATATAGCGTGACCGGATGTAAGTCACACACTTTATCGTATTATTTTATAGAATCATTTTCTAATTTATTTATATTTCTGTGAATATTTGTTTAGGTATTTGTGTTTTATTACCTCAGAAATTAATTAATTTTAAAATAACATGGTTTATCTTTTATTTATATAATTTATGGAGTGTCAGAGATAAGGAGGTATTTATCTATAAAGCACATAGTAGTTTAATAGTAATTTTCCATTCGTTGAATAACGTCGCCGGAGCCAAGATGTTACTGCCGGAGTCAGGATGTCACCGTCGGAGCCAGGACGTCACCGTCGGAGCCAGGACGTCACCACCGGAGCGAGGACGTCACCGCCGGACCATCTTACTGGGATCTGCCACACCACATACAATAAACCCTTCTCCTTATATATACAGTTGGGCTCTCTCTTTCTGGCTCTTCTTTTTCATTCAATGTTTCCTTCTATTATGGTTCATAAGTAGGCCAGTATCATTCCGTACAGGGCGTCCAAATATCTTTTCCCTTCTGTTTTCTATTAATTCCAATAGAGTACTTTTTCATTTACCTTCTTCTCTGTCCAGCTAATTCTATCCATTCTTCCCCAGCAGCACGTAACAAATGCTTCCGCCCAACCTCTCTCTTGATCCTCTGTTCTCGTGGATATGGTCGGTGAAGTTGGTCGCCTTGGTGGCTCCCTTGTATGGCAGATAATGATTGACAGGTCAATGGAATCAGCTAACCACCTAGTCTTACACATGATTACCCTGTTGTAAAACTGACAAATGTTTTTTATTACTGTAATAATAATATGAACTACGTTCATGCATTTTGTCTATATTTTGTTTATAATCATTAAATTTAACAACTTTAGGTTTTAATTTATTACTCATAATAGGTATATTCATTCATAGGCTCCTAGACATTAGTAATTCTGCCGGTGATGGTATGGATAGAGTAACGGTTTGTGATCTGTATGAACCAAGACTTTATTGCCATATACATATTGATGAAATTTGTTACAACCAAATTGTATTGCAAATAACTCTTTTTCAATTTGGGCATATTGCTCCGGTGAAGTTGTGTTTTAGAACTGAAAGCAATTTGGTTTATTATTTTGCATTATTACTGCACCTAAGGAGTTGACAGATAGTACTACAGGAATTTTATGATCATAGTGAGCTATTACGGGTGCATTTGCAATAATATTTTTAAAAAATTTAAAAGACTGTTCATAATTTTCTAAGCAATTGAGTTTTATCAGACAAATTCTTAATGAAACATCCTAAATAATTTACCATTCCTAAAGATCTTTGACATTCTTAGGTGAAGGTAGCTCCAAGACAGCTTTGACCTTGTCTGGATCAACCTTTACTCTATGTTTGTTGAAAACATATCCAAGAAAAGTTACTTCTTCTAGTAAAAAAATACATTTTGATTTATTAAATTTTAAGTTTATTTTCCTAGCCCTTTCTAAAACTTTCATTAATATTTTTTTTTATGATATATCTATTATATATATCTATTATCTATTATTATATCTTCCTGAGTTTTAGCATAAATAAAATATCATCTATAAATTTTATATCACCAAAATATTCTATCATAATACGATAAAAAATTTCAGACAAAGTAGAGATACCATAAGGTAATCTTAAATATTGGCATCTACCAAAAGGAGTTTGAAATGTACATAAATCACTACTTTTTTCATCTAGCTTTAACATCCAGAAACCAGAAAAAGCATTTAAATGAGAAAAAAAAGCAGCATTTTTTAAAGCCGACCTGATTTCATCTATGTTTTTAAGTGCGTAATGTTCTCTAAGTAAATTTTCATTTAAATACCGAGGATCTAAACATATTCTTACTTGACCTGACTGTTTGACTCTGACCATTAACCCATTATGTAGGCTAATGACATTCCTCTCTGACTCCAAGCGTAGACCATCATGAAGTGCGAATGGAACCCTTCTTGGTGCATAATCCCGTGGTATGGCATTTTCCTTGAGTTTCAGGTGACAGACAGGTGGAAGGCATCCAAGACACTGAAAAGTGTCGACAAATTGTGTTAACATTTTATCACAATTATGTAATTTGTATAAAAGACTCTTTTTATAATAGGTACCTATTTTTTGACAAGTTGTTAAACCTATAATTGTAGGACAGTCTGTTATTGTCTCATTATGATGAAACTAATTTTTTCACTAATATTATAAAAATAACATTCTAATGAAATTTGACCTATATAATTGGTAAATTATTACCACCAAAACCTGTAATTATAGCATTAGTTTTTTGTATATAAAACCTATTTATATTCAATCTATAAAAAAATATGATAGACATTACATTAGTATCAGCACCTGTATCTAAAATACATTTTATCTGGACATTATTTACCATAACCTCTAAATGCCTCTCTCTGGAAAAAATATTGTTTGAAAAATTATTGTTTAACAAAACTGAGCATAATGACCAGAACGATTACAGGACCCGCATTTTACATTGATCGCTAGACATCTGTAGCGGTGACGCTGACCACATCTGCCGCATACATTGCTCGTAGACTCCCGAACTGGACTGGGTTGACGACTTGACTCCCCTTGACGACTGTATTGAACATATTGACTTTGACGATTACTCCGACCGTTGCTTCTTCTTGACTGACTTAGTGTTGTTGACCTTGAGACATGTGCGATATGACTGGTAGACGGTTGGGCATCATTGGAACTTCCCATCAATTGTGCGTTTTCTTGAGCTACTCAAAGTTAGATCCGACTCTTGAAGTAGAAGTTGACGGATGTGTGTGAAGTTTGATGACATGTTGGCAATAAAAATATCTTTGACCAGTGACTCCCTCAACGTGTTGAATTCACATTTCTGACTCTTGTTCTCCAAATCGGTTAAAAAATTGTCTATGGACTCATCATTTTGTTGTTTCCTCGAGAAGAACATGTATCTAAGCATGGTTATGTTCTTCTGGGGCTCGTCGAATTTTGTTTTTACCTCATTTAGAGTCACACTGCTGATGTCCACGTTGAAGGGATTGAAAATTTCTATAGCTTTTGATCCGATCGAATGGAGCATGTTGGCTATTTTCCGTTTTTCGGGGGCATTTTCGAGATTGGTAGCCAATAAATATAGCTCGAAAGATTGCCACCATTTTTCCATTCCAAGGTCTGATTTTCGTTATTATTAATATTTAATTTTAGCACATTTTCTAATGAGATGCAATCCTGGGACGGCATGGTCGGCATACCTTCAAAATTCAATTTCGGCGCAGACATCTTCTTTTCTTTAAATAATCATTTATTTGATCACTTCTTACACCATGTTTTGTTCTTCATTTGGACTGTTTAAATAATACACCACGATTATGAAAATATACAATGATTTATTTATTAGAGAAGTTACAGAGAGAGCTACGACATGAAATGAAATGAAATGAAATTGAAATTATTTATTTGCAGTAATTCCGAGTTTACAAGATGGTAAAATATAAGTTATGTCTACAGAATTAGCATACTAGGCATGCAAAATAATGTGGTTTACAATTTGAACTGATTCACGATTTAATAGATTAATACATGTTGCATGTTCCTATAATTATTATTATTATGTCATTTCCAATCAAACTCATATTATTATATTTATAGAATTAGTCCACTACTTAATAGGTTTCTAGTAAGATAAATATTCTTTTACTGAGTAAAAGCACCTTGATGTTAACCAACTATTGTTTACTTTTAAATATTTTTAGTGGTAGATCTTTTAGATTCTTTGGTAACTTATTATATAGTCTAACTGACATAGGATAACTGTTCCTGTTAAAGAGTTCTGGTTTCATTGTGGGGAGCAGCAATGAGTCCGGGTATCTTGTGCTCAGTTGGGTCACGCTACTTAAAGTTTTGTATAGTTCTGGGTTGTTGTTGTACATAATATTTAGATTTAAGTCTTTTTTACATCTATTATAAAACTGCATATATTTGGTTTTATTAATGTTTACTTTTAAATTATTTGTGTCTAGCCAGTCTACAATGTCTATTATAGATGTATTTATAACTGTATTATAGTTTTTATCCTCACAGTACTTTACGATCATGGAGATATCGTCAGCAAATAAGGTGCATTTATATAGAGTGGACTCAGGTAAATCGTTGGTGTACAGCAGTAATAATAGAGGACCGAGTATACTGCCTTGGGGTACGCCTCTATGATTGAATTTAGTGACAGATTTAGCTGCGATTTGTCTACTCCTAACATCAACGTGCGTGTGTTCCACATATTGTGAACGGTTTTTTAAATAGCTTTTCAGCCAATTATTAGCTGGTCCTCTTAAACCATATTGTTCACACTTATGAAGCGAAAGATCATGATCAACAAAGTCAAAAGCCTTAGTCATGTCGAAATATATTACTGCTGTGGGAATATTTTTATCAAGGTTTTTATTAACTTCATGTATTAGGTTAAAGGCTGCTAGGGCAGTGGACTTATTTTTTTGAAAGCCATGTTGCTCTTTTTTGATAATGTCATATTTATCTATAAAGCTGACTAATCTAGTATACATTGCCTTTTCAATGATTTTAGATAAAACAGGTACCAGCGCTATTGGTCTGTAATTGTTCATCTCTAGTTCATCCCCTTTTTTATATATAGGTTTTATTACTGTTTTTTTTAAAAGGGAAAAGTGCCTTTACTTAAAGACATGTTAATAAGGTAATTAAGTACGGGTACAATTACAACAGTACATTTCTTTAAGATTTCTGTACTTATATTATCAAATCCCACTGATCGCGTGTTATTAAGGTTTTTTATTATACGCTCAATTTTTGCATCAGTGGTAGGTGTCAAGAATATACTGCTATGATGTTGTCTTTTAATAGAGTATTCTTTTGTTTTGTGGTCATTTTTATTATGGTTTATATTTATAAAATAATCATTAAATAAATTTGATATAATTTTAGGGTTGCTTTCAATAGTATAATTGGTTTTAATTTTATTAATTTGTTTTTTTACATTTATCATATCCGTTTGTTCTTTAATAATTTCCCAAGTAGCTTTGCAGATATTTTTAGATTTATTAATAAAATTTTCATTATGACGCTTTTGACTCATATTGATACATTTCTTAAGAAGTTTTGTGAAATTTTTAAATATATATTTATTTTGAGATGTACGATTACTGTAGTTTTCTCTTTATAGCGCAGGACTTTTTAAGTCCCTTAGTGATCCAGTTATTGTGTCGGTATTTGTTTGCTATTGTTACTTTGTAGGTAGGAAAGCATAAATTGTAGAACAATGTCAACATGTCATGAAAAATGTTAAACGCATTGTTGAGATCAGGTTCATCGTATACTTGATGCCAAGATATACTATTCAAGCAATTATAGAAATTATTTATATATTCGTTATTAAAATCTCTTTTGAATCTAATTAGCTTTTTTAATTTTAGGACTTTATATTCCACTGGTAAATATAACACTTGACACATTTGGTGATCGGAGAGAAGAAGTGGTTTGATCTCTTCCCTAGCATTGACAATATTGCTTATAATTAGATCCAAGCAGGCTTCATTTCTTGTAGGTGCATTTATATGATTAGTGAAATTATAGTTTTGTAAAATTCTATGAAATTCCTGTGTGATGTTATTATCTTTTAGGATGTTGATATTGAAATCTCCGCAGAGTATTATTTTATTATTCTTTATTTTATTTCAAATTTTTGTTAAAAGTAATTCAAATTTATTGAGAAAAAGTTGAGGCCTACTATTTGGTATTCGATTCCACAACATTCAAAAATCTTATCTTCGGCATATTCATTTAAGAATGTTGAGACTTTAAATTCAATGTTATCTTTACAAAATATACAACTACCGCCTCTCCTTTGAGTAATTCTGAAGTAATAACTAGCGATTATGTAACTGTTAAGTTTTAAATTATTTTCCTCTCCAGATTTGATAAAAGTCTCGCTAAGACACAGTATATCGACCGGTTCAATTTGTGATTTATCATTTAATGTGATTTGCAATATATCCTTTTTATATATACGTGGTGGCCTAGTTGGTTAGACCTTGGACTTAAAAACGCTTAGGTCCCTGGTTCGAATCCCGGTGTGTACCAATGAGTTTTTAATTAAAAAAATTATGTACATTTGTTTGACAACACGCCTCGGAGAGCACGTTAAGCTGTCGGTCCCGGTTTCACTATACCAACTTGTGAAACTGTTTATAGATGGGTTATTGAGTCTATCCAAAACATCGTTCGGTGTAGACTCATACCATCGGCTACAACGAGGTGGGATTAAAACCCCTCCGCTGGGTACCCTGGGGCCGTCTAGGCGGTCTCGGGCGCCGTAAGGCACCCGTGATGATATATAAATATATTTCAAAATCCTGCTATATTTTGATGGAGTAGGGTTAATGTATTATGTTTGTTATTAACGAAAAAAAGTATCGTTCGTTTTTTTATTAATTGTAAGAAGTTTTGGTTGAGAATTGTCTGAAATTGTATTTTTGTTATTGGAGTATTTGGGTTTTGGTTTAATTTTTTTAAAGTAATATGGAATAGTACCTATAATTTTATCTTCATTAGCCATTTTATTTGGGTTTATGTTTTTTTTTCCAGAAACCAAGTTTACATTCTTTTTTAAATTGTATTTATTTTTGTAATCTATTGTATCTATAATTAAATTTATTTGTGAACAAATGTCTTTTTGTTTCTTTTTCCATTTTAGGGCAGATGAATATTTATTAATGTTTAAGAAAGTGCAGTTTTTATGATAGTCACCAATTAGGTTTAATTGGTTATTTAGCATATTTTCGTTTAAGTAAGAACTATTTAGTATACTGAGAACAATAACGTTAATATTTTTGCAATTATTCAGGAATTTGGATAGCTCTAGCAATAGCTTTATAGGGTTAGTATCGTTTACTCCTATACATATAATCAACTTATCATTAGAATTAGTAAAACGGCTTAAGTCTAGATTTGTTAGTATATTAGTACACATAGCATTAGGCTTTACAAAAGAAGTTACATTATATTCTTCATAATTTGTGTTTATTCTCGAGTGTAGCAGTGATGATGATAATCCTTTACATATGTAGTTGGGTCCCAATAATAGTAATTAGATTTTTGCGTCCAGGCCGTGAGGATGTAGGCAATTTATTTTTCACAGGCATTGTTATCTCCTTTAGCTGTGGCGGTTCAAATTTATTCTGCAATTTCTTTGGTGAGTGTCTTATTCGCTTATCGTTTAATGAATCATAATGCGACTTAGGTGTAGTAAGGCCATGAAAAACTTCTTTCGGTTGGATACGTCGTCGTTTCAAAGTTGAGCTATATGACTTTGTAGAACTTGTGCACACTGTTTTTAGTATGTCAATCTGATTATGAATCGTTTTTGTAAAATGTTATTTTCTTGTGACAAACGGTCAATTTCCGTGTGTGCACTATTTAGCTGGGTTTGTAGTGAGTCAATTGTAAATTTTAGTTCCAAAATTTCTTCATTAGGTATTGAAGTAGACAGGTCCGGCGCTTTTTGTCTTTAATTCAGGCGAGCCTGATGACAATGAATCGTTTAGTTCATTTAGTTGTATGAGTCATATATCTTTCGATATTTGCTTCTTGTTGTAATTTTAGTTTTATCCATAAGGTCCATTATTATATTGTTTTATGAAATCATGTAAATTCTTATATTAAAATTAGGCAGTAGTAAATCTTATAGTTTCATTAAAGTCCTTAATAAATAATACAAAATACAGCATTATAAACTAAGATTAAAAAGTCATAGTGGTTTCTCAGAGATTGGAAGGCAGGCGTTGTCGAAGTTTTGGTCGACATCGAACCACTAGGCCAGCTGAATACATGTGATAAGTGTTGAAATTTATCTTTATAAGGAGACGTCAGCTCTTCAGTTACTCTTTAACAAAGATAGATGTCGCTTTCTTTTAAATTACAATAAAGCGAAACATTTGTATAATTGGTTCGAGAATGTTCTTGAGGGTTCCACAAATCAAAGATAGATGGAGCTATTGGCTGTTATTGATGAGTCAACGAAATATTATTCAAACTCACAATTAAATTAATAGATAAATAGCAAATTAGGTTTTAAGTTCCACTTAAAAAATACGAAAATTCTATAGAATGATACACTTAAAAGTCACAGAAAATAAAATTAAAAACAATAATACACTTCACAGTCACAAACACAATGTATGAAATTGAGATGGCACATAGTTCTATTTTTCGTCTATTTCTGTAAATGTTTCCGTAAATGGTTCGATATTAAATATACTTGTAAATTCACCGTTTACATACAGTTTAAACTTAAATTAGATTAAAAAAAACTTGGCTTAATATTATTAATTTCATTTACTTTGTCGGAACACTTTTTAATCGTGTCGCTTGTCGCGCACGTATTCGTAGTAGTCACAACAATTCCTTATATATCTGTCTTACAATAGTGACGTACACCACATAAGGTAGTGATGTAAAACAAACATTA
The DNA here is from genome assembly GCA_947458855.1 of Monopis laevigella. Lineage (NCBI taxonomy): Eukaryota > Metazoa > Arthropoda > Insecta > Lepidoptera > Tineidae > Monopis > Monopis laevigella. The sequence goes on along the minus strand of OX381587.1, from coordinate 372,620 downwards.
ATCGATACAATCGATGTATGATGTTGATGTATGAGCAGGTAACAGAATGCATGCGCATTCTGTGGCAGATGTACCAACCCGCACTAAAAGATTTGGTATTTCGTACATCTGTCGCACTATTAAAATGTGGAATGCTCTACCTGCTTGCATGTTTCCTTCATCCTATAACCTTGAGTCCTTTAAACGAAGCGTGAATAGGCATCTTAAGCCGGCATAATGGATGAAACCAGCTCTTACAACACAATTCTAAGAGCTGGTTGTATTCATTCTTGGACCTGCATACTGCTTTCGATCAGGTGGATGTGGGGTCACATGCCGAGCTCCTATAATAAAAAAAAAAAAAAAAAAAAAAAAATGTAACAATATCGAGGTTTAATAAATATTTGTCTGTCTTTTATTATAACTAGCTGCCTAACCAAACGCACTCTAAGGCCTCATTGTTCCTCTTTTTTTTTTGACTATTCATAAATATCTGTAACTATTTACTTGAAATAATGATTTGAGTTGATCTCGCAGTCATATTTTATGGAACAAAAGCGACAAAATATATTATTATCGGGTTAAGGCGGTATTAAGCCTGGTTTAGCGACACGTATGTAAATTTCAATAAACTTTACACTGGCCCGTCTGCCTGCATCATACTGGCACTGGCCCGTCTGCCTGCATCATACTGACACTGGCCCGTTTGCCTGCATCATACTGGCACTGGCCCGTCTGCCTGCATCATACTGACACTGGCCCGTCTGCCCGCATCATAATGACACTGGCCCGTCTGCCTCCATCATACTGACACTGGCCCGTCTGCCCGCATCATAATGGCACTGGCCCGTCTGCCTGCAACATACTGGTACTTGCCCGTCTGCCTGCATCATACTGGCACTGGCCCGTCCGTGTTCGGGTGAGACTTATCCTCATAAAAAAAATGTGTGTACTTACAACATTAAACACTTACTTGCCCCATACAAACATAACACATGGCACGGAGGTCTCTGGCTACGCAATAAGTTACATAAGGAACCATAAAGGCTCCGATATAGATCTGGTCCGGCGTATATTTGTCATAAAGTTTTAATGTTACCTGCACATAGTTGCACCTCTATGGGAGCGAGTAGGGGGAATTGGGGGCCGCCAGGGGGCCAGCAGGGGGCGGCAGAGGGCGGGGGAGACTCTCGTGCGAGTTATGACTTTATGCGCGGCTGGAGGCTTTCGCCGCATGTCGCTACCAAAGTGACTTGCTATGTATGTAAATGGGGTTCATACATACATAGTAATATTTTGTTTATGTAACTGATAAATGTTCCAATGACCTATGAAGGTCGTAGAAACTTAAACATTTATCGCTATTTTTAACCGACTTGCGGAAGAGGTCCACACACATCGATACAGGTTGGTTTTGGAAGGTTCTACTTCTGGCTAACATAAGGCTCTACTGACCAAATCGGATATCTTTCCCCATGATGATCCATGGAGCCGATAAACCCAAATTATTTGGTTTTATTTGATTACTATGTAACTAGATGCCAAAATGTGTATGTAATTGCCAAAAGTTTTTTTTATTGATGACACATGGTTCCATGGAAAAGTGGTTCGATTTACCTTATCTTAGCCCAACCTTCCGCAGTCACCATGATAACATGCAATGGCTCGACCTTTGTAACTAAAAATAGATTCTATTATTATTTACCGACCGAATGAAACCGTTACCAAATCTGTTTTAATGTTTTATTTTTTCTTTATAATTTAAGTCATAATGATTTTTTAACTCATTTACTAGAAATTCATTTGGTAGTTTAACATTTAATTCATTTGGTTAAACCTAATCAATATTATTTCATTCATTTGGTGAACCAGCACTATGGTTTTATAATTCATTTGGTGAACCAGCACTATGGTTTTATAATTCATTTGGTGAACCAGCACTATGGTTTTATAATTCATTTGGTGAACCAGCACTATGGTTTTATAATTCATTTGGTGAACCAGCACTATGGTTTTATAATTCATTTGCTAAACTCAGCTATAGTTCAACAATGTTAGGTAACTTCGTGATAATTATAAACTATTGATTTTGTTGATGGGTTCCTAATTATTTCTAAGGAAAAATGAATACGTTGATTTGATTACAACTGCGCCTAGTTCCGTCGCATTATCGCCATAATGAATAGTTAAATATTAAAACACGGATTAGTGTGGGGTCAGTAGGAACTTTTCTAATAATCACTGCAGTTCCTAAAGAAATTACACAAAGAAAGCAAATTAAAATTAAACTAAAAAACCCGACCGTAAAAAGTGAACTTTAAATAAAAAATATAAAAACCAAATTGCGTAAATAAATTACTTTATATAAAAACTGAACAGAATAAACATGTCTAGAAATGTGTTGAGTAATAATGAATAACTACTATTGGAATAGTTTCATGATGGCGACAGTTTTTCAGTTTTTGTTTGGTAATCTTCGTAAAAACGCAGTTAATTTTTATCTTTTTAATATTTACTATTTTTATTTAACACTTTTTAGTCTGGATAATTAGATAGTAAATTTTGCAATCTTGTTGTTTCATCGCGGAAGTTAATATTATATAGCTTGCGAGTGGCGGTGGTCTAAACTAGCTTTACATAGATCCTAAAGCAATATTCCAAATGAAAATGATAAAAAAATCAAATATCTACTTTTTTATAGGCTATAGATAAAGCGACAATATATTTCTATAATTCGTGTTTGTTGGGTTGTTTGGACACCACTTAAAAACTACTGAACTGATTTACATGTAGTTTTTTTGTTAAATAGGGTATATTATATTTTGATATACCTACAAAGAGTTCAGATATATAGGGTGTTTGAGTTAGTCTCTTAGGAAAAGTTTTAAAATACACCAGTTAGGAAAAAGTGTTCTCTGAAGCAAAGCTGGGTAAATTATAAAATTGCATTAATATATTTTCTTAATTAACTTTTAATAAACATTTTGAGATTATTTTTATTAGGTTTGTCAACATATAAAAGGATTTTTTATTTTTATTTTAAAATAGCAAAAGGATTTTTATGTAAAAAATGCGCGTTTCGGCAAAATATATATATTCTTCCAGATTTGTGAAGTTTTAAAGTAGAAAAATTATTCATTTCCGTTAACAGTCATAAAAAAAAGCAACGCCATCGTTAAATATTTTAAGTTGATGAGCAAAAAAAACTAAAAAAGGCCAGCGTCAAACCTTTTTACTAATTTGGTACAGCACTGTCCACGGTCAATACTTGATGCGTCAGCCCCCCAGTCGCATCGAAACAGAGGAGTATAGGAGTTCTTTGGTAAATGAATTGGACCAAACCCTGGAAAAAATCTCAAACTGGGGTTCTCTTAATCTGGTCCAGTTTAATGCCCAAAAAACCCAGGCTTGCGCATTGACAGCAAAAAAGACCCCCTTTTCTCACTTTCCCTTTCTTCAGAGCACACATTTCCCATTGTCTCCAGTTCTCGATATTCTGGGATTAGAAATACGCTCCGACCTAAACCACCACAACTATATTGAGAGCATTGCGAAGATAGCAAGGCTCTCTAGAAAGCTCGGCGTCCTTAATAAGGTGCGACGGTATTTTACTCCTCAACTCAGGCATCTGATTTATAAAGCTCAGATACGGCCTTGTGTGGAATACTGTTCGCATCTTTGGGGTGGATCTGCCAAATACTTGCTGCATGCTCTCGATAGTCTGCAGAAGCGTGCATCAAGAATTATCGAGAACAAAGAGCTCACGGACACTCTAGAGCCATTGCAGCTTCGCAGAGATGTAGCGTCGTTGAGCGTGTTTTATCGCCTTTATCATGGAGAGTGCTCTGAAGAACTTTTTCATCTCATTCCTCCTTCTCCTTTCCGATATAGGACTTCACGAGCGGGTAACAAAATGCATGCATATACTGTGGCAGATATACCAACCCGCACTAAAAAATTTGGTGATTCGTATATCTGTCGCACTATTAAAATGTGGAATGCTCTACCTGCTCGCGTGTTTCCTTCTTCCTATAATCTCGAGTCCTTTAAACGAAGCGTGTATAGGAATCTTAAGCCGGCATAATAGGTGCAATCAACGGTTACGTATATCGTAATTGTTGGTTGCATTTGTTCTTGGACCTTCATACTGCTTTCCATCAGGTAGATGTGAGGTCACATGCCGAGCTCTCATAAAAAAAAAAAAGCCTCCTGTAATGTCTTACGTTAATGGCCTAAAAAAATAACGCCGTTGTCAATGGTTTGTACCAATTTCGTAAAGCCATATCATATTTTACGTTGATGGGCAAACCAAAATACAACCTTTTTGCCTTTTGGGGAGAGGGGTTGCATGTTGGTGTTGCCCGTTGCATGAACTTTTGTAACCAATACTTTCATAAATTTCTATACAGGATGCTCCCTCCGAATGCCAATAGGAGCTGAAAAATGTTGCAAAAACGGGGAAAAATTATTCATTTTGAGAGCGAGAAGCCGGGAAACAAGACTCGTTCAGGATTCTCGACACGGATGCGATGCGCACCGCAAATACTTAATTTGAAAATGACTTACTGAATGGCTGGTGGTTAGCTTCAGCGACGAGATCACTGGGTTCCCAAGGGATGCAATATTTTCGATGTCTTCTCTGAACCACTAACATGCCACAATTACGATTTGTTCACAACAATGCCACGTTGAAATAAATATATATATAATATAATAAATATCAACAACACAACGCGACAAATCTGACAATTATTTGTAGGCGCCTAATACATGGCGGCGAACGAAACAGTACTCATCTCTGAAGGATTCAGGCAAGGCGACAAGTGGTTACCCTATCAAAAAATGACCTGGAGTCAAAGCCTCGAGGTCGTTTGGGTCTGAAGAGAGGGGCGTGAGTTGAGGACGGCTTCAATTTTACAAAATATCGTAGCAAGTTCTTCAAAGGTTAATACGGTTTCCCCTATCACCTCACGTAAGTGAGTTTTGGCAGCCTTAACAACAGCTTCAAATATTCCTCCCCATTGTGGACATGCTGGTGGATCAAAAAACCATCTGATTCCAGGTTGGGAGAGTGCAGCTCCAATTACATTCTGATTATCTGCTACAAATTTATATACATTAAAAAGGTCAAAAGGAATCATGATAAAAGTGAACTATCCAAGGCAGGCAATAACTCCAAACTTCTTTGGAAAACAATTCTGAACCTAACGCATCTTAACCAATCTAAACCATCCTCAAACGACTTGCTTCTATCTTCGTCTAATCAAACTAATTCTCTAAACCTCATTAACAACTTCTTTGCTAAGGTGGGGTCTAATCTTGCTGATAAATTCACCCCTGATGCAAACATAACCTTGTCTTGTAATCTTCCAGTTAATCCCAACTCGATTGTTTTTCTTCCAACCGACGACAGTGAAATTGATTCTTTAATTTGCTCCTTAAAAAGCAATTGTGCTGTTGGCTGTGATGGCATTTCCTCAAATTTTATCAAAGAATATAAAAATATATTAATTGGGCCATTAACACACATTTTTAATCTTTCACTGTCGTCTGGTAACTTTCCAAATTTATTTAAAAAGGCACAGATTCTCCCTATCTTTAAGGGTGGGAGCAGGGATTCTGTCAATGACTATAGACCAATATCGATACTACCAGCGCTTTCGAAAATCCTAGAAAAACTAATTAACAAGCGTTTGACTTATTTTTTAGAAAATAATAATTTATTGTCATCTAACCAATTTGGCTTTCGTTCTGGCAAGTCCACCGATGATGCCGTGCATGAACTGTCAGAATATCTGGTAAAGAATCTTGATTCTGGAAACAAGACAATCGCAATTTTCCTCGATTTGGCCAAAGCCTTTGATACGGTCTCTGTTCCCATTCTTATTTCGAAATTGGAGAGGTTGGGGGTGAGAGGTATCCAGCTACAGCTTTTCACTGATTATCTTACTAATAGGGTACAAAGTGTTAAAATCAACCATTTGATCAGTGATGATGCCTATACCACATATGGTATTCCTCAGGGTAGCATTTTGGGCCCTACCCTATTCCTTACTTATATTAATGACCTATGTGAGCTACAACTAAAAAAGGGAAAAATTATTACCTTTGCGGATGACACTGTATTACTTTTCAGTGGCGACTCCTGGGAAGAGGCATATGCCTTTGCACAGGAGGGATTTAACAAAGTTACTAAATGGCTTAAATTGAACATTCTTACACTAAATAGTGGCAAGACCAAATATATACCGTTTTCTATCCGCTCCGCTAGTATTCCTCATAGTCCACATAGCTTAATCGCTCACTCTTGTTTTTTTCCCGATGGTGGTGACTGCGCCTGCCCCTCACTGCAGCCGACTGATACAATAAAATATTTGGGTGTTCATATTGACTCTAAATTGTCCTTCCAGACCCACATTGATTTACTTACAAAGAGAGTACGTAAGCTGATTTATGTCTTTAAAAATCTCCGATGTGTAGCAGATCCTAGCATAATTAAAATAGTTTACTTTTCTCTCTGCCAATCTCTTCTGTCCTATTGTGTTTCTTCTTGGGGTGGAGCAGGCAAAACTCTGCTCCTTCGTTTAGAGAGGACCCAGCGTTTAGTCCTAAAAGTTGGGTACTCCCTACCCTATCGATTTCCTACTTCTGATCTTTACAAACTTTACCACGTTCTTACGGTTAGACAACTCTTTATTCTGAATTGCATTTTAAAGACACATTCTCTCCTAAAATATGACCCTAATGGTCATGCCAGCAAGAGACGTAAGGATATTGTCTGTCCTAGCCATAAATTCAATACGACTTTTGCACAACGATTCTTCTGTTTCCTTGGGGGTTTTTTGTACAATAAGATAAATAAAATAAATAATATATACGCTCTCTCCAAACTTAACTGCAAATCAACTACTTCCAAATGGCTTTCTACACTTAATTATACTGAAACTGAAAATCTTTTAAATTATTATAAGTAAATCACCATATACTCACATTTAAATAATATTAACAGAAACATATATGTATAAATCGCTACTTTCATGCTATCATAACTCACCTAAAATCCTAACCCCACACACACACACACACATCAAACATACACACACATCAAAGCATACACATACATCAAAACATACACAACTAAACTCACACACACACCTAAACACACACACACCATAACACAATCACACACACTCATCCACTCAACTCGTAAAGGGATTGGTTGGATGTATATTATTATTATTATTATTATATACTTCATAGAAATAATTAAATTAATATTATATTCAATTATAAGAATTATTGTTTTACCTATTTTTATTATTATTTTTATTAATTATCAAATTTTGTTATTATTTTATGGCTATTGCCTGCCTTTTTAAATCTGAAGGGGCAGGTTGTGGCTGTATAAAGAAATCATTGTAAAATATTGTTGTAATGCTAGGGTGGGTTCCTGGAGACCCGAGATACAGGCTTATGCCTAATTCGGGCTCCAGTCTCACATGGATTCTGTATTATTTCATTGTATTGATGTTTTTGTAATGAGAAAAATAAATAAATATTATTATTATTATTATTATTATTATTATTATTATTATACAACTTTTAAATAACGGTCGGTGCCCTTGTAGTTTGTTCCACAATCGGACCGGATCAACGATGGCAAACCGCGGCGGGACACAAATCTACCACGGGGCAGCGACGAAGGCTTCAGTGCTGAGGGCAGAAACCAATTCCAAATGTACGGTGGACAGACATACAAAGACACACAAATAGACGTTAACAATTTTAGCGTTCCTGAGGTGTGACACTTTCACAGAGAACGGGCCAGCAAAATCTGTATCCACGCCAGCAAAGGGACGAGCCTCATTCACACGGTCGACGGCAGATCTCCCATTTGAGGCTGCATGGGAGTAGCCTTGAGTCGTAGGCTGCGTAAAAGGTTAAAGTTACGCAGACGAAGTTGCGCGAGTCGCGCGGTAGTTTGATATAAATACTTTTTTAATAACGCAACAACTTTTCCCGCATACTTCAGCGCGGGCTGGGGGTGCAGTGCGCGGGTTCTACTTCCTCTCGTCACTCATCATACTTAAACTTGTATCATTGAAAAATCAAAAGAAAAAACATATAATAACCTTGTGTAACAAATATAGTTAGCTGGGTGCAGGGTTAGCGCCTCCTTGCCGTCCTGTAACTCTCGGCACCACCCAGCTATATTCAAAGTCAAAATAATTTATTTCATGAAAATCTTTACAGATATATATAAATAGTCAAAAAAAAAAGTTTAACAATGAGGTCTTAGAGTGCGATTGGTTAGGTAGTAATTCATTAACAAAGGAACAACAAATATTTATTATACCTCGATATCAGATTTAGAACTTTAACACGAATGGAAATCTTAATATGAAAAATACTACCGAATTGAACACACACTACATAGTAAGACTAGGTGGTTAGATGATTCCATTGACCTGTCAATCATTATCTGCCATACAAGAGAGCCACCAAGGCGACCAACTTCACCGACCATATCCACGTCTTAAATGTTTATTATAAATAAAAGGTAAGTTACCAATCACATATAAGTAAAGTTATAAGGATCGGTATTTTTAAGGAAATAAACACTAACTGTAAAGTCGGTCCCCTCAGAGACACCCCCGAGAAAAAGAAACCAGCAAGTAAAAAACTCTAATGCTTCACACAAACTAAAAAAGGAGCACAGCTAACCACCCAGGTAACCAACTCACCACAATAAATATTTTCTTTCGTTCAAAGAACCCTTATAAATATTTTCTTTTTAATAAATAATTATTAAACGTTCTAATATGTAAAGGTCTCGTAATTAGAAAAATATTTACAGTATATTTTAGGAAGAAGGTCCACATAACCTTACTAGGCCAACCAATCGGTTTCGTTACCACCGCCAATATAGATGCAAAAACCGTCAAGTGATCTAGTCATGTTTCGATTTTAGTCTATGGGTTCACCGGTTTTCAAGAGATTATTGCATCGATTTCTTGTTGAGGTGGTAGTTGTCTCCTTATGGGATATTAAAGTGACTCGTAATGCAAATTCGTCTTTTTTTCGCCCATTTCGTAACCGCAAAATTTATCCAGTGACGGTGGTGACGATTTGTAACATTTCTCACATATTCCCAGGCAACTTAGACAACTCCGGTCACTTGAAGGTTTTGCATCTGTACCTGCAGGTACCACTCAATGTTTTAAGATTTCACTAATTTGGGGAACCAATTTTAACAGGATTATTTTACTGATACTGCAACCGACCAGCGTCGCTATAACCGACCGACCGTCGCTATAACCGACCGGCCGTCGCTATAGCCGACCGGCGAGCCGTCTGCAGGTGGGCGCTTGTCCACCGTAATATGCTATTTATGAATAATGTTTTATTCTGCCAGCGTGCGCCCCCCTCCCCGCCTCCGCGCCCCCGCCGGCTCCCCCTGACCCCCACTAGCGGCGGATGGTTCCCGCCCGCCCAGTGTTAGGGCTGCTCCACTTGTATTTTATATAATGCGATTTGTTTATTATTGCAGCTGAAGGAACATATGAATGTGGGCGCCTGGTCGGTGCTGGCGCGATGTACGTTTGGATCGGTATCCCATATTGACTCAGTACCACCTGTCTTTTCTATTCTCCCATTTGGCGATTTGGTGAAAAAAACAAAACACGTACATCGTCGCTATCAGTACCAGCTGGAATGCCCGCGAGACTATGGACTCATATGTTTTGTAACATATATATATACTCGTATATATATCATCACGGGTGCCTTACGGCGCCCGAGACCGCCTAGACGGCCCCAGGGTACCTAGCGGAGGGGTTTTAATCCCACTTCGTCGTAGCCGATGGTATGAGTCTACACCGAACAAGTGGCTAGCTCGTCGCGATGTTTTGAATATACTCAATAACCCATCTATAAACAGTTTCACAAGTTGGTATAGTGAAACCGGGACCGACAGCTTAACGTGCTCTCCGAAGCACTATAGTGGTATTGTCAAACAAGTGTACATATTTTTTTTAATTAAAAACTCATTGGTACACACCGGGATTCGAACCAGGGACCTAAGTGATTTTAAGTCCAAGGTCTAACCAACTAGGCCACCACGTATATAACATTTTGTAACATTTACCTATTTTAAAAATTGCTCAAAATATTAGTAAGTGACAATTGTGACGCTTTCGTAATAAATATTGGCTCTATGTATTTGAATGGAACTCTCTATCGAATTTTGACACTTTTCACTCAATTATATGTAGGTATTATCGCTGATCTAGCAATCAGCATAGAACTCGCCATTTACGTGCGAGATTAATCTCACAATATACGAGATCTCGCTATGGAGACTCGATGCATTCCCTAGTAGCAGCATTAGAACATCTTCGGCCTTGGACACTTCACCTGGTTGTGTCAGCCCTAAGGTTCATTTATTGCTTGCTTTGTTTTGCCCCCCGCCGGTGGGGGCGCTGGCTTCGTGCGCCGCGTTTAATTAATGGAATAAGTCTCTCGTTTGTAAAAGTTCAGCTCGAACCCCACCCCCACCCCCCCAACGCGACGGTGGGGGTAGTTTTAATTTTAGTTTTATATAGGTATGCTATTTTAATGAATCCAAAAATAGGTTTTAATATATTTTTGTTATCATATTTGGTCAAAAAATATTTAGGTCTAAGTCCAAAATATTACAAAAAAATAAACGATCACGGTGTGGATTCCATCTACTTATTACATATATTTCCCCGGAATTTATATTATTATATATTATTGGTTTACAAGTTCTACCTTCACGGTTTCTCGAGAGTTGGTCGACAGAACGAGCGACTGCCTGATGCAACAATCAGCCTGCGCACACTTCTACACAGTAACTAATTAACAGCTGAATAATTATATGTGCGTAGCAATAAGATTTTAAATGATATATTTGACAACACCACGTCCAGACTCTTCGACCGGTTTTCAGGAGACTAGTGCGTCGATTTCTTGTCGAGGTGAGAATCTCCTTTCAGGGTGCGGTTACGTAATGGGTAGTTGAATTGACGACAAGGCAGCGGGTATATTAAAATATACTCGTAATGCAATTCGTTGTCGCCCCCCATTACGTAATTGCATCATTTAGTCGGCATAGTGGGAGCGATCAATTGTTAAAGAATAATTATTGATTAACCCCATTCGTAGACGCTCACCACCAGGTAGATACAAAGTGATATGTCGTACTCCAATAAAAAAACCGTTAAGCTGTCGGTCCCAATTTCACTATAGCAACTGTTGATGGTACGTATTCAGTGGCAGTTACTATTATATCTGTGTGTAGCGACGATCCCCTCCCGCCGGACAAAACACTGTAACATGAATTTACTTGTTTAGCGTTGACTGTAAAAGAAAAAGGGTGAAACAAAAAAAGAATTAAATTACCTCGCATTAAAGTAAATATTGACGAAAATCTGAAGAGGTAAAGTGGAGAAGGGTTCTTTAAATGACCCTTTCGTGTAAAGAGTGGAAAACAATTGAAGTGAGAATTGGTGTAATGTGGGGGACGCAGAATGGTAAATGCGCAGCCCTGTGGGGACTCCGCAGGGTTATTAGTTTACTTATCGGGGGTCGGCCTTTCTTCCCAACTATAATCGAATAAATATTTTGATTAAAATACGAATATTTGATGGATGTTGTTTGTGGTTTCGGGTTAACGACATGTTTCTTTATTTACAGGTACGCACGCGCATAGCTGATGGCTTATCTGCTTAAAGCCTAAATGGTGCACTAAGTAAGGGATTTTTGATAATTGGAATTTAACAGGGCGGTGCAAATGAACCTACTTAATTTATAGATATTTTTATTTTCTTCTCAATTTAAGTGAAGTCAATTTTATTATTTTAAGAGAGATAAAGACGTTTAATAAATAAAAATCCAAAGGGTTAAAAATCTTTATGTAATAGTCCTTAGTTTTTCGTTTGATTTTCCTAATCTGTTATATTGTTACCAAATGCCTTTCTATAAGCAAATAAATATGTTCATATGGTAGCAGTATGGCCCTGAACAACTAGTACAGTCCGGCCCTGCGCTCCGCCGCCGCCGGTCTGGTCCTCCCCTGCGCTACTCCAGCTACTTACAGCAGAGATAGTTAGCATGCCGAGGAAAGTAGAAACGCGCTGACGCTATTTTACATTTCCTGCCGACGTCGCTGTAGATGTTCAGCAACACGTTAACCTATTTGTGTGGGCGAAACACCGCCGGAGCGGACCAACCGATGCACATCTGCAAGCTGCAGCTGTCACCGCCCCTTCTACCCCCCCCCCCCCCCTCCTCCAGACCACCCGGTTTCCCCCCTTTGTACCCCCCAGATGGTAGTGTAATAAAGCAAGCTATATTTCACACTTAGAGCCATAATGAGCGCGGCCCAAATAATTGGATCACGTACATAAGTCATTATTACTCGCACCTCTGCGAATGTATCATTACTGCCAACCCCTCCCCCCCCCACCCTGGGGGACGCAACAACCCCTTCTCTGGAGGTGCAAGTTTTAGCAACTTATGCTCGGGCTCGCGTCCCTGCCTTAGTATTTAGTTGTATTGTCTTCTCATGTATATGTCTATTTCAATGCTTTGTTTTGTTGACAAATAGAGAAATACTTTGGGAACTAAACAACTTGTCAGTAGTTATATTGACTTTGCTCCTGTTTCAATATTGACTCCCGCTCGACCCCTCCCCGGAGGACCTGCAAATAATTTATTGCTTATGTACATCGATGCTCACAGGTTTTGGAATATATTTAAACAACCAAAAAATCATATGTATAGTTGCTGGGGTCTGAATACAACCAACATCCGGGTGTAGTTACCGTAACCCCCTTTAGGACTAGCATTAGCCGAGGTCTGAATACAACCAACATCAGTTTGTAGTTACCGTAACCCTTTAGGATTAGCATTAGCCGAGGTCTGAATACAACCAACATCAGGTTGTAGTTACCGTAACCCTTTAGGACTAGCATTAGCCGAGGTCTGAATACAACCAACATCAGGTTGTAGTTATCGTAACCCTTTAGGATTAGCATTAGCCGAGGTCTGAATACAACCAACATCAGGTTGTAGTTACCGTAACCCTTTAGGACTAGCATTAGCCGAGGTCTGAATACAACCAACATCAGGTTGTAGTTACCGTAACCCTTTAGGACTAGCATTAGCCGAGGTCTGAATACAACCAACATCAGGTTGTAGTTAACCCTTTAGAATTAGCATTAGCCGAGGTCTGAATACAACCAACATCAAGTTGTAGTTACCGAAACCCTTTAGGATTAGCCGAGGTCTGAATACAACCAACATCAGGTTGTAGTTACCGTAACCCTTTAGGACTAGCATTAGCCGAGGTCTGAATACAACCAACATCAGGTTGTAGTTACCGTAACCCTTTAGGATTAGCATTAGCCGAGGTCTGAATACAACCAACATCAGGTTGTAGTTACCGTAACCCTTTAGGACTAGCATTAGCCGAGGTCTGAATACAACCAACATCAGGTTGTAGTTACCGTAACCCTTTAGGACTAGCATTAGCCGAGGTCTGAATACAACCAACATCAGGTTGTAGTTACCGTAACCCTTTAGGACTAGCATTAGCCGAGGTCTGAATACAACCAACATCAAGATGTAGTTACCGAAACCCCTATAGGATAAGCATTAGCCGAGGTCTGTACATAACAATGGCGTGCACAGGGTTTTAGTATACGGTAGGCAGAATTTATTTATAACTATTGGTATCTTACCAAAAAATGAGTTTTCTTTCTTGATTTTAATGTTAGAAATTAGCAATTTCAAACATCTACAAAATGACAATATAATGAATATTATGATATATTTCGCGACATAGTATATTTGCGGATACTTGAAACAGTATTTAAAAAAGCCATTACATATTATTATAAACAGGTTTTGCACAAAATAATTAAAATTATCACCATAAACGTCGTCGCCACAGAACGACGATATGTGTGACGGGTATATGTGCGTCTAGCGCGCACTAAGAATGCGAAAGTGAAAAAAAAAGTGTCTTTAAAGTTAATAAATGTCAAAAAAGTAATTTTTACCTAAAATTGTGATAGCATTACGTAACAGCAACTCCCTTAAAAAATGGAAAATGAGAAATTTAAATTACGTGGGCATCTCTTAATTTAAAATTGTTCGCTTACAAAGACATTTTTTTTTATATAAAACTTATCCCTCCTTTGGAGATTTTTTTATTCATTATAGTTCGTGCAAAAATAATATAGATCTTCTACTATTAAAGATTTAAACTTTTTCGAGATATCCGTCTAGACAAATATACAGATAGTTAGGGTACCATTTTTCTTTAAAACCCTATATATTTTCAAAACAACATTCATAGAAATAAAAAATGAAGAATAATGATATTTTGTTGTGTGATAGTTGATAGCAAATATTTGTAGATAAGTTCCCAGCCTGAGATATCCCGATCGCCACTCGCCCTGGGACCGCTCACTTCTCACGACACACATCTGCGTGTGCCTATGTAGAGTCCGGCATGCCATCTGACAGCTCCGTATCGGGCAACAAGCGAGATATTAATTATGCATGGCACTTTATACAAAGTATTCAATGAACATTTATTAAACATATTTGCTTACTTATAAAGACTATGGATATTAGTATCCATGTATTGTGGTAAGTAGGTATTTACATAGAAGCGTTTATCTATTATGTCTATCATAATCAACGTAAGAACTTACTGTGAAAAGAATCGCCGACAATAAATAAATAGTGTTGGCGCGGGTCCCGGAAGTGGTGCGTCATGTCGACGACAGCAGTCTATGCACAGGAAATGAAATCTTAGGCTAATCGGATATTGTACGTTTCACAAAGGATGCCTTAAAATTCACAATAAAAAGATGAAATAAAGCGTTTAGAAATTATATTGGGAATGAGTACTATAAATGCTTATTTTTGTGATTAATTCCGGTATTTTATTAGATAGGTTTATGTTTTATGGTTAAATATTACAAAACCAACGACCGAATCTACTGGCAGTGACCGAATCTACCGTACCACATGAAGGAGCGACCAACTGCACTATACTATACCACAAAGCGCAGCGACCGACTCTACCGTACCATAACGAGCAGCGACCGACTCTACCGTACCAGATGGTGGAGCGACCGACCCTACCGTACCAGATGGTGGAGCGACCGACCCTACCGTACCAAATGGTGGAGCGACCGACCGTATCACAACGAGCAGTAAAGATACTCTACCGTACCAAAAATTACAATCTCAGCATTTTATTAAAAATTATAAAGATGCGTTGTTAATGGGCGATCTACAAACCATAATTTGAGCCAAAACTATAGTAACACACGACACCTATTGTGTTGGCGTAATGTAGCATTCGAGTGATCCGGACCGTTTACGCTCGGGACATACAGTAAGTTGGTATTCCAAAACTATTTACTTCAATACCAGTAGAAAAACTGCCATAACTCTATTCTATGATAATGCTTTAATGTATCCAATACTATTCCATAATATATGGGCGTCGAATAACTTTGTATAATATGAATGTTATCGAGTTGTCACACAGGTTCCCGTGTGTGTGTGTGTGAGTGTGTGTGCGTGTATGGCGCCGTTCACCTTCCCAGTTAGCGAGCACAGATATGATTGACAAGTAGGAAAACGCGAGGAAAAAATGTTATATTGATTACACGGCTTATGTATGGAGTGGACCACAGACCGAAGCTGGCGCAGAGTCTCCTACTGTGGCCACATCCCGCTGATACTTGTCAAGGTATGGATTCTTATTAATAAAATAATTAAACAATCTGCACATGCAAGCACCTAAAGCGTCTTTATTTCTGGAGATCCGGCGATCTTAATGAATTGTATGCATTATAGGAAAAGTCTTGCCATAAATATTGTAACAAAGAAAAAAATTTATATATCAAATAATATTTATTATTTTTATAGTTAGTTTAATACATAAATATAAAACATTTTTTAAATATAATAAGCTTATTCGAAGTGGTCTCCATTGGCTGCAATACAGTCCTTTAAACGTTAAGGCCAGTTATCAGTAGAAGCACGCACTCTTTCCATGGGAAAAATCTTCACTGCCAATCGTATGGATTGTTTTAGGGACTCCAAATTATCATGGCGTTTAGAGCAAACCGTACTCTCTAAAACTGACCATAAATCATAATCCAGCGGATTAAGATCGGGACTGGACGACGGCCAGTCTTCAGCTCTGATGAAGTCCGAAACGTTGGCTTCCAACCAAGACTGCGTGGACCGAGCTTTATGACCCGGCGCCGAGTCTTGCTGGAAGGACCAAACTTGGTTATTGAACATGGTGTTGTTAAGGGGCTTAACTATGTATTTTCTCAAGAATGGTATCTTGATACACTTGTGCCGACGTTTTGATACCCTTTTCACAAAAATATGGCTCAGTCACTCCTTCATAGCTAACACGCCACCAAACCATCACTGAAGTCGGATAATGCCCATGTTGTACTCTGTCGACTAATTGGGAAGCATCGAGCATAAATACGGTCATTTTGTTTGTTAAAATGTTGCTCAATTGTAAAAAACTCTCATCCGTAAACATTTTTTTTCTGTGACCTCGCTTTGCGTACCAATTCAGTAGTTGTTTCGATTTTACCACCCTATTCTTTTTTAAATTATCAGTTAGGAAATGATCAGTGCGTCTCTTATAGACTGCAAGCCTAAGTCATCTTTTATAATACGCGACATGGATCTAGGTGCTTCTTCTCCTGAGACTACGTGGACGGCCAAATCTTTTTCTGTCACAAACAGAGGAAGTCTCATTGTACCTATTAATAGCCCGGTACATAAACATTTAACTAATACCAAGTGTATGGAGACTTTTAAAAGTTGCCTTTGGCTCCATACCTACTTTGTGTAATGCACTCACAGCGATTCGGTTCTCTTTATCACCCCACTGCATTTTAATATCGCAAAATATTGTACAATGTATTGGCGCCAAAATGAGAAAACACAATAAATAATCGTATAAAAATGACAGATTCCAAATTCAAATGTAATATTTCTTTTATTTTTAATTGTAACAGTAGGTATTTAAGGCCAGACTATGTATAAATCTTTGATAATTTGCTATAGGTACCCAATTAATTAAGTAAAGTCGAGGCCGCAGGTCGGTCTACTCCTTGTCCTTTACTATTTATAACATATTCCCTAATCGTATGTAATATAATATATAATCATGAGCCCACAACTTAATAAGTTACAAAAATCCTTCCTAATCCTCTTCGTTATTATTCACATCCAATGCATTTATAATCCCTATTGCTAACACAGAAAATAGAAATAGAACGGCAAAGCGAGATATCCGCCCAGCGCGCGCGCATCTCCGCCCAGCGTGCGCGCGCGTCGCGCGGTCGGGTTACATCTGTGGTCACTCAATGGCGAATAAAAATGCCATTGAGTATCGCAGCGATTTCAATATGTTCCTTAATTGCCGCTTCAGCGAACCCGCGGGGACGCTGGTGCGGCGACCGGCAGCGCTGGCGCGGCGACAGGCGGCGCTGCTTTTTTCACACTCTGTCGATGTGAACTGATTCAATTTATCTAGGACGTGATCAAACGGCGCTGTCAGGGCTCGCACTGCTCCATACTAGTGTCCAGCTGCACTTTGTTGTGACTGACGGAGGCAAAATATTAACTTTAAAATACTAAAAACATGTTATAAAAAAGGAATTTAGAACCAATTTATCTAAATGGGAGATATAAATAATTACATTACAATCAGTTTTCTTTCCCGCAGAGGTTTGATCGGCTTATGCGAACGGATGACTATGTGGCGATGTGAAGTACAACCCTACGGTGTCGCGTCGGTTCTTGCGCATTTCATTGAGTAGTGTCCAGGAAGCCGAGCGCACTGACTACCCTATTAATTATTTATCTTATTTTCACGGTTTTTTACTTGCTACGTCTTGGGCACCACCGCTAGAGGGCTCTCATTTTGTTGCAAATAATTTAGAACTGCTCAATAGAATGAACTATTTTATTAATGCGATATTTATAGAAAATAGTTTTTTTAGGTTGAATTTCCACCCATGGCAAAAATAGTAGGTTTTCTGTACAGTTGTTTGTGGTCTGGGTGTTTATAATTTAATATAATATTATTTTGATTACATTTAATTACTTTAACTATTGTATAATTTGTATTAGTATCATTGTTTCTGGTACACACAGTATAAGCCTAGAACTTAATTTGTGATTAATACAATATGTATTGTCCATATTATTATTGTTTTTTTTTTGAATTCTTAAGTTTTTTTCCTGATTCCTACAAAATATTCACGTACGTTGTAAAATGTAAAAATTTTTGTTGCCCTTTCCTAGAGTTTAATTTTTTCGATATAGACGTTCTCCAGCAACCCATTGTGATATATCTGAATAAAAATGTTAGAGGTTTGAGTACTGAGAACTGGTAAACTCACAGACTGATCCCAAAACAAAGGTTTCAGAAAAGTTAAACCCACAAATTGGTTACGAAACAAAACATTTGAGTCTCCTGAAAACCAGTAAATCGCCTCATTTTAAAACATTCACCATAAAATATCGTCCAGTCTACATACATACTTATTTTTTTTATCTTACAAGTCAGAGAAACAATAACCCACGCAAAGAATAGTGTTAAAAACTTTGTCTAATATGAGGTTCTCCGTTCTGCTGATCAAATCGAAAAACTTTGGAACCCATGGAACCATAAGCCGCAAATGAAAAAAAAATTACCTTCTCCGTACAAACTAGTAATGTTAAAATGACCCATGGTGATTTTTTTTTAGGGAATAGTTGTTCGATTTGATCAGTAGAGCCTAATATAGACTAAAGTACAAGCTTTTAAATTCTCCCTGTTATCTATTATCCTGTTATTGATTACGTATACTTATGAGCACGCCCCCTGCCGGCGTGCATCGGCCACACATCGCAGCTCTGGTGGCTGGGAGTAACCGCGGCGCTCGTCCTTGGGCAACACACTATATCCATTTTAAACAAGATAACAAACTACAAAAAAGAAAGTAAATGTTGCAAACAATATAATGCGATCAGTCGATTAGCCTCCCCCTGCCGGCCGGTCGGGGGGCTAGGGGGGCTATGGTAATGTGCGTGCTCGTGCGTCGTGCTCGCAGACGAGTGGTTTCCCCTTCTGGTGAGGTATTATTATATGATAGGAAATGTCATGCGTTTGCTGCAGAAATATAAAAGCCCCAACACAAATTCCATAACTAGTAGGTATTAGCAGTAAGTACCATAAAGTAGCAGGTGTAAAACCAAGTAGCAAGAAGTGATAGGTGTTAACAGTAAGTTAGGTGTCGGGTTACATTATAAAGTTTCATTTTGACAAATTGAAACAATTGTCTATTGTCGTTTCGAGTGGTGTCTGCTGCGTTTAGTTTCACGTCAAAACTCTTATTTAGAAATAATCTAATTGTTGATGTGTTGATGTGCTGATGTGGCCCTTGCATGTTTATTTCAAACTAAATTTAAAAACAATCGACAACCACATTTAATTTAGAATGTTGTGGTAATCGTGAAACAAGTTTACTTCTGGTTTCTTAATACATTCAGGAGCTATTCTGTTATCAAACTTCTGGTTTCTTAATACATTCAGCTATTCTGTTATCAAACTTCAAATTTGACACATTTCCCAAACATGTGCCACTTCCGCCCTTGAATTGGCATTGATATTCAACTAATTTAATAGACACATTAGAATAAGGCTTCTGGCCTCATTTTAATTGAAAGTGAGAAGATCATTAATACGTTAATAAACCTTGCGTATCAATATCATACTTTATCCTGTCGTTGGGATCCGCCGCCAGGGGTCGCAGGCGCCGCGCAAGAGAATGTCGACATATATGACGTAGCCTTTAATAGTAGGTGGCTGGACATATATATTCACATTATTTTCATTGATATGATATCTATACTAATATTATAAAGCTGAAGAGTTTGTTTGTTTGTTTGTTTGTTTGAACGCGCTAATCTCAGGAACTACTGATTCGAATTAAAAAAATATTTTCGTGTTGGATAATCCATTTATCGAGAAAGGCTATAGGCTATATAACATCACGCTACGACTAATAGGAGCGGAGTAACAAAGAAAAATGTTGCAAAAACGGGGAAAAATTATTCCTTTTAAGAGCGTACGCTGCGTAAACGGTTAAATTTAAACGCGCAGACAAAGTTGCGCGGGTCAGCTAGTGTATAATAATTTAACAATTGATGTCTGTCGCAGTATCACACAACGGAATGGTGAATGTAACCATTCCCACTTGTGTTTTAATTAATCATATTTAAAATACAGCGCGTCTCAAAATGTTGCCACCCGAGGGGGAAGTACGTTAAATATTGAATATTTTACTGAAAGTAGACTTACCAAAACGGCATCAAAGTTTGACTTTGATATTTATGCCGTTGATGTCCAATTCTCACAAAATGTTGCTTTTGAGGCAAAAACCGTTAAGTGACCTTGTTATGTTTCGGTTTTGGTTTGCGGGTTCATCGGTTTCTTGTCGAGGTGGTAGTTTCATTTTAGGGTGCGGTTACGAATATCGTAGTTAATTTGACAATAATTCAATGCAGCTACTATAGTAGACTCGTAATGCAAATTCGTCTTTGCCGTCGCTCATTTCGTAACCGCATCATTTAGCCGGCATAGTGGGAGCGATCAATGTTGTTAAACAACAATTTATTAATCGACACCATTGATGGATTATGTAGTTTTGCTTATCACCAGGTAGATACAAAGTCACATTAACCCAACCAGCAACAACGTAACTGGTTCGATCGACATATAGCTTCGATGCCCCTAGATGGCGCTGTGAGTGGTACTATACAGTGAGTGGTGTGCCACGTCCCTCACTGCCGCGGCACGTAGAGGAAGGTGTAACGTGCCCTTTGGTGTACTTCGGAGTTCGCTCCAACCCTCTTAAAGTTCATTCTAAGTAGTCGTTATAATTTGCTAATAACTATTATACATGCAAAACACCACTCAATTAATGGAGGTGTTCCCAAATGTAACTATTGTATTTAAGTGGCAGCTAATGGGTAACACGAGAGGTAATGGATCGCTTGACCCGCCGCGGGGCAGGAGGCGTCCGCGAGGTGGCGCTGAGGATGATTGATGCGGTATGTGTGTAGTGAAGGTGCGGCCTCGGGACTCATCTCCATTTTATTATTTTCACAGTATAAAATTTATTGGAACATGGCATTTTTTCATTAGAATCTACAAAGTCCATGAATGGGATCGATCAATAAATGTTGTTTAACAATATTGATCGCTCCCACTTTACCGGCTAAATGATGCGCGGTGAAAAAGACGTATTTGCATTAACAGTCTATATTAATTCTTATTGTCAATACAACTACTGGTTTCGTAACCGCATCTGAAAGGAAATTATCACCCTACAAGCTCGACAAGAGATCGACGTAAGACTATCACCCTACAAGCTCGACAAGAGATCGACGTAAGACTATCACCCTACAAGCTCGACAAGAGATCGACGTAAGACTATCACCCTACAAGCTCGACAAGAGATCGACGTAAGACTATCACCCTACAAGCTCGACAAGAGATCGACGTAAGACTATCACCCTACAAGCTCGACAAGAGATCGACGTAAGACTATCACCCTACAAGCTCGACAAGAGATCGACGCAAGACTCCACCGGTGCTCTAACCTAACAATGAAACATACATGAGTATGTGGTAGCTGGACTGAGAGCAAAGTCATACACCAGGGCGGTCTGCAACATTAATAAAAACGTCTAAAAGTAATCGACACAAAAAGTGAAAGACAGAGTTGTAACCAGGTTGCCGCGTAATCGCCGTAATGCGGTCCATTTGGTATTTAAAACGCGTTGGTGAATGGGCGCTCAGACGGACCGCTTTGACAAACCGCCTGCAGGAATCTGCCCCCCCCCCCCGCACCACTTCGGCAGAAAGTTTCTGTCTGTCATCACAAGTTTGAGATCTGGATAAATTAGTTTGGAACGGTTTTGGTCCATTGAGTTCTTTCTTAGAATACAGTTACCTCGGTTAGCGTTTATTCAGGTTTGGTAGTTGCCGTATAGAGCCGCGTGAGGGGGCATCATCGCTTGTTACGAGCATTGTCTTACTATATATAATATAATGTTGGTGGATATGATCGCTGGTTGGTGACCACCAAAATTATATACCTAATGACCATTCCATTGACTTTTATAGTTTCATTACCAATTTTAATCAAATAATTTGTCATTGAAAGAGATATTGAAATACCAATGTTTCTTAATCAATAACGATTGTATTCCTAACTTAGGAATACAATCGTTATTGATTAAGAAACATTGGTATTTCAGATGGACATGGAACTCTTCAGATGAAAAAACATACAACGAAATAGATTTTATTATAATAAATACGAAGACATTATTACTAAAAAAAAAATACCACACATCCAACAACGCTTAAAAAAATTGCTTTAAAAGCCTTAACGTAACGTACGTCATTGAAAGAGATATTGAAATACCAATGTTTCTTAATCAATAACGATTGTATTCCTAAGTTAGGAAATTGAAATACCAATGTTTCTTAATCAATAACGATTGTATTCCTAAGTTAGGAATACAATCGTTATTGATTAAGAAACATTGGTATTTCAATATCTCTTTCAATGACGTACGTTACGTTAAGGCTTTTAAAGCAATTTTTTAAAGCGTTGTTGGATGTGTGGTATTTTTTTTTTAGTAATAATGTCTTCGTATTCATTATAATAAAATCTATTTCATTGTATGTTTTTTCATCTGAAGAGTTCCATGTCCATCTGTGCTTATCTTTCTTTTTGAAATACATATTCATTACCTTAAACTGATTTTCCAGGCAAAATTCTATGAGCTTTTCCCCTAGTTTGTTTCTCTTACCATATCATACATGCGCGACCGGGACTGTGGAGTGTCGCGGGACCACTCTAATGACATGCGCGACCGGGACTGCGGAGTGTTTAGGGACCACTCTAATGACATGCGCGACCGGGACTGCGGAGTGTTTAGGGACCACTCTAATGACATGCGCGACCGGGACTGCGGAGTGTCGCGGGACCACTCTAATGACATGCGCGACCGGGACTGCGGAGTGTTTAGGGACCACTCTAATGACATGCGCGACCGGGACTGCGGAGTGTCGCGGGAGCACTGTAATGACATGCGCGACCGGGACTGCGGAGTGTCGCGGGACCACTGTAATGGCATGCGCGACCGGCACTGCGGAGTGTCGCGGGACCACTCTAATGACATGCGCGACCGGGACTGCGGAGTGTCGCGGGACCACTGTAATGACATGCGCGACCGGGACTGCGGAGTGTCGCGGGACCACTCTAATGACATGCGCGACCGGGACTGCGGAGTGTCGCGGGACCACTCTAATGACATGCGCGACCGGGACTGCGGCGTGTCGCGGGACCACTCTAATGACATGCGCGACCGGGACTGCGGAGTGTTTAGGGACCACTCTAATGACATGCGCGACCGGGACTGCGGAGTGTCGCGGGACCACTGTAATGACATGCGCGACCGGGACTGCGGAGTGTCGCGGGACCACTCTAATAACATGCGCGACCGGGACTGCGGAGTGTCGCGGGACCACTCTAATGACATGCGCGACCGGGACTGCGGAGTGTTTAGGGACTACTGTAATGACATGCGCGACCGGGACTGCGGAGTGTCGCGGGACCACTGTAATGACATGCGCGACCGGGACTGCGGAGTGTCGCGGGACCACTCTAATGACATGCGCGACCGGGACTGCGGAGTGTCGCGGGACCACTCTAATGACACTAATAACATGCGCGACCGGGACTGCGGAGTGTCGCGGGACCACTCTAATGACATGCGCGACCGGGACTGCGGACATTGGCATATTTTAGTACAAAAGAACAACTAAGCCAGAGTTATAAGGCAAATAAATTATTAATCTTATTTAAAGGTTTTTTTTTACATACTCGATAACCGTTGAGATATCTTTTACGTAGTAATTATACAAATTAACGAACTATGTAGGTACATTGAAAATTATAATTATATATAAACAACCGTTACGGCACGGACGGACCGAAATAATGCCTTGTTAAGTAAAAAATGAAGTTGGATAACGTCTGAGCGGTCACGACTAGCGGCGGCGGCGGCGGCAGCGGCACGAGCGCAGGCCCCACTATGTCATCCCCCAGCAACTCTCTCTACTAGAAACATGTTTAGTGCTTCTCTAATGCGTATGTTATGCGGGTAAACACCTACAATCGTTATTTATTAAAAAAAAAAATTGGTTATAAATATATATTCCTAATCTGTTATCTTGTTGACCGATGGTCTTCCTCTAAGTATATAAATTAACAAAATAATTTGCTCTTCGTTTACGAGAGATGAAAGTTCTGAACAGATTCATAACTATGTTAGGCGTGGTGGTGCCAAATAAGATATTTTGGATGTAGGAATATTAATTTATTAGTTATTCTATAAGAGAATAAAGTATTTAAATTGTTAGTTAAATCGCAACTGGTTTTGTATATAATTGCTATAAAATCTGTGTGAGAAGCGCTGGCGACCGACGACCACGCATATGCATGAGACTGCGAGCGCTCGAGGAAGTTTTTGTGACGCCTCGGGGACCACACCGCGGCTCCGGGCGGGACACATATTATTTTAAATCAAATCCAATTCCAAAGGGAATTGGATTTGGCCGTTTACAAGATTTCGGTGGTCGTTGTCACAGGTAACAACCGGTTACAAGAGCTCGGTGGTGATCCTTGTCACCGGTTACAAGTGCTCTGTGGTGATCCTTGTCACCACCGAACTCTTGTAACTGGTGACAAAGACCGATAGTTACAAGAGTTCGGTGGTCATCCTTGTCACCAGCTACAAGAGTTCGGTGGTGATCCTTCTTATCAGTTACAAGAGTTTGGTGGTGATCCTTGTCACCACTTACAAGGGTTTGGTGGTGATCCTTGTCACCAGTTACAAGAGTTCGGTGGTGATCCTTCTCACCAGTTACAAAAGTTTGGTGGTGATCCTTGTCACCACTTACAAGAGTTCGGTGGTGATCCTTCTCACCAGTTACAAGAGTTTGGTGGTGATCCTTGTCACCACTTACAAGAGTTCGGTGGTGATCCTTGTCACCAGTTACAAGAGTTTGGTGGTGATTCTTGTCACCAGTTACAAGAGTTCGGTGGTGATCCTGTCACCAGTTACAAGAGTTCGGTGGTGATCCTTCTCACCAGTTACAAGAGTTTGGTGGTGATCCTTGTCACCAGTTACAAGAGTTTGGTGGTGATTCTTGTCACCAGTTACAAGAGTTCGGTGGTGATCCTGTCACCAGTTACAAGAGTTCAGTGGTGATCACGGGTACGTGGCAACATATATATTTTATTTATACTCTACTACAATTGATTAGGCTGTGTCGCTTCTTAAACTTAAAATACGTAAGTATTTACACATTATTTCTTATAATAGTACAAGTACATAAGCTCCACTCCGAAAGCTCAATTTAAAAAAATAGCGACTCTTGCACCGACACAATAAAGCTCAGTTCAGATCGCACAGCGCTAATGGACTACATTTATGTTCACCTAAAGTTGCCTCTCTTTCTATCGCGTAATTCTTTACTTTTCTGACAACGTTAGGGTTGTCTTCTTTTTAACAAAACCTAGGTTAGGTACTTAGAAGTAAATACATAGATCATAAAACAATTAAATACGGGCCAATACATAAGTATGTACGAGCAAGTATGAATGTTGTCTACTTATCAAAACTGCACAATATTTCTAGTAATAAATAGTTCATGGTAGTGCACTAACTATTACTACCTATACTTATCAAACAAAACTAAACCTGACCTTGTAAACATAACTTATAAATACCTAGCTATACTATAGAGAGACAATGTTCTTAGCAAACCATGGATTCACCGTGCGGGTGCCGAGTCCATCGCGTGGTTGAAAGGCAGGGGAATGAACTTTAGCGTTCCCGGACTTGAGACCGCGAAGTAGGTTTAAAGGCCTTTTGAACTCTCACCTGCACTGTGTTCACTACCCTCTCTACTCAACCAAATATTATATGATCCTGTTAGCGCCATCCTGGAAACACGCTCCATAAAAGATCCGACGGCTGTTCTCGGAAGGCCAAGATCCTTCAATAGACGGTGCAAAGACTTTGCTGGAATTCCTCCTGCACCAACTTCTACTGCATAAAGTTGAATTTTAAATCCGTTTCTAGTAATTTCGTTTGTGAGATCAAAATATTTGTTCGACTTGATGTTGTGGTCCTTAAGTATGTTTGTTTGTTTATGTTTGTTTATGTATTAAATATCTATCAAAGTACGAAATACAAGAGACTTAGATAACTATAACAGAGGATAACATTTGGTACACAGGAAAGGTGGCGAGGAATGAAAATTCGCATTCTTATAAACAGACTACTAGATACACGTTTTGATATTTTTTTAGTGTATCTGCCTAATAATAACCTATAGGTAGACGTGGATTTTTTTACCTTTTGAGGAAAGTATGAAAGTACATAGTAGTATGAAAAACGTAAGGTCCGGATCCTTGTTACTATTATTTAAACGAAATGTGGCACAATAAGCTTTAGACCTCATTTTAGTTAATATTAAATATTGCGACGAGGTGCGTGAGTATCGCGGGACGTGCGACTCGGCCGGTGCGCGGCAGCCCTCGGCCGGGTACTTGTAGCTTCATACCTAAAGCGCGGAGTGGAACATCCCTGGTGTTTATTTAATGGGTGAATTTTATGCAACTGGACGTAAGGGAACATCTACAATCATATTTGGCACCAATACATCCACCATACTAATGGACTTTCAGCTCTCGTAAACAAAAAGCTAATTTATAACCAAATATTTTTGAAATAAATAATGTTTCTAGATGTTTACCCGCAACGCAGGAAATCCCGACCCTAGTCTCATTATACTGTACTCTATTATATAAAATACAATAAAAACACATTTCCGTACCAAGCTATATAACTTTTACAACTTTTGGTCTGCCCCAGGACTTAGCAGAATAAAAATTAATGCGAAAAACATAGAATGATACAGGCGATAGTAATGTGTCCCGCAGCAGACAGAGAGCGTGGTCGCCGCCGCATTAATTGTCCCGCCGGAGCCGCGCGCTGTCATTTGCCTTCTGTCGGACGGGAGCTTGTTGTTTCTGCATGCCGATTACGTCCGCATGTTGTGATCGACCACTTTTTCCTCCGTTTATCTTAGCTTAAGGCTCGCGAGGACTTATCTAAACAGTTTTTTGCCTCTAACTCTGTTCCTTTTATTTCCATAAATTCCGTCTTCATATAGCCACCGAGCGAGACCTCCACGATGGGGGGCGCAGACGAACCTAACTAATATGTAAAGCGACGGCTTACTGTGACCCGGTCGCAACATAAATATCACTAATTTACTCACTCGGTTATGAAAATATGTCTCACCTTCTGGTATAAGTCGTAGGTAACTAGGTACCGAGACCGACCACGTTCTGGTATAAGTCGTAGGTAACTAGGAACCGAGAGAGACCACGTTCTGGTATAAGTCGTAGGTAACTAGGTACCGAGACAGACCACGTTCTGGTATAGGTCATAGGTAACCAAGTACCGAGAGAGACCACGTTCTGGTATAAGTCGTAGGTAACTAGGTACCGAGACAGACCACGTTCTGGTATAAGTCGTAGGTAACTAGGTACCGAGAGAGACCACGTTCTGGTATAAGTCGTAGGTAACTAGGTACCGAGACAGACCACGTTCTGGTATATGACGTAGGTAACTAGGTACCGAGACAGACCACGTTCTGGTATAAGTCGTAGGTAACTAGGTACCGAGACAGACCACGTTCTGGTATAGGTCGTAGGTAACTAGGTACCGAGACAGACCACGTTCTGGTATATGACGTAGGTAACTAGGTACCGAGACAGACCACGTTCTGGTATAAGTCGTAGGTAACTAGGTACCGAGACAGACCACGTTCTGGTATAGGTCGTAGGTAACTAGGTACCGAGAGAGACCACGTTCTGTCGCACTCATCTAACGTGAACGAAATATATTTTGGCGATATCGTAGGGGGTCAGCGGGGTGAGGGGTAGTTTCTGTATGCTGCCCAATTCCAGTGCAGGTTTAAAACCCGTCTTCGGCATTTTTTTCTAAACAGCTTCGAGACATTCTTATCTATTATGAGATGCGAGACGGGACGCCAAATATAATGTTAATTTTGTTAAATCTAATTTATAAGCTTATTTTTAATATATTTATTAAAGCTGTCTATTTTTTAAATGTCTGTAATCTGTAAAAGGGTATGCGGCTGTTTAGGTATGCGCATGCGCGGGTGTGCGGGTGTGCGGGGTGTTCATCTCAATCATTCATCAACAATTTGCATTTTTCTAACACTGGAACAATGTTTAGTGAGCGGTTTGGGATGTTAGTCCGCCAGTGTTTATGCTCGAGGCCCACAGACTCCGCATTCGGTAATGTCTCCCACTCTGTCACAACCGCCTCAAGAACCGAGGACCCCCTGCTCGTTATAATATACGAAGTAAAGTAATGAGTAAGTTACCGCGTCGGCGCGGGAGAGGGCGCGGGCGCAGGTCGCTGATAATCTAGTTAAATATATTTATTGTTCCCGCGGCCGCGCTCGGGGCATGTCGGCCTGCCTCGGGGCACTAATATTTATGCATCGGTCGTTTATTTGCAGTACTTGCTACTCGCCGCAACAACACGAAGTGCTTTATGCTCATAATATACTGATCGGGAGTTTTGTGCATTGATAGTTATTATTGTGGCGCAATCAATTACTCCCATCTGTTAGATCGTGCTACACAATTATCTCTACTTACATCTCACACTATTATACATCTCTCGGCGCTATACATAGCAGTCCGCGCTGCCGGGACGACCCTGCCTTGGCCGGGACCGGGCCGGGACCGGGCCGCGCCGGAGTGCGCCGTGACTCCGTGCGCACGCGGCGGTATCGCGATGGCGCGCGCACGACCGACACTCATAACCCCTGATTTATGTGGTCCGGTCTGCCCGCAGTTGTTACCGCCTTAACGAACTGCATTCATTTTAACTTCGGCGTACTTTACTTTTGGTGAATTTAACCAAGTGAAGTGCGTAAGTCTGCTTTTGCAAAGTTACCGGACCAACAATCACGAAAGTTAGGCTCTCTATGAACTCAAATGAATTTTATATAATTTTCTGTAAATATTACAGAAAATTCAAGATTTGTAGTAACATTTCTGAAGCAAAAGTTACGAAAACAGTTACTCCAATGATATGGTGATGGTACTACCCGCCCATTTTCTTATTATACATGGTGACTTTGAAAGGATGTACCTTGGGCTAATGTGAGGTTCTACTGATCAATACGAACAACTTTTCCCATGGACCCATGTGCCGCAAATGAAGAAAAAAATTGCCTTCTCCATACAAACTAGTAATATTTAAATAACCAATCCATGGCAAAAGTTGTTCGATTTGATCAGCAGAACCTTATATAATCGGTCCAGTAGTATTTAAGTTATGCGCCGACAAACCAAACAATAGACAGACACGAATTCTAAAAATAATAGATGTAGAGAAGAACCCTTCTCTACATCTGCTGTATTTCAAGTTGGGTATACTCGTAGTATATTATAAACATGAAATACAGCAGATGTAGAGAAGGGTTCTAGTTGGGTATACTCGTAGTATATTATAAACATGAAATACAGCGGATGTAGAGAAGAGTTCTAGTTGGGTATACTCGTAGTATATTATAAACATGAAATACAGCAGATGTAGAGAAGAGTTCTAGTTGGGTATACTCGTAGTATATTATAAACATGAAATACAGCGGATGTAGAGAAGAGTTCTAGTTGGGTATACTCGTAGTATATTATAAACATGAAATACAGCGGATGTAGAGAAGAGTTTTAGTTGGGTATACTCGTAGTATATTATAAACATGAAATACAGCGGATGTAGAGAAGAGTTCTAGTTGGGTATACTCGTAGTATATTATAAACATGAAATACAGCGGATGTAGAGAAGAGTTCTAGTTGGGTATACTCGTAGTATATTATAAACATGAAATACAGCAGATGTAGAGAAGAGTTCTAGTTGGGTATACTCGTAGTATATTATAAACATGAAATACAGCGGATGTAGAGAAGAGTTCTAGTTGGGTATACTCGTAGTATATTATAAACATGAAATACAGCGGATGTAGAGAAGAGTTCTAGTTGGGTATACTCGTAGTATACTATAAACATGAAATACAGCGGATGTAGAGAAGAGTTCAAAAAGTCAAAAAAAAAAGTCAAAAGTCAAAAATATTTATTTCATGTAAACCTTTACAGGCATTTATGAAAAGTCAAAAAAAAAAAAAAAAAAGAGTATATATAAGGTCCTGTGTGTACTTGGCCAGGTCGCCATTCCTCCCACAGACAAATGTTGAGAATATAATACAAAATAAACAAATCGTAAACTATTAAACTATTGTCCTTGCGGGAAGAGAAAAAAAAAAAAAAAAAAAACAACCCAACCGAACACACACTACATAACCAACCAGTTTAAGACTAGGTGGTTAGCTGGTTCCATTGACCTGTCAATCGTTGACTGCCCTGCAAAAGTGCCACCAAGGCGACCAACCCAACAGACCATAGCTACGCCCCAAATATACATACTTTAGTATAGGTAATCAAAATATACCTACAAGTAGATAGATAAAAGGTATCTTTTAGGGCGCAAACGCTGATCACAAGTCGATCGCCTCAGAGACACCCTGGAGAAAAAGGTACCAGCAAGTAAAAAACTCTGATGTTCCACATGTACCGTATCATCGGAGGAGCATGGTCCTGCATGGTTATTGACTTAAACCTATGCTTATAGCATGTGGTATATACTCTCATCCTACTGAAGAGCACGCGTAGAACACCCCAAGGCAGATATACTATCTTACAATATTGAAAGTACAGAATTACAGAACACAACATTTCTTTGATGCCAGCGCCGGTCTATCAGCAGAAGATTTTTCGGGATCTCCGCTTCTTATATGATAACAATCAAACGTGCGTGCCCAGCGGAGATCCAAGGCCCCCACAGCAGCACCCGATCACGGACGTAACGTATGTGTCAGCCATCCTTCTGCTCAACCAGGCCCTTAGGGTGCAGACCAGAACCCGGCACACGCGCCACCACTGCAATGACCTTCAAAGGAGAGGAAATCCGCTGGATACGTATACTACTACATTGCAGGGCCAAATACATAGCTGAATCCAAGGCCTGCGCAAACATCAACTAGTTAAAAAAAAAACCATGGAAATGTATTCTATAACTCTGTTAACAAAATAACTTAAAATAAATAAGACAAATTAACATAAATGTTAAGTAATAACTAATTATTACCTTGTAGAAAATAGTAAATATTTAAAATTAAAATAATGATAAAAGGTTATAGTAATAACAAGTTATTACCTCATCCAAAAATATATAAAAAAATATCTACCTATTGTAGTATAAATATATACCTATAATAGTAAGTATTATGAATTATTACAATATGACAGTTACTATTAGTTTAGAGATTCCAGACGCAAAGAGGACTGATTCCAGACATCTCTGTCATTAATATAATCATTAACTTTGTAATACGCCTTGGCTATTAAAGTTTGCTTTATACAATTTTTAAATTTTATATCATTTAGTTCTATAATTGATTTTGGTAATTTATTAAATAGCCTAATACTGTTTATAAGAAAACATTTATTAGTTTTTTGTAATCTGAATCTTGGTATGTCAATTTTGTTTATATTTCTTAAGTTTCGGGTATGCCTATCTGCATTTTTATTAAACATATTATAATTTTTCTTAACATATAATAAGTTCTCAAATATGTATTGGGAGGGCAGGGTCATTATATCAATTTCAGGAAAGATTTCTCGAAGGGATTCCCGGGTCTTCATGCCGTAAATTGCTCTAATAGCTCTTTTCTGCAAGATAAATATGGTTTCTATGTCTGCCGCTGAGCCCCAGATAATAAGACCATAAGTCATAATACTATGGAAATAGGCAAAGTACACTAACCTGGCTGTTGCCACATCAGTTAATAGTCTGATCTTTCTGACTGCATATGCTGCTGAGCTCAATCTATTAGATAACGCGTTTATATGAGCTCTCCATTGCAGTTTGGAGTCGACTGTGATTCCCAAAAATACAGTGGAGTCAACAAATTCCAGTTCAGTATCGCCTAACTTCAGTGAACAGTTAATTACCCGAACGTTTGGCAAAGAAAATTTCAGGCACTTGGTCTTCTTAGTATTTAAAACCAAATTATTTGCTGTAAACCATTCAGAGACCATAGACAGAGTATTGTTTGCTGCTGACAATATGTTGTCTTTTCTATCAACTTTAAACAACAGGGACGTGTCATCAGCAAACAGCACTATCTGCGCTGTTTCTTGTACCATATGCGGAAGGTCATTGATATATACCAGAAACAGGAAAGGCCCTAAAATTGATCCCTGGGGGACTCCCATATTCACAAGAGATCCTTTAGATACACTACCATTAATGTTAACACATTGCGTTCTATTAGAGAGATAGGACTCCACAAGGTTTAACGCTACTCCGCGAACTCCATAGAATTCCAGCTTACCCAATAGAGTTTGATGATCTACACAATCAAATGCTTTAGACAGATCGCAAAAGACACCAATGAGATCCTGAGACTTTTCCCAAGAACTAAATATTTCCTCAATCAATCCAGTACCAGCATCTGTTGTATTTCTACCTTTTGTAAACCCATATTGACGATCGTGTAATAATTTGTTGATATTAAAATATCTTAATAGCTGACTTAGCATTATTTTTTCAAATATTTTGCTAAGCGCGGGTAATACGGAAATGGGTCGATAGTTAGTAGGGTCTGTTTTACATCCCGATTTGAATATAGGGGCTATTTTACTGTGCTTCATAAAGTCTGGGAAGACACCGTTATCCACACAACTATTATAAATGTCGGCTAAGATAGGCCCAATGGTGTAAATAATAGGTTCTATTGCTTTTACGGATAATCCCCATAAATCTTCCGTTTTCTTTTTATTTAACATTTTGAAGTGTTTTATAATATCCTCATTTGAGACATGTATAAAATTAAATTCTGTAAAATTTGGTATTTTAACATAACGGTTTAATAGTTCCTTAGCCATACTAGATGACGACTTAATACTATTCGTGACTTTAAAAGGTATATCAGCAAAAAACTTTTCAAATAAGCTAGCAACTTTATTTTTCTCAGATATCAATACTCCATTTTGTCTGATGGAAATATCATTTTGCTTATGTATGTTTTTACCAGTTTCATTATTTATTATTGTCCATACACACTTAGATTTATTTTTAGACTGTTTTAGTTTGGAGCTAATAAAATTAGATTTTGCCATAAGGCAAACTTTTTTAAATGTTTTTGAATAATTTCTAACATAGTTATGAAAATTTTGATCTAATGTATAGGATCTCCTATCATATAAATCATATAAAGTATCCCTGCTTTTCCTAATACCCCTAGTTGCCCAAGTAGCAAAATTTAATTTATCATTTATTTTCTTTGTCTTTACTTTACACACTTTATCAAATTCTTGGGTTATTAAATTATGTAAATTCGAATATGTTGTATTTGGTTTATTTGTATTATACTTGAAATTATTAATTTTATGTATGATATTATTATTTAAAATTTCTAGTCTATTTTCAGTAAGAGGTCTGTACTTAATTATTTTATTGGTTGGTTTAATTCGCGCCTTAAAGCTAATCATCAGACATTTATGATCAGAGCGTACACCAGTAATGACAGAGTGATCTGAAATGGTACAATTAGTGAATACATTATCAATGCAAGTCTGACTAGTTGCAGTAATCCGAGTCGGTTCTGTGAATATGTTATTTAAATTAAAGGAGTTAAAAAGAGAAATGAGCTTCTGTCTGTCACATGAATCTAATAAAATATCAATGTTAAAATCCCCACATACAAATATTCGTTTATTTAAATCTAATATTTTTGAGAGTATATCCTCCATTGTATCTATAAAGTAAGATAAAGACGATGTTGGGGGTCTATATATGCATAAGATAATATACGAGTCCATCTCTGCACATGAAATCTCACAAACACGTTCAACAGATAGTTTTACGATATCCTTTCGTTCCTTATACTTTAAAGTATTTTTAATTAAAATTATAGAGCCACCTCCTTCACAGGAGGTTCTATTAAAAAAACTAGCAACTGAGAAATTATTTACATTAAAACACATTTTGTCGGACTTTAGCCAGGATTCTGTAAAACACATTATATCTAAGTTATATTTTTCTATTAATAATTCAATGTCAAGAACTTTGCTAGAGAAGCTTTGAATATTTTGGTGAATTAAGTTAAGTTTACAAATGTCCTTCTCTATTGTCACATCTAAAAGTTTAAAGTTGGTTGCACCACAACATTATTAGTACTACTACTAAATGATGATGTGGAGTCAATGCTTAATAAAATATTATTAGCTACCAATGTAGCAATATTTCTCTGTACCTTCATAGGTAGTTTTATGCTATCCTGTGTCCCGTTAAAATGTCTAACAAATTTGTTTATGTCAAACGGAGTAAACAAATTATTGTAGCAAGTCATATTATAAATACAATTATTTAAATAATATAAATGTTTATTCTGTTGGGCAGTATACTTTTTTGAATAAAGGAATGTACATAATGTAACATTCCTTACTCCAAGTTTAGATAAAAGATCTACACTGTCCAACAAGTCTCCTTTGCTTGTGTTTAATCCATTTCCTACCATAATAACTATATTACTATATGAATTGTAAAACTTGGAGGAAATGGATTTTACAATGTTCTTAAAACTATTGCCTGGCATACAATAGTTTGTCACAGAATGGTCTAAATGGTAATTAAAAATTTGACCCATTCCCTTACCAATACTGTCTGTGAGCAGTAAAGTGTTGTTAGTTATGTCCTTTGGAAGAGTTACGCTGGAATAGGCAATGGATGATTCAGTATTTGACAAATTTATCTGATTTTCGCAGGAGCAACAATTTTTATTTACAAATGACTCAAATCTCTCTGCATTATATTTGCTTAATTGGAGAATTTCATCCATATTTTTAATTTGCTCGGTAAGGTCATTCTGTGACAACTGATATTTTTTTGTTAAGTCAGAGAGACATAAATGTAAGTTTGTTATTTCAGTTTTTAAGTTTAATTTGTCACTATCATGCTGTTGTTGTAAATTGACAATATATTCACTATTTTGTTTAGATTCCAGCATGAGCCTACGGCAGTCCGCTTTTAATGAAATATTCCTAGATCTAATATAATTATTATTAAATTTATTCTTATATTTTTTAATGAACTTCAATAACTTAATATATTTTCTATTACTAAAATATCCACTATTTACTGTAGTTACACTATTATTAACTTTTAAGTCCTTGTCGATTAACTCATCATACAAACATAAGGTTTGTTCGCTTTGACACCTCTCCTTTTCCTCTTCAAACTTCTCAATGGTCCTAAGAGCTTCATTAAGCTGCAGCTCGAGATGGCTAATCCGATCCAATGCCTGCACATAATAATCACTATACAGGCCAACAGCAGAAAGCTAGAAAAGTTCTAGTTGGGTATACTCGTAGTATATTATAAACATGAAATACAGCGGATGTAGAGAAGAGTTCTAGTTGGGTATACTCGTAGTATATTATAAACATGAAATACAGCAGATGTAGAGAAGAGTTCTAGTTGGGTATACTCGTAGTATATTATAAACATGAAATACAGCGGATGTAGAGAAGAGTTCTAGTTGGGTATACTCGTAGTATATTATAAACATGAAATACAGCGGATGTAGAGAAGAGTTCTAGTTGGGTATACTCGTAGTATATTATAAACATGAAATACAGCGGATGTAGAGAAGAGTTCTAGTTGGGTATACTCGTAGTATATTATAAACATGAAATACAGCAGATGTAGAGAAGAGTTCTAGTTGGGTATACTCGTAGTATATTATAAACATGAAATACAGCGGATGTAGAGAAGAGTTCTAGTTGGGTATACTCGTAGTATATTATAAACATGAAATACAGCAGATGTAGAGAAGGGTTGTGTAATATGTGTAAATTGTCCTACATGTTTATTTATTTATATATTCTTCTGAATGATTTACAGTAAACTTGACTTAAGTAAATTTGTTATTATTATTATAAGAAGAGTAATCCGTTGTTCCTATGATCACCATGTTTTATAATAACACGCTGCGAACACGAAGTTGCGGAAACCAGCCATACAGCCATACAGTACAGGGTGACTTTGTAATCTTGTACCTTACTGATCAAACCGAACAACTTTTCTTATGGAACTATGTGTCGCAAAAAAGCCTTCTCCATACAAATTAATATCTAATGTTAAAATTACCAATTGTATCGGGAAGCCAATTTATTTTCATTTGAAATACATGGTCTCATGAGAAAAGTTATTCAATTCGATGAGTAGAACCTCATATTAGCCCAAAGTAGGTACAACCTTCCAAATTCACCCTGCATTCATTTTTTTTTTATATGTAGGACCATTTACACATATTGCTCTGGTCACAAAGTAATCTCTAGGCTTGTACTATGTGTACGAGAAGCAACAATATAATACATATTATATTTTATAAATACCCAGACCATGACAAACTGTACAGAAAAAAACGTTCTAATATTTTTTTTTGCCATGAGTGAAAATCGAATCCACGAACTCCGGATACAACGCCAAAGGCGCAACCACTAGTCTACGGAGGCTGTCAATATATATCCCTCTTTTTAAAGTTGGTTATTTTTTTCGTTATGAACCAACATGTTTAGGTGCTTATAAAATATTAGGCATGTAGGTGCGGTTCCGGGTCGTCACAGCTACCCGCTGCCATCCGCCGCACACGATATCTGTAACGAGGTGGCGCAGTCGACGTATACAATAGAGGTGGTCGCTATCACAGACGCATACATATGCCTAAATGCCACAATCAGTGCGCCCGCGACGTGTTATTCAACTTTAGCATTTAGTGTGCGGCGGCTTCACGCAACCGACGCTCGCATATTTATGGCTAATCAGTCCCTTTCTTTGTAATGAATATGATAATGGAGAAAGTTCTCGCGATTATAAAACCTTGTGCTACTGTAATTGCGGAGGGTTTTTGTGCCAGCCCTAGTCCCGCTCCCCGCCCGCACCCCGCCTTAGGGATGCACACTGCATGTATCGATAGTCGCAATTTCACATTACTGGACCTTAAAAAACGATGTGTTTGGTCGCCCGGTAGGACATCGGCGGTGTAGTCATGAGCTGGTCGGTGCGCCACATAGAGGGAAAGGAATGAAGAACAGACTACGTTCGGCTTTTGCACCATCGAGAAGCCTTCAAATGTCTCTGGCACACCAGTGGTCAAAACGATTCATGTGCGAACGAACTGGGTGCGCGGTATCACCCCGCATCTTTCTATCGACAATGTTGAGCATCCGTGCTGCTGAAGTTTATGCAGTAGTCCTCCGAGAGAGTGAATAACAATATAATCGATAATGTTGCTGCTGAAGTTGCTTTTAATCACATTTTAGGACTTGATAATATTAAAAAACAGAAATTTTTAATAAGTAATGATACGCAAAATAACTGTGAGTTATATATATTTATTCAAATTTTTTACCTAGTGTAATATAATGAAATGTGTCGATAGTGTGTCCCGTCCCTCAGGTCGCGGGTCGCGGCCGGCTGCGCGCACGCACGCAGTTTTTCCTTCTGTTATTTGTTTGTGAGATATTTATAGAGTCGCACACGCTGCTGTTGATGCTGCGAGCGCGATGGTTATACATCTCGGGACATACAACACATTTACAATACAACCAGGAATATAGTAACAATATGATCCCGGGAGCCTCACGGTGTCCGCACGGCGCCTCGTCGTAGCCGATCATAATTATCTGAGGATAGTAAATATACAATGGAATTGTTTTTTATGTGTATTACTTATAAAACCCATTTTTAAAATAAAAAAATAAAATAATAAAAGCTAATTATTATATACATACCATCACGGGTGCCATACGGCGCCCGAGACCGCCTGGACGGCCCCCGGGATGTGTTTCTATATCGTACTTACCTACATAAATCACATACTTAAGTTCACATAGTTAAGGCATTAAGTCCGCCTTTGTATTTTGTATGCAATAAAGATTTAAATAAATAAAATAAAAAAAATACTTATTAAGAATATTATATTGATTATTAACATTTAAAATTGTGTTTAACTGGATTTTGCGCCATAAATGGCAGAATATGTAGATCATTGCCAAAATTAACATACTGTAACACCATATTCTTGCAAAATAAACATATTTCATTTCATTTCAGGGTACCAAGCGGAGGAGTTATTAATCCCACTCCGTCGTAGCCGATGGTATAAGTCTACACCGAACAAGTGGCTAGCTCGTCGCGATGTTTTGAATAGACTCGGGTTATAGATCAATAACCCATCTATAAACAGTTTCACAAGTTGTTATAGTGAAACCAGGACCGACAGCTTAACGTGCTCTCCGAAGCACTATAGTGGTGTTGTCAAACAAATGTGCATACATTTTTTAATTAAAAACTCATTGGTACACACCGGGATTCGAACCAGGGACCTATATATTTATAAGTACAAGGTCTAACCAACTAGGACACCGCGTATATAATATATAGCTTTTTACCTATATCAACAAAATAATAATTTACGTTGTTTACTGATTTAGACGAGTGCATTTTGATGTTCAATAATTCAGTAGGTTGGTTTTTTCCTGTTTTAAATGTGTTATACGTTTGGTAGCCTTCATATACGTGGTGGCCGAGTTGGTTAGATCTCGGACTTAAAAACAATGACTTTTTAATTAAAAAATGTATGTACATTTTTTTGACAACGCCACTATAGTGCCTCGGAGAGCACGTTAAGCTATCGGTCCCGGTTTCACTATAACAACTTGTGAAACTGTTTATAGATGGGTTATTGAGTCTATTCAAAAAATCGCGATAAGCTAGCCACTTGTTATGTGTAGACTCATACCAACGGTTACGACGAGGTGGGATTTAAAACCCCTCCGCTGGGTACCCTGGGGCCGTCTAGGTGATTTCGGGCACCGTAAGGCACCCGTGACGATATGTATGTATGTACTTTATTATTATCTATGACAATGTTTATTATAATATTTTGAACATTTATAATAAAGATTATAAATATTATTTAAAATAATAGCAATTGTTGCTACTCAATTAGTTATGCCTTAAGCATATTGAAATACAAAAATATAATCATAATATAATAATTCATAATAAAACCTATACTTGTTTTATTGCTTTATCCAAGTCTTTCAACATATTATATAAAATATCTAGTTAATGTGATTAATTTTGTGTTAATTATCACTTTGTCTAAATTTAGTAGATATTATACATAACGGTCGGATAGTATATATAATACCAGATTTATTACTTTCGCTGTAACATATACATTGAACTGTAAGCATTTATAATTTTTGGAACAGTGGTTTGCAAGATGTCCAATGAGGGACGTCGCATAGTGCCCGTATACACTGTTTCTGTGCTATACAAATTATGTTAATGAGTGTTGAGTTTCCGTGTTGTGAATGGCTGTCTTTTGATTAGGAATTTTGTTTAATCACCATATCGGATATACAAATCTATTAATTTTTGAACATATTTTTGTTATGTGTTGTTTCCGTGAACAATTATTATCCAATATTACTCCAAAAACGTAGTTTCCCTAGTTTCGTTTATGTCCCTACCCCCACCATCGTACTTAATATGTCAACCTCAGTAAGGGTTATCTATTTACACCGCTTGGGGACCGTGGGGACTTCAGCTAAAAGTATGGCCAAGGAGTTGTCCAGGCGTCTGATATATATTTATATATTTCTGCCAACGAATTAGTATTGCAATTCAGCGGGGAAATGTCGCCAGCCTTCTTGGAACTATTCCGGACGGTTCTTCATTAGAAGATATTTTTTATTTATAATATTTATTTAGTTATACTTAAGTTAAAAATTTTACAATTATGCAAATATCTAGGTTATATTTATATAAAATATGTTGTAACTATTAATTAATAAATTCTAACTTAACGTTCTAGTTATTATTTTTTAAATTTCTATTGAAAAATTGTATATATTTAGTTTTATTGATGTTAATGTAAATTATTATTATTATAATTGGATTATTTTCATTTAACCAGCTTATGATGTTATTTACAGTATTGTTAATATCTGTGTTGTATCATTTCTCGTCACGGCATCCTGTTCCCACTGATATATCGTCGGCAAATAGTGTGCATTTGTTCTGTGTTACATGAGGCAGGTCGTTGATGTAAAACGAAAAAAGGGGACCGAGAACGCTACCTTGTGGAACTCCAACCTTATTCGCTTTAGTACTTGATCCAATTAAGTTTTCTTCGGCTTTTTAAGTTTAAGAGTTCTATATACTGAGTCCAATCCGTCAAGTAACTGCATGACCAGCTATTTACAGGCCCACATAGACCATTTTTTTTTATATGTAGGACAAATTACACATATTGCTCTGGTCTCAAACTAAGTTTGTACTATATGTACCAGAAGCAACGATATAATACATATTATATTTTATAAACACCAAGACCATGACAAACTGTACAGAAAAAAACGTACTAATATTTTTTACCGGTTTTTATGTCACCGGTAATAGTTATATTTTTATAATGTTGTATAATATCCAAATCCAAGCTTAGGAAATTTATATAAGATATGCATTCACGTCGGAAGGCGACCTGTCAGTGTATATACCTGTAGTGTACCAATTCATTTTTCTTATATTTTGGTCCATATTATTATGTTTCATGTATATTACAACTCCATAATTTTGGTTAATATGGTGTGTGGTATGAAATGATGTATAGTTGTTGATCCTATTCCAACTAAGCCGGCATTTTGGTTAATATGGTGTGTGGTATGAAATGATGTATAGTTGTTGATCCTATTCCAACTAAGCCGGCATTCTCAAAACTATTACATCTGGGTTACGATTAATGTTAGACAAAAGTTACAGTAAATACTTGTAATGTGTTGGGATACCTCATACGGAAATCATTGTTACCTGGGTGTATATATTTTGAAAGGCCCTTAATCCTTGTCACACACACAAAAGATTTACATCAGCGTGTAGTCACTTTTCTTGCATTAAGTTATGTACTTGGGCTCCGCTTCGTATAACGACGCTAGGGGAGTTCTCG
Organism: Monopis laevigella; assembly: GCA_947458855.1. Taxonomy (NCBI): domain Eukaryota; kingdom Metazoa; phylum Arthropoda; class Insecta; order Lepidoptera; family Tineidae; genus Monopis; species Monopis laevigella. The sequence continues at coordinate 331,231 of OX381587.1, read as the reverse complement.
TCCCTTCGCGAAAACTTTCCCAAAAGAGGTCCAACAAAGTTCTCTTGCTATAAAATACAATCGAGCACCTTTCGCAGATAGCTGTTCTGACATCAGTATTCTTCTTGAAACCAAGGTGTTTGTTGCAGAGCCTGTCATTCTGCTTGATATTGTGAACTTTACACATCTTTCAGAAGAGTGGATGGAGGTTATGAATGTATAATTTGAGGTTACTAATTAAATTAAGTGGAAAAACACATACAAAAACATTGGGATAAACCTTTAGTTCAAGCAACACATAAATATATACACGATCAACACAATAATGATAAAGACAAAGCTAGAATCCTAGCGCTAGCACAAAAGGAGTCAGGATATTGGCTACACGCCATTCCATCTAAAAATTTAGGCACATTTATGGACAACATTCGTTTCAGAATAGCTATAGGGTTGCGGGGGGGGAGCGGAAATATGTAGTAAACATATTTGTCCGTGCGGTAGTGACGTCGACCAATATGGACACCACGGTCTTAGTTGTTTTAAAAGTGGAGGTCGCTTTTCTCGCCATTTCTCACTCAACGACATTCTGAAAAGGTCTCTTGCCGTCGTAGACGTTCCTTCAATTTTGGAACCGCCTGGATTATCCCGGAACGACGGCAAGAGACCGGACGGAATGTCGCTGATTCCATGGAAGATGGGCCGGTGCCTGGTATGGGACAACCTGTGTAGACACCTTGTCATCGTCTTATCTACAAGGGACACTTCGGAGTGCGGAAGCGATTTTAACTGCTGAAACACACAAAAGGCGCAAATATGAAAATATTTTAAATGATAATTACATATTTGTGCCTTTTGCTGTGGAACCACTAGGACCGTGGGGGCAAGTGCAAGACTTTTCTTTAAAGAACTGTTCGGAGAGCTGGCCATTTCCTCGCTCAAAAAAATAGTATCATTATACAGCGGGGAAATGTTGCCATTCTGGCCACCATGCCACACGGAAAAGTTTAGAAAATTTGTTTATAATTTAATAGGGTTTGTAAATATATATTATTTTTTAGATATAGATTTATATTTTTTATTAGTATATATATATATATATATATATATATATCTTCACGGGTGCCTTATGACGCCCGAGACCGCCTAGACGGCCCCAGGGTACCCAGCGGAGGGGTTTTAATCCCACCTCGTCGTAGCCGATGGTATGAGTCTACACCGAACAAGTGGCTAGCTCGTCGCAATGTTTTGGATAGACTCAATAACCCATCTATAAACAGTTTCACAAGTTGGTATAGTAAAACCGGGACCGACAGCTTAACGTGCTCTCCGAGGCACTATAATGGTGTTGTCAAACAAATGTACATAGTTTTTTTAATTAAAAACTCATTGGTACACACCGGGATTCGAACCAGGGACCTTAGTGTTTTTAAGTCCAAGGTCTAACCAACTCGGCCACCACGTATATTTTATTTTTATTAGTATTAAGTACTTTATTTTTTATAAGTTTTTTGTGTAAATAAATTATTAAATTAATATTGTAATTTCATTAAACTATTCTATTAAAACGATAATTAATTGTTAAAAAACTTATATTAAAAGCTTAATTTAGTAAGCTTGTGATGATATTTATTTATTTATTTTTATTTATGTTGGTATTCTTTTTTCTTAAATATGTTAAATGAAACAAAAATATGTTTTTGTGCTCGTTCATTACGAATCTCATAATTTTAGTTTTTTTTATGACCCGGATAAAAAATCTGAAATCCTGTATTTTTTGCCCATTTACGCATTGGTCACTACTCACCACCCGTATATTAGGTACCTAATAGATTTCACAAAGTCGCCGGTGTTTAATTAGAGTTGAGATACTGGTATTGTTCGTAAAGTACCTACGGGACGCCTCTACATGGAAGATAACACCACACCTATACTACATGCCACTCGCATACATACGCAACACTCCCGTGGCAAAAAAAAAACTCTTGTAATTAGATTGCTGAAAAGGCATAGTCACAAGTAAGTCAAAATGTAATATTTAATCAACACATGACAAAAAAAGATTCTGGTTTAGTACTAACTATTTTAACGCCTAAATAATAAACCAAAAAAACTAAATCTATAAATGTTTCAAAATCAAATATATTTGAATCCTGGGCTCAACTGTAACAAGCTCGAAAACCGTAGATGTGTTATGATTATCCGACGCAACTATTTGCCCTTAGGCCAAACGTTAGTGTCCAGTCACCTTTGTTCTCTGTGTCTATTCTCTTAGTATTATATGTTTAATTAATTAACAAATAAAACTAATAAACGTTCGAGATTAAACATTTATTTTTAATTCGTGAAATTATTAACCACTGTGCTGTATAAATATACACTTTTTTTTACACCTTTTGTTTTTTCTTAACAACTAGACAAAGCTACAATCTTAGTTGCCACTTATTAAAAATACCTGTGTGGGTCTACATTCCATAGTAGTTATGTAAATAAATAATAATAATAGACATTAATATATTAATCGCTTATTAGGTCTGTGATGAACCCGAATATAAGAAGCCACATTCTGACGTATCCTCAGATTATAAAAGATATAGATATAGAAAATGGATTACAGGAAAATACATAAAATATACAATATTTCACCATTTCTAGTATTATGTTTTTATTTATTGAAATAAACGGATCGTTACCTAATGTGATAACGGATGAGTTTCATTTGATACGGCTTTGTGATACAAAATGCGTTTTAAAGCAAAACTCTATTTTATAAAATAACACAGTTACATAAAAGCCTAATCAAAATCCCGAACCATTGTACTTATTATAGGATAGACAATAATGGACAAAAATAGGTGTGACGGTCCCCAACACACATACAACGTGTCTAAAGCTTATGCGCCGTTTTGGTAATTGCTACGTTAAGATTTCCATTTGGCTGAATATATTTAGCCATGTCATTGACTGCCCGTTCAATAAACCTGCTAGGTCTCCAGTTGGCTGCGACATATATATATATATATATATATTGTAAGTAAGTAGAACATTAACAAATGCTTGTTTTGTTCCTTTTTATAAAATTTCATTAAATTCAATATATTAATATGAGTATAATTTGTGAAATAACAAAAGTTGGTGCGCGGCGACGCTACTGGCGATAACTTTAATACAATTAACGAATGATAAAGATTGGCGACACGTGACAGGGAGCAGCTGGCCGCCGTCACGCGACTAAGCGAGTCCGCGCGCGCCGACCCCGCTGGGCCTTGCGCGCACGGCGTAGGACTGCTTTTGGCTGGAGGGCGCGCGGACGGATGCGGGTGCAAAGGGTTGCTGCGCGCGACAAGATTTATGGTCTCGCGGGCATCGACTACTTTATTCTCCCTCTCACACCTCTCTTGTTTATTGGGACGCCGCCACACATGGAATAACGGTCGAGTGACTTACTTCATCAGTCTATGGCTTCACCGGTATTCACGGGCTCAACTGTGTGTGTTTTTTGACTATTCATAAATATCTGTAAAGATTTACATGAAATAAATTATTTTGACTTTGCTTTTGAGGTATATGGCCACATCGAACGCGTCCAGAAAAAAGTTTATTAGTATGCTATGTTTTCGTACCAAGACTATCATAACTATCAGAGTGCTGTCACTTTGGTAGTCTTCGTAGGTCGTACCTATTTTGCCACTCCAAAGAGGACGTGGTAGTGCAGATTTAGTTTTTCTTCCAAAGATTACCGGTGGCGATATAGATTCTCCTGCTCTGTCGGCACAGATGTTACTGTCCCGTCCAGCACCTTCGGCTTAACGCACCCCTTGTTCTACCCTGTTGCAATACATATTATAGACAAATAGTTTTATGTGGCAAGCGAGTACGAGATGCAACGACATCAGTGGCTCACATTGTGATTTGGATATAGATCCTTTCTCGGCCAGCTGTAAGTCTGCGAGGCTGAAGCTGGCAAGGGTTTTTTTTCTAGAAGCTAACCAATAATCTTACAATTTGTAGCATTCATCTATTGCGATGTTTTATATCTATATATTATAAAGCTGTTCCGTTTGTTAGTTTGGCAGAACGCGCTAACCTAAGCAACTACTGGTTCCAATTGAAAAAATATTTTAGTAGTGGATAGCGCATCTATCGAGGAAGCCTACATCGCGCTACCACCAATAGGATTAACGACCCCTCCGCTGGGTACCCTGAGGCCGCCTGGGCGGTTTCGGGCGCCGTAAGCCACCCGTGATGATATTTATTATTGTTATAGGTACTTTGACAGCCTCCATAGACTTGTGGTTGCGCCTTTGGCGTTGTAGGTATTCGGAGGTCTTGGATTCAATTCCCACTATGGCAAAACAATATTAGTACGTTTATGTGTTTATAAAATATAATATATATTATATCCTTGTTTCCGGTATACATAGTGTAAGCCTAGAGCTTAGTTTGTGACCAGAGCAATATGTGTAAATTGTCCTACATATTATTATTATTTAAAAAAAACGAAAATATTTTTGATTCAACTTAATTAGGAATTATACATATATAGAGTTAGGCAAAGTATGACACGAGGAGCATAAGATGAGCATTAGCGTAAGTCGTCGCTTGCGGAACAATTATAGGCTCATGGTGTAGACACATTGGGAGAAAGTGACGTAAAGGTCGCGCGAGCAGGTGCGGCTACGGGACACTCGGCGCTCACCAATGCTTATAAACTCATATTATTATTGAGTAGCGATGGGGATGGCCCCCACCGGCGGGAATCATTTAGCAGATGCCTGTGCGATGGCTGTGCGAGTATAATATTGCTATTAGTAAGGAAGTATTTTCACAGAGGAATTGAGTTGAAGGTGTCTATAAATTTATATATACTTGTATGTATATATGCTTCTGTGCCTCCGGTGCTAAATGATTCAACTTGAGTAATATCGTTTTTCAGTTTTCCAATGCACGTTGCTTAAATAAAATACGCATTGTTTGATCTAACTCACGTGTCGCTATCTCTTTTAGTTTCGGAGATAGCTTCGTGCCTAGTGATACAATTAACAGTTTTTTGTGAAACTGATATTAATAAAGTTATTTCACTCAAAATTAATTATGGTAAAGATTGTTTTGTCTTAAATAATATAACTTTAGACATATAACGATATATTTACTATGAATTTATGTGTGTAATTATTTAAGTGAAGAGGTATTAGTTTGCACTAGCACTTACTTCAACTTACCAACGTCTAATGTTTAGTGCTATTTGATACAACTCTGAAAATATCATTTTGAACGATAAAACATATATTAAAAATATGACTATAGGTACAAATCAACTGTTGTCTTTTTTTTCATGGAGTTTATTGGATAGTATCAAGAAATGCTCATGCCGTATAAAAATAAATGTTGAGGTTTACAGTAAAACATTTTTTTCTTATAGTACATAGTACAAAGTACATAGTATAATTTATGAGAAAAATAAAAAATAAGTTAGTTTTTGCTCTCCTGTAAAGTTGTAATTTTTGGGATGAATCATTTAGCACCGGAGGCATAGACTTGTATGTATATATACTTATATGTATATACACTTGTATGTATATATACTTGTATGTATACTTGTGCGAGAAGCAACAACACTCAAACATGAGGACTTCTTACATGAATGCGATACAAGTTGAACTTTCAGTGCACCTCGGGGGTAATCCAATAATTAATATCTTCGAACTAGAGAGGCCGAATGGCCGGGACCTCTAAATCCAGGCATTTCATCAGCGCGTGGAAGATCATTTCTATCCTAAACTTAATTACTGAATACTAATGCTTGCTTAAACTTAATTAGTAACACTAATGACACTATTCCGTTCATATGTGAAGCTAACTAATTCTGTAATAAAAACTCGTGATTTTGAGACTGATTAAGATTTTATTATTATTGTTATTTATTCAAGAAAATTGACAAAAACACATTAGAACACAACATGCATAATGTGATTCAAAAGACCGAAAACCAATCCTCACAATTAGTGATCTAAGCAAACATACAATAACAATAACCTAGCACAAGCACGAAACATTTGTTTATGTAAATGTATATTTTGTTTATGAGAAAAGTGTGTATGATTTATGGATATGCGTGGTGTGTGTGTGTGTGTTTGTGAATTAACAAAGTATATGAACATCAGCCACCATATAATTCAGCATTCAATCGGCCTATATCTGAACGATCCCTTAGTACCTCTGTAAACATCACCTTCGACGAACCTATCATTATATAGTTGGCGATCCGCGGTAACACCGAATTTCGTGCATAATTCGTGGACGTTATACGATTCAGCGACGTTAAACAGTGTTCTAGCAGTTACGCGTTTTCTTCCACTCGGTGTCTTGAGTGACACTTGGCTTAGCAACTCACTACAGTCTATCTTTCCATTAACCAGAGCGTGCAAAAACAACATGTCCATTAGTTGACGTCCGGCATATATTGTTGATTTGCTGGTTTGAAATAAATATTATTCCGTAACCTTGAATCATTGTATTCTTCCTCCATTTACTTAAAGCAAATTTTCATAAAATACTTTAAAGGATTCATCCGGATGGTTGCCATCTCTACTTCGAACAAAAGTTGGACAAAATTCTACACTTGCTGCTAGATGAACATATTCTTGTACAATCTCTGCATATATTTTTAATATTACCCTTTTATTTTTGCTATTCGTGAAATTATAATGTAATCAAACGTCATACAGCCAATATTGACCAAAATTATATAAAACCTACTATTATAAAGCTGACCTAGAAGTCACCGTAATGGACACGTGTTCTAGAAGTCACTGTAATGGACACGTGTTCTAGAAGTCACCGTAATGGACACGTTTTCTAGAAGTCCCCGTAATGGACACGTTTTACTATTTTTTGAAATTTCAATAGGGGAAGGTGGGGGAGGGAAATTATTTTTTATTAATGTTGATTCTGTTTTGTGTAGAAATAAAATGTCTGGCACCAAAAGGTGGTACATATTAATAATGTTAGTGATAGGTCATATAGAAATCAATTATATTAGAAAGTAATGGCAGAATGATGGGATAGTGTGCGTCCTGCGCCGGCGGTTGTGTGGCGACAAAAAACTGCTGCGTTATGTATGCACGGCGCGGCCAGTCGCGACCAGACGCGCCGCGCCGCGCGGGGACCACGCGGCGAGGCGCGCCGGGACATTGGCTATTGGACGATATCACTAAAGCAGTATTATGTAACAAGTGTTGTAACAAGTTAATAGCTTTCAAGTTATAAATCGTTCGTAAATAATTGCGTAATATTTATAATTTGATCGTGGATCATGATTTTGCTTTGCCTGTATTTGTGAATCATGGATGCAGATTAGAGAGAGGAACAAGCTTAGCTAGTCCAGATTTTATTTTCAAAACCTTTACACTTTATTAATTTGGAATTCTTCTCCCATTAAAAAAATACACACTTTGCAGATAAATTTTCGTACATTTTTGATTATAAATTAAATGAAAATGAGTTTTAACCTATAGTGCCTGCTGTGGGTGGTGTGGGTGGTGTGGGTGCTAGTGGACTCAAATGTTATAACTTTGACGCTTTTGTCTGTTTGTCATTTTTTATTTCATTTAGGGTTTTTATGTTTATTAGTTACTTTTCCGGTCATAATTATTATAAGTATCTTTCATAAAATCGGTCCAACTGTTTCAACATTGAGTGTAATAAAAGTTACAAACTTAATTCGACAAATACAAAATAACGATTTTATTTCTAATCGTAAGGCACCCGTCATGATATGTATGTATTTGCAATACGTTATTACTTAATAATAATATTACTCTGTATTGTCTATGCCTTAACAATGATAGCACTTTCCTAGTCAATACAAAAAATAATATGTTACGTTTAATATTAATACATAATAACAAATATACATATATTGGTCACAAACTAAGCTCTAGGCTTATACTATGTCTACCAGAAACCACTATACTAATACATATAATATTTTATAAATAGCACCCAGACCATGACAACTCGTACAGAAAAACGTATAATATTTGGGTGAGAATCGAACCCACGACCTCCAGATACAGCCAACCACTAGTCTATGGAGGCGCTCAATATATTACAGTACCTATTTAATTATAATATTTTTCAATTTATAAAAGGATGCCTTTGAATTGGAGCATCTGTGGGAAATCAGAACTTTACAAATAAATGTAAATCATTATAAATGAACGGATTTTATTAATGATCGCTGAAGTGTCGCCGAGGGTGCGGAGAGAGGGGCGGGGGTTGTGTATGCGCGCGCGCTCGTGGCGAGACGGACCGGAGATGATCGTTGCTGTCTCCGCGGTGGTGTCGGCTGGTCACCCTAGCTGGTCAGTTTTTGTGTCGCCGGACGCGACGTCCTCTGATTTTATTTATTTGTAAATTGGTCCAGTAATGAGAAGAGCACATTCAAATGCGACCAGTTTTTGTGCGCGCCCTCTCGCGGTCTGCAGGCGGACCATTCTACCAACACTTTTTGTTGCAATATATCTTCGTTCGTAAACCTTTGGTGAGGGGTGAGGAGTTTTACCTATTACTTATTTATTTAATCAAATTTCCTGCATTTTGTGTTACTATTTAAGTCCCTGGTTCGAATCCCGGTGTGTACCAATGAGATTTTAATTAAAAAAATTATGTACATTTGTTTGACAACACCACTATAGTGCCTCGGAGAGCACGTTAAGCGGTTGTTCCCGGGTTCACTATACTTTGTGAAACTGTTTATAGATGGGTTACTGAGTCTATCAAAACATCGCGTCGAGCTAGCCACATGTTCGGTGTAGACTCATACCATCGGCTACGACGGGGTGGGATTAAAACCCCTCCGCTGGGTACCCTGGGGCTGTCTAGGCGGTCTCGGGCACCGTAAGGCACATGTGATGATATGTATGTATGTTGTGTTACTATTAATTATTTACATTAAATATTTATTTGAAAAATCACCTGAGGACGTCGGTGATATGACCCGCCCTAGATTCTCATGGATATAGCGCTAAACACCTATAGCCAGACTTCTGGTAGCGGCGTACGTCCACGTCGCTGCGCCCAATAAAAAAGATCTTGTAATAATCTGATCGCCACCAAGTTTCATAAGCTTTCGGAGTCCATAGGGAACATACACACTCACATTTTTATGTTATTTACTTAATTTCAATTTTTAATTACCTACTTTGTTGTTACAACCCCCTTTTCACGTTAGAGGTCCACGCGGGCAGGCTGTGTGTCAGACACTAGAGGAGAAATTATACTTCTCAAGAGCAGGTGACCCACAAGGAGTTTTGAATTTTGACTTTTTGTATAACTACTCCTCAATAGCTGGTGAGGCACAAGGAGAATGTATAACTACCTCTCAAGAGCAGGTGACCCACAAGGTGTATTTCTACTCATCAAGAGGAGATGAGACAAAAGGAGTATAAATACCTACTCCACAAGAGAAGGTAAGGCACAAGGAGTAATTATACTCCTCAAGAGGGGGTGAGGCACAAGGAGTATTTATACTCCTCAAGAGGAGATGAGACAAAAGGAGTATGAATACCTACTCCTCAAGAGAAGGTGAGGCACAAGGAGAAATTATACTCCTCAAGAGGAGGTGATGTACAAGGAGTATTTATACTCCTCAAGAGGAGGTGAGACAAAAGGACTATGAATACCTACTCCTCAAGAGAAGGTGAGGCACAAGGAGTAATTATACTCCTCAAGAGGAGGTGAAGCACAAGGAGTACTTATACTCCTCAAGAGGAGATGAGACAAAAGGAGTACTTATACTCATCAAGAGGAGATGAGACAAAAGGAGTATAAATACCTACTCCTCAAGAGAAGGTGAGGCACAAGGAGAAATTATACTCCTCAAGAGGAGGTGAGAGCATTTAAATAATAGAATATATATAAAAAAAGTAAAAGATGTTTAGTATTGCATGCTGTCGGGGATCCGGGGCCCTGCAGCACGAGGGATACACCATGACACCTGGACATGCCTCTCGCCATGTAAACGTATGGAATTCCAGATTCGATAACATTGTTAATGAAATTAAGAAAAAAGTGGTCTCGTGATGCCGGAGGAGGCCGAGGTCCCGCGACCACATTCCACGGCGACGTCGGCCGCGCGACTCGCGACCCTGCGCGCGCGCGGGAAGGTCCACATACATTCCCAACGAATACGACATCAATCGCGCGAGCAAAAACTCGCTCTTTTTCTGTGATTTCTTGTTATGCGCCGGGTTTTTGTTAAGCGCGGGTTTTTGTGGCCTCCCTCCCGCGGTACGTAAAGCTATCAACCAGCATCATAGTGCCAACAATATCCTTCGACATTATCCACGGAACGTTTGTTGCTTCGGGTTCGCAGTCCGGTCGGTATACAGATGAAGCTCGTTCTATGTGTCACAATGAAGCCCATCGTCACTACACTTGCATAATGACAGGTCCGCAGATGCAAGTCTCGGCGTCAGTCACGCGGTCGGTTGCGGCATGACACAGATTCCGCGATCCGCAATCGCGACGCGCAATGTATGTAAATTACGTGAGAGTTGCGCGCGCGCGCATATCTGCATACGGCTCGACCAATGGGAAGCGCGCGCCACGCCCCCCGCCTACAGCTATGATCTAGCGCCGGACACGCCTACCCGGGCTAACGTCTGCTATCCGCACGCGCCACCAGCGCCCGCGCCGCTGGCCGGTTGTCCGCTGCTGCAGGTAGGTGTGGCCGCGACCGACGACCGGCCACCACTCTCAGACAAGCGTGGAGTGAGGGAGTCCTAGCACGATAGCTCATCGGGAGAGAGGCCGGTTTGGTTTCGAAATTACGAGTAGGTATGAGCGTTAAACGTTTGAATATAAAATAAATTAAACCTGATCTAAAATAAATTAACACATGGTTAAAGTCGAATATCGGTTCATTTTAGCCACGCATTTCAATTCTTGGAACCGCTACAGAGTAGAACGCTCGGGGCCGCAGCTGCCGCCGAGGGGTGTCGACTGGTTTTCAGGAGACGACGTTTGTCGAGGAAGTAGTTTCCCTTAGTTGTGAAACGGGCAGGCGGTTAAAATGAACAAATAAATAGTTAGTGTTGGGCATCGATGGGAAGCTACAGTACCTACAGCAGGCAAAATATTTTTTCATATAATGTACGAAAATCTTGTCTTCGAAGTGCGCGTATGTTACCTATACATAGTACTGTTACAATAAAAAAAAAAAAAAAAAATACATTTGAATTTGGAATCTGTCATTTTTATACGATTTTATTGTGTTTTCTCATTTTGGCGCCAATACATTGTACAATATTTTGCGATATTAAAATGCAGTGGGGTGATAAAGAGAACCGAATCGCTGTGAGTGCATTACACAAAGTAGGTATGGAGCCAAAGGCAATTTTTAAAAGTCTCCATACACTTGGTAATAGTTAAATATTTGTGTACCGGGCTATTAATAGGTAGAATGAGACCTCCTTTGTTTGTGACAGAAAAAGATCTGGCCGTCCACGTAGTGTAAGTACGAAAAAGGTGGTCAAGGGAAAGAATTCTAAGAAATCCTCAAGAAAAAAAAATATCTCGGGAGATGAAGATAACACCTAGAACCATGTCGCGTATTTTAAAAGATGACTGAGGACTTGCAGCCTATAAGAGACGCACTGGTCATTTCTTAACTGATAATTTAAAAAAGAATAGGGTGGTAAAATCGGTGAAGCGGTACGCAAAGCGGAGGGAGGTCACAGAAAATGTTTGTTTACGGATGAGACATTTTTTACAATTGAGCAACATTTTAAAGCTCAAAGCTCTAAGAAAGCTTCCCAATTAGTAGACAGAGTAGTTTGTTGGGGTGTTAGCTATGAAGGAGTTACCGAGCCATATTTTTGTGAAAAAGGTATCAAAACATCTGCACAAGTGTATCAAGATACCATTCTTGAGAAGGTAGTTAAGCCCCTTAACAACACCATGTTCAATAACCAAGTTTGGTCCTTCCAGCAAGACTCGCCGGGTCATAAAGCTCGGTCCACGCAGTCTTGGTTGGAAGCGAACGTTTCGGACTTCATCAGTTGAAGACTGTAAACTAAGTAATTATTCATAAATAAAAGCTCAGAATATTTTAGACCACAATTAACTACACTATGTTCAACGTGTGTAATACTACAAGCTCTGCCAATACTCTCCAGTGGTATAACATAACAAGCTCTGCCAAAGCTCTCCAGTGATATAACACAACAACCTCCGCCAAAGCTTTCCAATGGTATAACACAACAACCTCCGCCAAAGCTCTCCAGTGGTATAACATAACAAGCTCTGCCAAAGCTTTCCAATGGTATAACACAACAACCTCCGCCAAAGCTCTTCAGTGGTATAACATAACAAGCTCTGCCAAAGCTCTCCAGTGGTATAACACAACAACCTCCGCCAAAGCTCTCTAGTGGTATAACATAACAAGCTCTGCCAAAGCTCTCCAGTGGTATAACACAACAACCTCCGCCAAAGCTTTCCAATGGTATAACACAACAACCTCCGCAAAAGCTTTCCAGTGGTATGACACAAACACCTCCGCCAAAGCTCTCCAGTGGTATAACACAACAACCTCCGCCAATGCCCTCTAGTGGTATAACACAATATCCTCCGCCAAAACTCTCCAGCGGTATAACACAACAACCTCCGATAAAGCTCTCTCGTGGTATAACACAACAACCTCCGCCAAAGCTCTCCAGTGGTATAACATAACAACCTCCGCCAAAGCTCTCCAGTGGTATAACACAACAACCTCCGATAAAGCTCTCTCGTGGTATAACACAACAACCTCCGCCAAAGCTCTCCAGTGGTATAACACAACAACCTCCGCCAAAGCTCTCCAGTGGTATAACACAACAACCTCCGCCAAAGCTCTCCAGTGGTATAACACAACAACCTCCGCCAAAGCTGTTTAGTAGTATAACACAACAAGCTCTGCCAAAGTTCCCCAGCGGTATAACACAATATCCTCCGTCAAAGCTCTCCAGTGGTATAACATAATATCCTCCGCCAAAGCTCTCCAGTTCACTAGCTCGCTCGTTTGCTATCTCTTCAACTGATTGTATATGTCTATGTGTCCTACTAACTGCATGCTTGGGCCAAGGGGATGATGCTGATCGTCGGAGACAGGAGGGAGCGGACTCCGGAGTCGGCGCTCGCGCACGCGTGGGCTGGCTGCTGTCGCAAACAGGATATCTTTGTTTGTCCGTTTGTGCAATAATAATATAACATGAGGGAGTCGAGTTGGTATGATGTGCAGGTATTATGAAATAACTTTGTTTGCTTTGTTGACAAGTCGTAGCCGTGCGCCCCTCGGAATGTAAACAGTCTGTCGACGGATCCGGTTAGAACGCGGAAGTCTGTGATTTGATCTCCGTATAATGCGCCCGACCCCTGCCCCCGGCCCCCGGTGCCGGCCCCCTCGCCCCCTCAGGCTTTGATCTCACAAATTCCGTAATAAAAAAGAAATAATGTCCGTTGTTGACCTCCCTTCAAAGACCTTCCGACACTTAATAAAATAGGTTCGGAGGGGAGTCCGGTTTAGCATTCGGATCGGATCGGGCCGCAATCCTATTTCTCATTACTTCTCTTACCTTACGTATATTTTATCGTAATTGAAATCGTGTTTTGTGCAACTGAGGAGGAAGTGGAATGCCTTTGGGATTCCATGGCCTTGCGGGAACCGTGCGGTGACCGTGTGCCGGCCGGGCCGACTCAGTCTACTTCTTCGATGTTTACATGTACAATAACCGAAGTCGGTTTTGTAAGTTATTTAGTTAGAAACTGGAATGTATACCGATGCTTCGGGTATATAGTGGTGGACGGTCCGTCAACTGTCATGCGGGGTGGGTTACCGTATACGCGTTTCTCCAGTTCCGTCATCCGATGCTGACCATAGTGAGCCATCATTACTAGATATACATGTTGGTATGATGGATGTATCTACATTTGTGTATCTAAATGTACAAAATAATCAATATCTGCGGCCTTAGTGCGAGTTTTTTTTAATTTTCTCAACATAGCAAGTGAGCACTCTCCGCCAATCCGATTAGCTTATTCTGACATGATTGGGACATTAAGCGATCCTATTGGTGGAGAGCACTCGCTTATCGCTAAAATAATATAATCTTCTATATCACCATTTGAGGTAAGAGAATTTATTACTAATATCATATTTATTACTACCAAATATGTCTTGAAGATTTTTGAATCTTTTATTGACCGGGATCTGAGATAATAAACATAAAGGTATATTTGGCACGATTACTGACGAGGTGTGATGAAGAAATCATTTTATGCAGCACGAGCAAGTACTACTCACAATGAGCCGGTTACGCACTTAACGTCTGTGCGATGTCCCGTGCATCGTGACAATAACAAGTACTACTCACAATGAGCCGGTTACGCACTTAACGTCTGTGCGATGTCCCGTGCATCGTGACAATAACAAGTACTACTCACAATGAGCCGGTTACGCACTTAACGTCTGTGCGATGTCCCGTGCATCGTGACAATAACAAGTACTACTCACAATGAGCCGGTTACGCACTTAACGTCTGTGCGATGTCCCGTGCATCGTGACAATAACAAGTACTACTCACAATGAGCCGGTTACGCACTTAACGTCTGTGCGATGTCCCGTGCATCGTGACAATAACAAGTACTACTCACAATGAGCCGGTTACGCACTTAACGTCTGTGCGATGTCCCGTGCATCGTGACAATAACAAGTACTACTCACAATGAGCCGGTTACGCACTTAACGTCTGTGCGATGTCCCGTGCATCGTGACAATAACAAGTACTACTCACAATGAGCCGGTTACGCACTTAACGTCTGTGCGATGTCCCGTGCATCGTGACAATAACAAGTACTACTCACAATGAGCCGGTTACGCACTTAACGTCTGTGCGATGTCCCGTGCATCGTGACAATAACAAGTACTACTCACAATGAGCCGGTTACGCACTTAACGTCTGTGCGATGTCCCGTGCATCGTGACAATAACAAGTACTACTCACAATGAGCCGGTTACGCACTTAACGTCTGTGCGATGTCCCGTGCATCGTGACAATAACAAGTACTACTCACAATGAGCCGGTTACGCACTTAACGTCTGTGCGATGTCCCGTGCATCGTGACAATAACAAGTAGCTACTTTTTAGAATTCAATAAAATGAAATAGTTTAGTTATTATGATGGTGCATGTGTGCCTTCATCCGCTGGCTGAGAATTATAAGATTGAAAGGTTATTACCGGAACTAATGGCAGAGACATAATAATAAAAAACTGATACACACCAACGGGGAATCATACAAACTGATACACACCAACGGGGAATCATACAAACTGATACACACCAACGGGGAATCATACAAACTGATACACACCAACGGGCAATCATACAAACTTATTTGGGGAACAACACTTCATATCTAACAGGTTTCGTCTCTTTATTTAGCAACAAAAATATGTAATATTATGCGTAAAAGAGACAAAACCTATTTTAACTTAAGTGTTCTTCAAGGAATCAATAACTTTTTATTAATAAGGACATTAAAATATTTAAAAAATACTAAGATTACATATTAGCTAATGGAACAAATATTGACGTTTATAAATAACGGTGCGAGTCCCCCTAGCGGAGAGGCGCGGCACGTGGCGCGACATCATCATAAATAAAGTGATTGAAGACACTTGTTAGCAAGATGTTGGGGTTCGCGCACTACCTGCCGCGACAGGCGCGCCCGGCAAAGGGTTACGGCGCGAGACGCCGGGTGGGGGACCAGACGCCGTTCAATTATATTTACATCCGATTCTATTATGCTATCGAGAGATCTCCGTTATCCACATTGCGGCTTTGTGCCGAGGCTCGCGACAACATAAACAGCCTTGTGGGGTGTGCAGTGGCCACCCAGTGCAGGACTCGGCTGTGATTATAGTCGCATTAGGTGCGATCGGTTCCGCCGCGAGCCGCTGCGCGCGCGCATCGTCGCTCGTGGGAACGCGTGTCGCCACTGGACTGGACCTAATCAACTCGATAACATATTTAATTAGAATGCGCTATTAAATTAAAAACTTTATAAATTTTCAGTTACATCACTAGACTTTTGTTTATTTGATGTCAGATTGATTAGTGATGAATTAGGTAGTATTGGTTCTGCGGACCTGGCGTCAAGATAAATAAACACTTTTATAGTGACCGATTAACAATGCTTTTTATATAATAATACTAATATGTAGGACAATTTAACATATTGCTCTAGTCACAAAATAAGCTCTAGGCTTGTACTATGTGTACCAGAAACAACGATACAAACACATTATATTTTTTAAACACCCAGACCATGACAAACTATACAGAATAACGTACTAAGTTTTCCCTGCCATGGATAGGTATCGAACCCACGACCACCAGATACAACGCCAAAGGCGCAACCACTAGTCTACGGAGGCGGTCAAATAATACGGAACGATCAACTCATTTGACAGTGATGTATTTCTGTTATATTGTATGTTGCATACAGGCAATTTGCCAATTTGTGGTTGCCTGTATGTTTGGTGGAAGGAATATAGGTGGGTGATGGACTCACGTAAAGTTGGTTCGGGTTCCTCTTCTTTCCATTTACCAGAATCCCAGCGGCGCCGCTTCTTCAGGGGTTTTAGAACTCACTCGACATGCACCGGAGAAGGGACACACTATTTAAGACGGTACTATTATGCACTTGCGTATGAGCTACAGATTTACATAAATTTAGACTACAGAACTTATTTGATTTAAAATATGTGTTTAGTCATTGTAGACCGACACGGAGGCTACAGCTACAGTTTCTTTCGAAAAGTGAATAAAAACGGGAGGTAGGTTTTAATAATAAATGTTGCTACATTTAAATAAAGTTGACTTTGCTAACAAAGTAAAAAATATAATTTTGTGAGCAAACATTGTAGTTTCCTTATGTGTTATAAAACACAGAAAGCTCAAGACAAATTGTTTTTTTTTTTTCAAATCGTTATCTAAATAATATCGTTGATGTATTTACGGAATGGGTTGTATTCGTATAACTTGTGAATAACGATCATTCGGTCGAAACTCATTTTAATATCTGTGGGGTAACCACCGACTCCGATACCGTGAGTTCTCGTTCGAGTTGAGATCAAAAATGACGTCATTTCATACAAATCATATTTACAGACTTCATAATAAAATATATATTTTTTTGTAATTAATTAGGTACTCGAACTAGTTAAGCATTGGGCAATTCAAATAACGATGTTTAACTTTTCGTGGTACCAAAAACATGGTTCTCGATGTCAACTCGAACGAGATCTCACGGTATCGGAGTCGGTGGTTACCCTGCTGTTTTGGCTTATTTTTTAGTTGGTGGGTTGACCAGTTTTCTGAATTGGTAGCTTGAGTTGGTAATCTGCTTTCATGGTGTGGTTATGAAACGGGCTATTAATTTGACGAAAACGCAGCGAGGATATTAAAATATATTCGTAATGAAAACACGTCTTTGTCGCCATCTATCCCGCAACCGCCGCATTTAGCCGGCATAGTGAGAGCGATTAATATTGTTAAACAGCAATGTATTAATCGACCCTATTCAAGGGACATTGTAGGTCTGCTTAATATCAAGTACATACAATATCACATGACGTGCTCCAATAAAAAACGAATTAAAAATCAAAATACAAGAAAACTACTATGCTAATAACATTTTACTGCGCAAGTCATCACACAAAACTACTATGCTAATAACATTTTACTGCGCAGATCATCTCACAAAACTACTATGCTAATAACATTTTGCTGCGCAGGTCATCTCAAAAAACTACTATGCAAATAACATTTTACTGCGCAGGTCATCTCATAAAACTACTATGCTAATAACATTTTGCTGCGCAGGTCATCTCAAAAAACTACTATGCAAATAACATTTTACTGCGCAGGTCATCTCACAAAACTACTAGGCTAATAACATTTTGCTGCGCAGGTCATCTCAAAAACTACTATGCAAATAACATTTTGCTGCGCAGGTCATCTCAAAAAACTACTATGCAAATAACATTTTACTGCGCAGGTCATCTCACAAAACTACTAGGCTAATAACATTTTGCTGCGCAGGTTATCTCACAAAAGCTATAACAAAACTGAGGACTTATTGACAATAATCACTTACTATACTTAATTGAAAGGATTGAAATTACTTTTTAACTAATTACCCACGCCACTATACGTAGTGGCCGAGTTGGTTACACTTAAAAACACTTCAAACCCCGGTAGTACCAATAAGTTTTTAATAAAAAATAAAAAAAACATTTGTTTAACATTACCACTATGGTGCCTCTGAGAGCACTTTAAGCTGTCGGTCCCAGTTTAACATTACCACTATGGTGCCTCTGAGAGCACTTTAAGCTGTCGGTCCCAGTTTAACATTACCACTATGGTGCCTCTGAGAGCACTTTAAGCTGTCGGTCCCAGTTTAACATTACCACTATGGTGCCTCTGAGAGCACTTTAAGCTGTCGGTCCCAGTTTAACATTACCACTATGGTGCCTCTGAGAGCACTTTAAGCTGTCGGTCCCAGTTTAACATTACCACTATGGTGCCTCGGAGAGCACTTTAAGCTGTCGGTCCCAGTTTAACATTACCACTATGGTGCCTCTGAGAGCACTTTAAGCTGTCGGTCCCAGTTTAACATTACCACTATGGTGCCTCGGAGAGCACTTTAAGCTGTCGGTCCCAGTTTAACATTACCACTATGGTGCCTCGGAGAGCACTTTAAGCTGTCGGTCCCAGTTTAACATTACCACTATGGTGCCTCTGAGAGCACTTTAAGCTGTCGGTCCCAGTTTAACATTACCACTATGGTGCCTCTGAGAGCACTTTAAGCTGTCGGTCCCAGTTTAACATTACCACTATGGTGCCTCTGAGAGCACTTTAAGCTGTCGGTCCCAGTTTAACATTACCACTATGGTGCCTCGGAGAGCACTTTAAGCTGTCGGTCCCAGTTTAACATTACCACTGTGGTGCCTCTGAGAGCACTTTAAGCTGTCGGTCCCAGTTTAACATTACCACTATGGTGCCTCGGAGAGCACTTTAAGCTGTCGGTCCCAGTTTAACATTACCACTATGGTGCCTCTGAGAGCACTTTAAGCTGTCGGTCCCAGTTTAACATTACCACTATGGTGCCTCGGAGAGCACTTTAAGCTGTCGGTCCCAGTTTAACATTACTACTGTGGTGCCTCTGAGAGCACTTTAAGCTGTCGGTCCCAGTTTAACATTACCACTGTGGTGCCTCGGAGAGCACTTTAAGCTGTCGGTCCCAGTTTAACATTACCACTATGGTGCCTCTGAGAGCACTTTAAGCTGTCGGTCCCAGTTTAACATTACCACTATGGTGCCTCGGAGAGCACTTTAAGCTGTCGGTCCCAGTTTAACATTACCACTATGGTGCCTCGGAGAGCACTTTAAGCTGTCGGTCCCAGTTTAACATTACTACTGTGGTGCCTCTGAGAGCACTTTAAGCTGTCGGTCCCAGTTTAACATTACCACTATGGTGCCTCTGAGAGCACTTTAAGCTGTCGGTCCCAGTTTAACATTACCACTATGGTGCCTCGGAGAGCACTTTAAGCTGTCGGTCCCAGTTTAACATTACCACTATGGTGCCTCGGAGAGCACTTTAAGCTGTCGGTCCCAGTTTAACATTACCACTGTGGTGCCTCTGAGAGCACTTTAAGCTGTCGGTCCCAGTTTAACATTACCACTATGGTGCCTCTGAGAGCACTTTAAGCTGTCGGTCCCAGTTTAACATTACTACTGTGGTGCCTCTGAGAGCACTTTAAGCTGTCGGTCCCAGTTTAACATTACCACTGTGGTGCCTCTGAGAGCACTTTAAGCTGTCGGTCCCAGTTTAACATTACCACTATGGTGCCTCTGAGAGCACTTTAAGCTGTCGGTCCCAGTTTAACATTACCACTATGGTGCCTCGGAGAGCACTTTAAGCTGTCGGTCCCAGTTTAACATTACTACTGTGGTGCCTCTGAGAGCACTTTAAGCTGTCGGTCCCAGTTTAACATTACCACTGTGGTGCCTCTGAGAGCACTTTAAGCTGTCGGTCCCAGTTTAACATTACCACTATGGTGCCTCGGAGAGCACTTTAAGCTGTCGGTCCCAGTTTAACATTACCACTATGGTGCCTCGGAGAGCACTTTAAGCTGTCGGTCCCAGTTTAACATTACCACTATGGTGCCTCTGAGAGCACTTTAAGCTGTCGGTCCCAGTTTAACATTACCACTGTGGTGCCTCTGAGAGCACTTTAAGCTGTCGGTCCCAGTTTAACATTACCACTGTGGTGCCTCTGAGAGCACTTTAAGCTGTCGGTCCCAGTTTAACATTACCACTATGGTGCCTCGGAGAGCACTTTAAGCTGTCGGTCCCAGTTTAACATTACTACTGTGGTGCCTCTGAGAGCACTTTAAGCTGTCGGTCCCAGTTTAACATTACCACTGTGGTGCCTCTGAGAGCACTTTAAGCTGTCGGTCCCAGTTTAACATTACCACTATGGTGCCTCGGAGAGCACTTTAAGCTGTCGGTCCCAGTTTAACATTACCACTATGGTGCCTCGGAGAGCACTTTAAGCTGTCGGTCCCAGTTTAACATTACCACTATGGTGCCTCTGAGAGCACTTTAAGCTGTCGGTCCCAGTTTAACATTACCACTATGGTGCCTCTGAGAGCACTTTAAGCTGTCGGTCCCAGTTTAACATTACCACTATGGTGCCTCTGAGAGCACTTTAAGCTGTCGGTCCCAGTTTAACATTACCACTGTGGTGCCTCGGAGAGCACTTTAAGCTGTCGGTCCCAGTTTAACATTACCACTATGGTGCCTCTGAGAGCACTTTAAGCTGTCGGTCCCAGTTTAACATTACCACTATGGTGCCTCTGAGAGCACTTTAAGCTGTCGGTCCCAGTTTAACATTACCACTGTGGTGCCTCGGAGAGCACTTTAAGCTGTCGGTCCCAGTTTAACATTACCACTATGGTGCCTCTGAGAGCACTTTAAGCTGTCGGTCCCAGTTTAACATTACCACTATGGTGCCTCTGAGAGCACTTTAAGCTGTCGGTCCCAGTTTAACATTACCACTATGGTGCCTCTGAGAGCACTTTAAGCTGTCGGTCCCAGTTTAACATTACCACTATGGTGCCTCGGAGAGCACTTTAAGCTGTCGGTCCCAGTTTAACATTACCACTATGGTGCCTCTGAGAGCACTTTAAGCTGTCGGTCCCAGTTTAACATTACCACTGTGGTGCCTCTGAGAGCACTTTAAGCTGTCGGTCCCAGTTTAACATTACCACTGTGGTGCCTCGGAGAGCACTTTAAGCTGTCGGTCCCAGTTTAACATTACCACTATGGTGCCTCTGAGAGCACTTTAAGCTGTCGGTCCCAGTTTAACATTACCACTATGGTGCCTCTGAGAGCACTTTAAGCTGTCGGTCCCAGTTTAACATTACCACTATGGTGCCTCTGAGAGCACTTTAAGCTGTCGGTCCCAGTTTAACATTACCACTATGGTGCCTCTGAGAGCACTTTAAGCTGTCGGTCCCAGTTTAACATTACCACTATGGTGCCTCTGAGAGCACTTTAAGCTGTCGGTCCCAGTTTAACATTACCACTGTGGTGCCTCGGAGAGCACTTTAAGCTGTCGGTCCCAGTTTAACATTACCACTATGGTGCCTCTGAGAGCACTTTAAGCTGTCGGTCCCAGTTTAACATTACCACTATGGTGCCTCTGAGAGCACTTTAAGCTGTCGGTCCCAGTTTAACATTACCACTATGGTGCCTCTGAGAGCACTTTAAGCTGTCGGTCCCAGTTTAACATTACCACTATGGTGCCTCGGAGAGCACTTTAAGCTGTCGGTCCCAGTTTAACATTACCACTGTGGTGCCTCTGAGAGCACTTTAAGCTGTCGGTCCCAGTTTAACATTACCACTATGGTGCCTCTGAGAGCACTTTAAGCTGTCGGTCCCAGTTTAACATTACCACTATGGTGCCTCGGAGAGCACTTTAAGCTGTCGGTCCCAGTTTAACATTACCACTGTGGTGCCTCGGAGAGCACTTTAAGCTGTCGGTCCCAGTTTAACATTACCACTATGGTGCCTCTGAGAGCACTTTAAGCTGTCGGTCCCAGTTTAACATTACCACTATGGTGCCTCGGAGAGCACTTTAAGCTGTCGGTCCCAGTTTTACTATAACAACTTATGAAACTGTTTATTTTATTGGGTTATTGAGTCTATCCAAATATTGCGACGAGCTTGTTCAGAGTAAATTATAAACATACTTAAACCTACATCTTTTTAAACATAAATGATATGCACGTCACATGGTAAATTTTCTATTCCCAAATGTGGGAGATATCCAATCGTGGGTATTATATATATATTATTGTACGTTCCTTGATATCCTAATTTCTAATACTACATGTGTAAGTTATTTTTGTATATCCCTTATGAGAAAATAAATGTTTTATTATGTTGTTTACAATAATACAATTGCACCAGAGACTAGTGAAGAAGCTAGGAATGGGGATAAGGAGGTTGCAGGAAATGAGCCAGAGAACAGGAAATAAATGGGTATTTAAACAAAGCATGTTGTGGGGGGAGGTGTTGAGAAGTTTTGTCTTGTGGTACGAGCCACGGTCAACGATCAGATTATTATTAAGCTGGAAAAGAAGCTACATTGCTGATATGACCGATAGTCCCGAGACATCGAGATTCTCTGCAATGATAACCAAAGTGCGTTATGATCGCTGCGCCCGCGACGGTTGCGGCGCGCACACGCAGTAGCGGCCATCCTGCCACATAATTATACTTACCAATGTAATGGCGCCGATCTCTTAACTCTTTAAAGCCAACCATGTCAGACGTGTTGATGGAATTTAAATATACATACTTTTGTTATAGTATTTTTTTTCTATTATTAAATAGAAAAAATAAAAAGGAAAAATTAAATGACTACATGTAGCAGTTTAACTACGAGTATATACGTTACCGGTATTAGTACATTTATAGACCGCTAGGTATTCTGAAATGAATGAATATTGTTGAAGATCATAGAGTGAGAGCTACCGCGCCTCATATTAGCCGGAGGTTAGAGCTACCGCGCCTCATATTAGCCGGAGGTCAGAGCTACCGGGCCTCATATTAGCCGGAGCAGAGAACTTGTCGCGTCATCCCGATTCTGTTCGCGTACTGCGATAATAAATGTGGTCTCGCTTGGATTCCGCAGTTAGTAATAAATAGCAGAACGGCGCGAGCGACGGCAAGCGGCAAATCTGTAATGAGGTGGTCGCAGCCCGCGCACACCCAGCGCACACCCAGCGCACAGTCCGCGCACAGTTCGCGCACAGCCCGCGCATAGTCAGCGCACAGACCGCAAACAGCCCGCGCACAGCCTTGTGGAACAAACCGCTCCAGCACTTAATTATTTAATTATTTGTAGGGTTTAAAGACAAAATAACTAGAAATTAATTTTGTTTTCCATACAATATACATAAAATATCTGTAGGTATTTCGAAATGGACTATATCCTTCGTTGACTCGGAACCAACATATATTTTACAACACACCTCCGTTTTATCAAAATCAGTTAAGTAGTTTTGACGTGACACTGACTCAAACAGAAGACAGACGGATAGATTATATGTTTTAATATAAATAACTTTGATATGACAAATCTATTCTATATGACAAAAGATCATATACATCTGACCAAAATTTTCATAATTATGTTAAGAATTATTCAAAATTGTTTAAGAAAGTTTGTATCATAGCTAAATCTATTTACATTGGATCCAAAATCATATAGTCAGATAATAAATCCAAGTGTGTATGGAAAATGATAAATACTGGACCGGTAAAAATATAATCAGGCAAAATATATTTTCAATTAGACAAAACGAAGTTATGTTATCAGATAAAAAATCAAGTTGCGGAGTTGTTCGAGGATTTCTTTACTAATATGCCATTACAAATTACGAACTGTATTAAATCATCAGCTAGTAATGCTAATGATTTTATAAAACAATATATTAAAATACCAAATCTCATTTTAATTTTAAACATGTCACAAATGAGGATATACTAAACACTTTAAAATGTTTGAATGAAGATTTATGTGGGCTATCTGTCAAAGCTATCGAAACAATCATTCTTACTATAGGACCGGTACTCGCTGATATTTTTAATGGGTGTGTTAATGAAGGAATTTTACCCGACCTTATGAAGAATAGTAAAATAGTCCCCATATTCAAGTCCTTAAGTCCTAAGGATGCAAGACAGATTTATTTAAAATATTTTATTGCACAAAATAAAATTGTTCGATTTTGATAAATAGTCTGGACGCTAATCTATGGTCATGACCTTTTGACAGATCAGTCAGTTAAGAAAAAAAAAGGGGTTAGAAAAATGGTGAATTAATTCTTAGAGTATAATTATTTCTTATTGTGAATAGCATTAATGAACAAACAAACAAACAAAATTCTTTATTTGCAGGAATATAGGTTACAAAATAGGTATTACAATATAATAAGAAGCTCTCTATATTCAGCCATATTGGCGTACAAATTACAAATCAATTATTATGAATTAATTCATTATAGGTACATTAAAATCTAATACTACAATAAATTATCATCTAAATATTCCCTTAAAGTGTAATATGTCTTATCTGATAACCATTTATATAATGCACGTTTGAATGACACAATAGGTAAGCACTTGATGTGACCTGGCAATTTATTAAAGATTGTGATACACATAGAATATGAATTGTTCATGAAAAGGCTTGATTTTGGTAAAACGTTAAGGACCAAATTGTCAGAATTTCTAGTGTTTCTAGGATATATGTCTTTCGCTCTTTTAAATAGGTATTTGTTAAGTTTTACAAATTTCGCTACTTCAAATATATATAGACAAGTAAGTGGAAGTATATTTAAGTCTTTGAATAGTGGCTTGCATGGTGCATAGGGACCTACTCCGCACATGGCTCTTACACACTTTTTTTGAGAGAGAAAGACTTTATTTATTTCTGAGCTATTGCCCCAAATAACCAGACCATATCTTATTATGGAATCCACGTATCCATAGTATGCAGTCAACGCAGTATTCAAGTTGGATACATTTTTTAATTAACGCAAAGGAAACGAAAACCTGTTAATTTTTTGTATATTTTATCTATATGTCCTTTCCATTTAAGTGACTTATCTATAACAATTCCTAAAAATGATACAGATTCTGCTTCTTTTTTGTATAACCATTTATATTAATATTTAAGTTATCATATTTATTAAAGTTGATATAGTTTGTTTTAGCAAGATTAATTTGTAATTTATTATTACTAAACCAATCAATAATCTTTTTCAATGTCTCATTTATATCATTTATATGTCTATCTCTGTCTAGGTCTATTTCTGTACTTACAATTACTGAAATGTCATCAGCAAAAAGAACACACTTGTGTTTAGTTATATGAGGGAGATCATTGATATACAACAAAAATAGCAATGGTCCCAGTACACTGCCTTGTGGTATTCCAGAACCATTATACTCGAAAGAAGACCTATATTTTGTTATACATTTTGTAGTTGCTTTAAGCCTTGTTATTTCTACACATTGTATTCTTCTGCCGAGATAACTCTTAATCCATAGTAAAGCAGGTCCCCTAACCGTATTTTTCCAATTTATGTAACAAAAGATTATGTGAAACAAGTTCGAAGGCCTTCGTCATATCAAAAAATAGAGCAGTAGTATGGTGTTTGGAGATTTTCTCTAGCAATATACACTTTATTAGGTTAAAAACTGCTAATGTAGTTGACTTTTGTTTTTGGAAGGCATATTGATCATGTATTATTACGTTAAACTTCGAATAAAAACTCATCAAACGAGAATGCAATGCTTTATCAAATATGTTCGACAAAATAGGGATTAACGTTATGGGTCTGTAGTTGTTTATGTCTGTTTTATGGTTCTTTTTATGCGGTGTTTTGACGATGGATATCTTTAACTTTTCAGGGAAGCATCATGTTTCCATTGAAAGATTAATAAGAAATGTTAGAATACCGCTGATTTCAGGAATTGTCGCTTTAATTATCTTTGTGCAAATGTTATAGCCTTCAGATGTTGTATTATTTAGTGAAATAATAATCTTTTTAACTTCATTTTCGCATAATGGTTTTAGAAATATAGTATTATTGATTACATTTTTATTGTTACTGTTATTATTATTACCTTGTATAAAATTATTACTATTATTATTTTCATTATTATTATTGTTATTATTATTACTATTATTGTCATTAATATTATTATTACAAAAAACATTATTTGTTTTCAGTGTGTTATTGTTTGATAAATTTATTAGATAATTATTAAAGATATTAGCAAAACTTCCGCAAATGTTCCGCAAGTGAGTTTTTTTCTATTTGAAATACCATCAAAATTGTGTAGAGTTTCGTTCGCTTTGTAAAATGGCGCCTACAAACAGTGATTCAGATTTGTCGCGTTGATGGTGACATTGTGTCTGAATATAAATTGTTATACAGTGGCATTTGTAGTGGTTGAAGACATCGGAGTTATTGCATCCCTTGGGTACCCAAGGGATCCCGTCCAGAAGCTAACCACAAGCCATTCGGTAAGTTCAGATTTTAAGTTTAGCGGTGCGAATCGCACCCGTGTAAGAATCTTGGACGAGATTGGTTCTCGGCTTCTCGCACAAAAATTGTACATAGGCGAACTTAATGCCTTAGGCATTTTCTACCAGCTAACCTACAGATCCAAATAATTATCGTCTTGTTTCTGTCCTGCCAGCCTTAAGTAATTATTCGAAAAATTAATTCTTTGTTAAGTAATTTTAATACTTATAAATTGTTACATGATCAACATAACGGTAGCACTTATACCAACATTATCCAAAATATTTGAAAAAACTATGTATAAAAGACTTATGCACTTTATAACAGCAAATAATTTATTAAAACGAACACAATACGGATTCCAGAAAAATACAACTTGTACAATGGCTGGATTTGAATTACTTAAAGATATAACAAAAAACATGAATTTGAGGAAACCGACGACAGTACTTTAATACGATATAACAACAGCATTCGACTATGTTAAATATGAAAGATTGTTGACCAAATTGGACGCCTACGGTATTAGAGGGGTGCCACTTGATTGGTTAAAGTCATATCTAACAAATAGATACCAATGTATTGAAATAAACAGGGTAAATACAAATAACATAGTAATAACATATAAATTAGGGTACAGAAGGATAGAATATGGTGTTCCTCAAGGGAGTATTCTTGGTCCACTGTTCTTTTTGTTGTACATTAACGACCTACCAGAAATCACTGATTATAAATGTATACTGTTGGCAGATGTCATTTCTACAATAATAACCTGTGATAAGACACAGAACTATGAATGGGACATAAATAACACGATGGACAAAATAGTAAATTCAACTAATTTACACGTTAACTTGGAAAAAACAAAGTTTATAATACAATTTCATAATAAAGGAGGCAGGAAAGAAAATCTTAATATCACCTATAAAAATAATGAAATTTTTGAGGTAACAGCATTTCTCGGTTTCGATATTTTTTTTTTTTGTTTAATTGTCATGGAGATGGTTTAACCATGTATCCAAAATAAGTGCAAAAATCAACCAATTTGTTTACCCTTTACGAAGACCAGTATTGACAACGTCTCAGCAAACTGCACTTACCGCGTACCATGCATACGTGGCTTCCAAAATAAGATATGGTCTCTTCCTCTAGGGTAACTCTTCAAAAATAAAACAGGTATTTATAACTTAAAAGAAGTGTATTAGAGCCATATGTGGCACAGACAGAATCCTGTAGGCCACTTTTCAAAAAGATGAAAATAATGACTGTTACCTGTATCTTTTTTTTGACTATTCATAAATATCTGTAAACATAAAAGTAAATGATTTGACTTGACTTGAAACCTACAGTTTCGCATTTATGTATTAGTATTGATATAATATCGATATAATAAAGATACAAAAACATGCCAGTATGTAGTTCATAACATGTAGTTCATAACATGTAGTTCATAATATGTAGTTCATAATATGTAGTTCTTAATAAGATAAACGATTAAACTTTTATTTTAATAATATATATTACAAATGAACAACGGTTCAAATAATTATAGCAATTTTATGACGACTATCCGTCTTGCCCCGATCTTCATCTGGTATCCTTAATTGAACGCTTTGGCTTATTTCTTCGGAAGGAAATTTAGATTTTGGTTCGAATTTATCATATTTCCCGGCTAGCAGTGGGGAAGTATTCATACTGCCCAGTCCATAACAGTAGGGAAGTATTCATACTGTCCAGTCCATAGCAGTGGGGAAGTATTCATACTGCCCAGTCCATAACAGTAGGGAAGTATTCATACTGTCCAGTCCATAGCAGTGGGGAAGTATTCATACTGCCCAGTCCATAACAGTAGGGAAGTATTCATACTGTCCAGTCCATAGCAGTGGGGAAGTATTCATACTGCCCAGTCCATAACAGTAGGGAAGTATTCATACTGTCCAGTCCATAGCAGTGGGGAAGTATTCATACTGCCCAGTCCATAGCATTGGGGAAGTATTCATACTGCCCAGTCCATCGCAGTGGGGAAGTATTCATACTGCCCAGTCCATAGCATTGGGGAAGTATTCATACTGCCCAGTCCATAGCATTGGGGAAGTATTCATACTGCCCAGTCCATAGCATTGGGGAAGTATTCATACTGCCCAGTCCATAGCAGTGGGGAAGTATTCATACTGCCCAGTCCATAGCATTGGGGAAGTATTCATACTGCCCAGTCCATAGCAGTGGGGAAGTATTCATACTGCCCAGTCCATAGCAGTGAGGAAGTATTCATACTGCCCAGTCCAAGTGATAAATTCAAAATTTATAGAATCTTATATTTTTTTTATTGACCGGGTGCCGTCGGGCATTTTTTATATGGGCCGGCCAAAGTAAAAAAAATATCAATTTGACCGACGCTTTTGATCATTATTCATAAAGATCGGTCCATATTAATATTGGCCGGTAGATCGAGTTGTCCGTAACATACATATATATGCGCGTAGGTATAGTGTCGTACAATTGTTCACTTTGTGTAAAACTCGTCAATTGTATAATTGGTCGTGAATGAGTTAGTCGTTCCGAGTCGCGCCGCGTGAGAGCGCCGCCGCTTCCCATAAGTCATCTAATTACGTGGCCGCCGCCGTCCCTCTAACAATCTGACACAACTTTCCTCTCTATAGATCCCTAAGAGTCAATTTGATATCATTAAACAATATAAAATTACCCTTGGACCCTAAACGCAAAAAGCGTATCTACTGATCTGTCATCATGTCAAAATGCAATGAAACTATTACCTATAACTTTTTTAAATAATAGAATAGACTTTTACAATTCTATAGAGAATTGTTTCGTTTGTGTCACATATGTATAGAAGCAATGTATTTGTCCGTGTTGAGCCGGCGCAGAGCTAGGTGCGGAAGTGCAGCGACTTGGCCGACGAGCGCGTGAGTAAAGCAATAAGTGAGTTGCGCTGAGATTATAATAGCTGGTCGCAGATAGCGGTCTATTAGAATTAGGGAACGCGCCGACGAGATCGGCTGCGCAATTACTCGGATCCCGACCGATAGCATACTCGTTGGAGCACGGCCTCATCACTCGCTCGCACAATATAATAACACTAATCTCTGGTCGCCGACATTTTTGCATTTTTTAAAGAAGGTTTAGGTTTTAAAAAAAACATATGAATAATATTATAAAACTATGATTTATTTTAATTAAACGGCGCCAAAGAGACCGCGGCGAAACTACATTCGATATATGTTTTTGTCGTTCTAGGTATCTATACTATAATTATAAAGAGTTTTACTTTTATTTTGCGCACACATTATGGCGTTTGGAAAAAAATCTATGTTAGTATAATTCTTCAGTAAATAATATAAATATATCTGTCAAATAAAAATCAATTTTAGGAAAAACTGATCGATTTATATAATTTTTGTGGGCTTTGGTAAGTTCCTATCGCTTCAGTTGCCATACACACATGACACCGTCAACATTATACGAAAAAATTAAAATGTCAACATTATACGAAAAAAAAAAATCTCAAAACCATTAATATAAAATCGAAAATATTTTAATGCAATTTTATGTCATTAATACCAAAGTTTACATCATAGAACATTTCTTTATATCTTTTTTAAAAACTTTTCCTAAGAGTCACTTAAAACACAAAAATCCTCTATATCCCTAAACTATTCAAATATAACTTACCCACAGAGCTAATAACAAAATACAAAACACGCATGTAAATCGGTCGAGTAGTTTTATTAAATCGGTTTCTGTTATGCATATGGCCTAGTAATGTGTCCCAGGAGTATGATGTTTTCTGTTATGCATATGGCCTAGTAATGTGTCCCAGTAGTATGATGTTTTCTGTTATGCATATGGCCTAGTAATGTGTCCCAGGAGTATGATGTTTTCTGTTATGCATATGGCCTAGTAATGTGTCCCAGTAGTATGATGTTTTCTGTTATGCATATGGCCTAGTAATGTGTCCCAGGAGTATGATGTTTTCTGTTATGCATATGGCCTAGTAATGTGTCCCAGGAGTATGATGTTTTCTGTTATGCATATGGCCTAGTAATGTGTCCCAGTAGTATGATGTTTTCTGTTATGCATATGGCCTAGTAATGTGTCCCAGGAGTATGATGTTTTCTGTTATGCATATGGCCTAGTAATGTGTCCCAGTAGTATGATGTTTTCTGTTATGCATATGGCCTAGTAATGTGTCCCAGGAGTATGATGTTTTCTGTTATGCATATGGCCTAGTAATGTGTCCCAGTAGTATGATGTTTTCTGTTATGCATATGGCCTAGTAATGTGTCCCAGGAGTATGATGTTTTCTGTTATGCATATGGCCTAGTAATGTGTCCCAGGAGTATGATGTTTTCTGTTATGCATATGGCCTAGTAATGTGTCCCAGTAGTATGATGTTTTCTGTTATGCATATGGCCTAGTAATGTGTCCCAGGAGTATGATGTTTTCTGTTATGCATATGGCCTAGTAATGTGTCCCAGTAGTATGATGTTTTCTGTTATGCATATGGCCTAGTAATGTGTCCCAGGAGTATGATGTTTTCTGTTATGCATATGGCCTAGTAATGTGTCCCAGTAGTATGATGTTTTCTGTTATGCATATGGCCTAGTAATGTGTCCCAGTAGTATGATGTTTTCTGTTATGCATATGGCCTAGTAATGTGTCCCAGGAGTATGATGTTTTCTGTTATGCATATGGCCTAGTAATGTGTCCCAGGAGTATAATGTTTTCTGTTATGCATATGGCCTAGTAATGTGTCCCAGTAGTATGATGTTTTCTGTTATGCATATGGCCTAGTAATGTGTCCCAGGAGTATGATGTTTTCTGTTATGCATATGGCCTAGTAATGTGTCCCAGGAGTATGATGTTTTCTGTTATGCATATGGCCTAGTAATGTGTCCCAGTAGTATGATGTTTTCTGTTATGCATATGGCCTAGTAATGTGTCCCAGGAGTATGATGTTTTCTGTTATGCATATGGCCTAGTAATGTGTCCCAGTAGTATGATGTTTTCTGTTATGCATATGGCCTAGTAATGTGTCCCAGGAGTATGATGTTTTCTGTTATGCATATGGCCTAGTAATGTGTCCCAGTAGTATGATGTTTTCTGTTATGCATATGGCCTAGTAATGTGTCCCAGGAGTATGATGTTTTCTGTTATGCATATGGCCTAGTAATGTGTCCCAGGAGTATGATGTTTTCTGTTATGCATATGGCCTAGAAATGTGTCCCAGGAGTATGATGTTTTCTGTTATGCATATGGCCTAGTAATGTGTCCCAGGAGTATGATGTTTTCTGTTATGCATATGGCCTAGTAATGTGTCCCAGTAGTATGATGTTTTCTGTTATGCATATGGCCTAGTAATGTGTCCCAGGAGTATGATGTTTTCTGTTATGCATATGGCCTAGTAATGTGTCCCAGTAGTATGATGTTTTATGTTATGCATATGGCCTAGTAATGTGTCCCAGGAGTATGATGTTTTCTGTTATGCATATGGCCTAGTAATGTGTCCCAGTAGTATGATGTTTTCTGTTATGCATATGGCCTAGTAATGTGTCCCAGTAGTATGATGTTTTCTGTTATGCATATGGCTTAGTAATGTGTCCCAGTAGTATGATGTTTTCTGTTATGCATATGGCCTAGTAATGTGTCCCAGTAGTATGATGTTTTCTGTTATGAATATGGCCTAGTAATGTGTCCCAGTAGTATGATGTTTTCTGTTATGCATATGGCCTAGTAATGTGTCCCAGTAGTATCAAAATACAATTATCTGTGTGTAAGCATATGAAATACTAAGTTTACGTTATACGACCTAGGACGTTCACCAAGGTAGAAAATAGGTTCTGCCATGTGTTTCAAATTCTTTCAAAGATTGACTTCAAAGAAATAACACCATCCTTAGATTTAGTTGTAGAGTGTTTTATTAATGTTATTAGACCGACAGCCAATTAGTAATGTCAACAAAGCTTGGATTTATGACAGATACTTAACCTCATCTAACGTGGCATTTGCTTGTACACGACTTCAACACAACTTTATTTGTTAAATTATGATGCAACCGCAAGAGTTTGTACAAGACTAACATCTTGTACAAACTCTCGTAATAATCTATCTCTCCCAAAAGATCTCTGCATAGCCTCTGAGATGGAATTAAGACTTCAGTTACATAAATATTTTTCACAGGGGGTGGAAGAAAAACGATTGTCATGTATGTATTATATTTTTCCTTAAAAACGACAAAGAGCATGGCGACAGAGTTGACGCGATGACCGTATAAAACGCTCGTAACTATTTTCCTTATTAGTCGCTTAACAAAAGTAGATATCCGTAATGCAATAATTGTTTCACGAATCCATGGATACCACACCTGAAGAAGCCGCTCAAGATGCTGCTATTTTGCAAACATGGGCCAGTCAGAGAGCAGTAGCTGCCCAGCTTCAGTTGAGCCAGGCTGCTGTATCCCGAGTATAGAGACGATTTCAAAAGACTTGTGCTTTCAATCAACATTGAGACAACAACCGGTCGGTGTATTTCTGAGAGAAATTACCGTTTTATACTTCGTATTTTCTCAACCTCTCTGCGTAATCGGGTGTTGATGTGCAGCAAGAACTGAGACTCGTTCCAGGAGTAGCTATCAGCAAATGGATAGTAAAAAGAACCAATAAAAAATCTTATCCAACAAATCCTGCAACTGACCCTAGATTGACTGCAGGCCACCAGTTTATGTTTACTGACAAGTGCAGAATATGCCTGCGTCGCAACGACAGGCGAGGCCGGGCCTAAATGTGTTTGAGGGAATGATTTCCCCTATGCTGTTTTTGAAATGGTTATAGCGACGCTTTCTGTATGATGTGGGCTGGTATCTCTGGACGGAAAAACTGTGCTCGTTTTCATGCCTGAAAAAGGCCTAGGGGACGGGCTGACAGCAGCCGAGTACATCGCCGATACTCTCCAGGATCATGTTGTTCCCTACGAGTTTGTCGGCGGAGACTTCATCACGGTAACCGACATCTGGTATTAGCGTTACCGTGTGGGTACGCTAAAACATACGTTGCGTATGACTTTGGCAGTTTTTTGACGAAGCTGAAATACGTACAATAGACTGGCCTACACTCAGTTCAGGTATTAATCCCATCGAGCATTTATGATATGAACTCCAACGAAAGGTATGGGCCAGAAATTCAGTCCATTCGAGCGTAGAAGAATTGAAGGCAACGTTATTAGAAGAGTAGGATGGCATGCTTTAAGCACTATAAAAAAAAAGATCGATGAAGAACCACCTGCTATAATCATATGCGTACATAAGGAGAGGGGAGCCGGGAGGGAACCGTTCAAACGAACTCAGGTTACCCAGCGGAGGGATTAACCCGTCCTCATTTCGATGATGCTATTCGGAGGCAACATCTAACAAGTGGCTAGCTTGTTGCGGTGTTTATGATGAAATAGCCTCGTTGAATAAAGCGGTCACCCATCCCCGGCCTTGTTGTCATCTGCTTAACCTTGTTATCATTATTCATTAATAACATATTATTGAATGGATATTGATAATAATTACAGATGTGCCGAATATTCGGCGACTAGTCGGTAAAGCCGACTATCCGGCCACTATCTATCGGCCGATATAGTCGGCGCCTAGTCGGTGACTATTCGGCAAAGAGCGCCGACTATCCGGCTTCTTAATTTGTATATATTTTTCAGTAATATGTATGTAGGGGAACTTGGTGGTTAACGCAGCAAGGCCTAATCCATTCCAAGAAATTCATTGGTATGAGGGCAATAGGCCTGGATAAGATATGGAAATTCAACAGAAGTCAAATAAGGCTACTGGTGGGAGTGTTCTCAGGACACTATACAACCAACAAACACCTCTATACTATAGGTGTAAGAGATGATCCCACATGCAGATTCTGTGGTAAGGAGCCCGAATCCATGCGGCACCTACTGTGCGACTGTGACGCTAGGGCCATCCAAAGAATCAAATACCTAGGACAGGCTTATCCGGATCCAGAAAGCTACAGGCTAATCGACCTTGGTCATGTCCTTAAATATGTCAACAACATATTTGGGGACGATACTGAGGTGTGTGGATAATAGGAATGGGGAACACACAAAAGATCCCAAAGGGTCGAAGTGTTTTTGACTGATGTCAACCCCAAGATAAGATAAGATGTAGGGGAACTTACATTAAATAAAAACCGTGATTATTTATTAATATTTTGATTTTATAATCAGTCTTACACATTTTTAAATGAAAACCATTACCTGTTCTTAAAAATTCTTGCTTTTAAAGAAAATATAATTATGGCATTTATTAAACAAAATTAGTATCTTAATAAACAAACAAATCTATAAAACAACATAATATATTGTTATCTACAGTAAACATTTATAATTATTTATTATTTAAATAAAATAATTATATATATAATAATAATATGTAGGACAATTTACACAAATTGTTATGGTCACAAACTAAGCTCCAGGCTTGTACTATGTGTACCAGAAACAATGATATAATACATATTATATTTTATAAACACGCAGACCATGACAAACTGTACAAGAATACGTACTAATATTCATTTGACGACTAATCGCCTAGTCGGCCAAAGTCATAATCGGCACATACTATCACTGTGAACCGTTATTATACAACGGGGCTATTTCATCATAAACACCGCAACAAGCTCGTCACTTGTTAGGTGTTGCCTCCGAATACCATCGGCGAAATGAGGACGGTCCACTGGGTATCCTGAGGCTGTTTAAACGGTATTCGTGAGCCAAATAGGCACCCGTGATGGTATTTTTTTTTATCACTGTGAAAATTGGCTGGTTTCGCAGCCACCAGCGTGCTGTACCGGCAGCTGCCAGTGTTATACGTCCAGCACCCAGCCAGTAACTTAACCCGTAACAATACTTTATTGACTTCGCCGTCCGACCCCGCAGCCTCCAGCGTGCTGAACCAGCAGCTGCCAGTGTTATACGCCGAGCACTCCGCCAGTAACTTAACCCGTAATAATACTCAATTGACTTCGCCGTCCGACCCCGCAGCCTCCAGCGTGCTGTACCAGCGGCTGCCAGTATTATTTGTCCAGCACTCAGCAGTAACTTAACCCGTAACAATGCTCTATTGACTTCGCCGTCCGACCCCGCAGCCTCCAGCGTGCTGAACCAGCGGCTGCCAGTGTTATACGTCCAGCACTCAGCCAGTAACTTAACCCGTAACAATACTCTATTGACTTCGCCGTTCGACCCCGCAGCCTCCAGCGTGCTGTACCGGCAGCTGCCAGTGTTATACTTCCAGCACTCAGCCAGTAACTTAACCCATAACAATACTCTATTGACTTCGCCGTCCGACCCCGCAGCCTCCAGCGTGCTGTACTGGCAGCTGCCAGTGTTTTATACTTCCAGCACTCAGCCAGTAACTTAACCAACATGGTAGATTAAGTTACATTCCACATTTTAATAGTACAGCAGATGTATGAATCGCCAAAACATTTAGTACGAGTTGGTACCATCCGCCGCGGTATACATATGCATCTTGCAACCAGTGCGTGTTGTCCTGTAACGGAAAGAGAAAGGGGGAATAATGTTGAAAAGCTCTTCAGAGCACTGTCCATGGTATAGGTGGTAAAATATGCTCAACGATGCCACATCCCTACGAAGCTGCAACGGCTCCAACGTTTTATTCAGCTTTTAGTCTCCAATAATTCTCGTCGCTCGCTTCTGCAGGGTATCGAAAGCAGATAACAGATACTTGGCAGATCCGTCCCAAAGATGCGAACAGTATTCCACACACGGTTGAATATAGCATTATTACAGCTTCAAATTTTTTTGAAGCTGGTTTTGCAATGCACTTGATATAGGTGGTTAAGATCGGAACGTATATCTAAACCAAGGATATTGAGTGATGGTAAAAGCGATAGCTGGGTGCTCTGAAGAGATGGAAAATGAAGAAAATGAAATTTTTTGCGCGGCGAAAATTTTGTTCGGATTAAATTGGACCTAGTTTCTCGAACCCCAAGTCGAAACCTTTAGTAGTTAGCAGGGTTTAATCTAACTCACTTACCAAAACCTTTTTTAATTTCTTTGTTTGGACGCGGCTAGGTGGACGTTGAGCAAAGTACCGACCGTGGACAGTGCTATCATCTGCATAACAATTAATGTTGCTACATGACAATAGGTCATTGATATGCAGAAGAAAAAGACAAGGAGACAACACTGATCATTGGGATACACCAGCATCAATAGACTCCCAATGATGATGGCTACGCCATCTACTAGGACTCTAATTTCACGATCAGAGAGAAAACTGGATATCCAGTTGCATAGCCGCATAGGAAATCCATAAGGTGGCAGCTTGGAGAGCAAAGCCTTGTGCCAAACGCGGTCTAAGGCCTTATAAATATCTAAACCAACTGCCAAGGCCTCCCCACACTTGTCCACTGCCTTACCCCAAACATGCGTAATGAGCGAAATTCATATTGGCGATCATTCAGGATAGAGTGACCTTCAAGGTATCGCATGACCTGTGCATTAATAATGGTTTCTAAAACCTTGCACAAGACTGACGTGATGGCAATGGAGCGGTAGTTATTGGGGTCGGATCGATTTCCCTTTTTGGGAATTGGTTGCACATTGGCTACTTTCTAAGATGCGGGGACAATTCCAGAGGAATATGAAAGGCGGTAAAGTCAAGCGAGGGCGGGAGACAACTCAAGATAACAGTTCCTTAATACAACTGCAGGAACACCATCAGGACCACTGGCCTTCCGAATGTCAAGTGAAAGGAGGACCATCACATTGCCTAATGAGAATATTAGGCATTGAGAAGCCACAGTCGGTTATAGTAGGTGGAAGCGTACCTCCATCATTGATTCGGGAATTCGATGCAAAGAGTTTAGCTAGAAGTTGAGTTTTCTCTTTTGCAATGTAAACCAGTGATCCATCATGATTCCGCAGCGGTGGTAGCGAGGAGCGACAAAAATTAGATTCCGCGGATTTGGCAAGCTGCCAAAAGCTACGACTACCAGCAGGTCGAATGAGCAGTTCTTGCCCTATCCGTGAAATGTGTTCCTTTTCTGCACGTTTAAACACCTTTTTGCAGACTTTGGAGGTCAAGTTATAGGCTGCTTTTAGGGAAGTGATGTTGGGGTCTTCACTAGAACGACCTTGGATCCATTGACGATATGCTAGATTGCTGCTGCAGCTTTTGTGCAACCACTGTTGTACCACGGTCTACTCCTCCTCTAGCTGATGACACACGAGTAAATAATATAATACCATACCCAATAGTATCTCATCAGCAATTGAAGAAGCACACCTTGATGGATCCTTATCCTTAAAGCAGCGTGGCCCCCACGGAAGTACTTGGAAGTATTCCCGAAGTTCTTCCCAATCCGCTGACGAATAGTGCCAGACTTTTCGTGATATGCTACGTCGAGGTGGTGGAAAAGCATTTGGCATAGTCGTGGCAACTAGACAATGATTTGATCCACCCAGCGGGCTTAATACAGAAACATTGTAGTTTGTGGGCTGATTAATCAGGTAAAGGTCTAACTTTAAAGGTGCATGGTTGACCACGTCTGGTTTCCGGGTGGTTTGGTCTACGAGTTTGGTTAATCCATAGGAAAGGGCAAAATTATGAGCAGATTTCCCCGCATGATCAGTTTTAAGAGAGCCGAGCCATTGTTCGTGATATGCGTTAAAGTCTCCTAAGAAAATGATCTCTGCAGAAGGAAATCTCTCTTGAACATTATCTGTCGCTCTACTCAGGTAATCAAAAAATTGGGTTGTCTCCAGATCTTTCTTATGGGATCTATATACGCATGCGTAGATTCGGGTCTGTGTACCCTGTTCCACGCGCGGATATGGATGGGTCCCACATAGCGGATATGGATGGGTTCTGGATATGGCGAAGACGGTAACAAGAAATATCCAAGCGAACATAGGCATACCCCGGCCTTTGGTATGAAAATTTCTTCAATTTGGTAATTTCGTAAAATAATTTGGTTACTTTTCATAGGTAGATCAGGTCAACAATATTTTTTTTTACAGAACTATATTTACAAGAGCGGACAATAACATACAGCAAGTCGTAAATAATATTTGCATGAGAAGTAAAATAAATGTAAAATGCTGCTAATTATCATTACAAAAACCGTGTATGAAGTATGTATGTAGGGACATATGTGTGCGTGTCATCGCATAATTAAATAATAGGAGTAAGTAATTACGGTTGGCGGAATCTTGGGGAATTACACAACTTATTTAATACAGAAACACGTCAGCGAGACGTCCGCTGTTCCGTAAGATTGTTTAAACTGCAATAAGCCACTTCGTCTGGTACAGTGAGGAACTCATCCACTACAGAATCGACTGCCGTAATCCACTTCGTCTGGTACAGTGAGGAACTCATCCACTACAGAATCGACTGCCGTAATCCACTTCGTCTGGTACAGTGAGGAACTCATCCACTACAGAATCGACTGCCGTAATCCACTTCGTCTGGTACAGTGAGGAACTCATCCACTACAGAATCGACTGCCGTAATCCACTTCGTCTGGTACAGTGAGGAACTCATCAACTATAGAATCGACTGCCGTAATCCACTTCGTCTGGTACAGTGAGGAACTCATCCACTACAGAATCGACTGCCGTAATCCTCTTCGTCTGGTACAGTGAGGAACTCATCCACTACAGAATCGACTGCCGTAATCCACCTTGTCTGGTACAGTGAGGAACTCATCCACTACATAATCGACTGCCGTAATCCACTTCGTCTGGTACATTGAGGAACTCATCCACTACAGAATCGACTGCCGTAATCCACTTCGTCTGGTACAGTGAGGAACTCATCTACTACAGAATCGACTGCCGTAATCCACTTCGCCTGATACAGTGAGGAACTCATCCACTACAGAATCGACTGCCGTAATCCACTTCGTCTGATACAGTGCGGAACTCATCCACTACAGAATCGACTGCCGTAATCCACTTCGCCTGTTACAGTGAGGAACTCATCCACTACAGAATCGACTGTCGTAATACACTTCGACTGGTACAGTGAGGAACTCATCCACTACAGAATCGACTGCCGTAATCCACTTCGCCTGGTACAGTGAGGAACTCATCCACTACAGAATCGACTGCCATAATCCACTTCGTCTGGTACAGTGAGGAACTCATCCACTACAGAATCGACTGCCGTAATACACTTCGTCTGGTACAGTGAGGAACTCATCCACTACAGAATCGACTGCCGTAATCCACTTCGCCTGGTACAGTGAGGAACTCATCCACTACAGAATCGACTGTCGTAATACACTTCGACTGGTACAGTGAGGAACTCATCCACTACAGAATCGACTGCCATAATCCACTTCGTCTGGTACAGTGAGGAACTCATCCACTACAGAATCGACTGCCGTAATACACTTCGTCTGGTACAGTGAGGAACTCATCCACTACAGAATCGACTGCCGTAATCCACTTCGTCTGGTACAGTGAGGAACTCATCCACTACAGAATCGACTGCCGTAATACACTTCGTCTGGTACAGTGAGGAACTCATCCACTACAGAATCGACTGCCGTAATCCACTTCGCCTGGTACAGTGAGGAACTCATCCACTACAGAATCGACTGCCGTAATCCACTGCTTTTATATACTTCTAAACCTACTTAACAAATTGGTAAATGTGGAGATCTATAATAATTACAAGTATCCCAAATTTTACATTTCTGTTATTAAAATCTCTAATGGATACAAAAAAAAAGCTTCGAGCTTAGTTTGTGACCAATATGTGTATAATGGCCCTCATATTGTTATTGTTATTAAATATTAGATATCCGATATCTGGAAAACGAGTTATATCGAGCGGACAGACAGAGAGGCGGACTGAGGGTTCCCATACTGCTCCGTTTTTGAAACTTAAACAAAATATGGTGACGTAGTAATATATTAATGGTGCGGCATATTTTTACAGTTTTCTTTAAGAACTAACGAAACTAAAAACCGGTATCTGCTGATGTCGTGTGCGGAGGGGACGAGCGTTATCTTGTTATGCAGTCGGCATTACATGTCACCAGTTCCTCTAAGTGCGCAGATACCATCGTGACGGCTCCGTCGCCCGAGACGACTGTTCGCACGGCGGCGCGGCGGCGGCGGCGGGCCGCGTCCCGGGCGCCGCGTCCCGGCCGCCGCCGCCGCGCCAATTACTGCGCATCTGATACGTGCTAACTACGCGATCATATCGGCCTGCGCTGCGCCTGCGCTGCGACTGCCCCTTATTCCCGGGAGCTAAGGCCGCATTCAGATCGCGTTCGGACGATGGCAGCCATAAATCTCACAGACGCAAACCAATTTAGTCTGTAAAACAATAGTGGTGACAACTCATAGCGGACTCTTCATAAATCTATCTGTAAGGTGAGATTACAATGGGCTAGTTTTGCATGCGCGCGCATTGTGTCCGCACGATGGCGCGATACGGCAGCGCTAACGAGGATCTCCAGCAGCAGCCAGCAGTCTCACCATAACCTAGACAACCCGCAGGAAACAATAAGTGCATTAAGATATTCACTAAAACAGAAATGTCAAAAAATAAACGTGAGACGAAGTATTTTCATACTTCCCTAAAGTCTATATACTATTTCTGCCATAGTCGGCCTCTTTCATTTAAAACACTGATTTTGCATAAAATTACTGTATGTAGTTGCCAAAATATGACATAAAAAGTAAACTTTAAAAAAATCTTTATATCTAATAGAAAAAAAGAGCAGTTTTATGCCTTTTTGATATGTCCAACTTTGCTTCATAGAAATTATATCTCCAGTATTTGAAAACATTTCCGCCATGTAGGTACCTATATAGGTCGAAATAGTCATAAATATGTATTACAAGTAAATATTTACCAATATTGCGAACACTCAAAAAAAAAATTAGAATGTGTTTTGTTAGGTTGCTATTTATTACTGTCTATTTTACATTTCCTTTGAATTGAAATGAAATATATTTATTGGCCGGAATACAGAAATTATATTTGATATAAAAATGAAACGCGCAGTGGAATGACACAATATGTGTCATTTTATTGCAAAATATTACTTTCCTTAATCTTACAAACAAAATTTGTTTGTAAGATTAAGGAAAGTAATATATAAAAGTAACATTTAATGTTACTTTATAATATGGGTGCGCTACATTTGTAATAGACGATCGTGACGGAGCCACTTGTTGTGGGAAACACTTTGCTAATGTCATCCGAATTTCATATTGAAGAATAAAATACGGCGCAGTGCGATGCGCCCGTGATGAAGCAGATTGAGGCGGCGTCCGCGTGCCGCTGCGAGTCAAACGATACAAATTGGTGGCCAAGGTCGGCAACATGAAAGCGCCGCCCCGTGGGAAGTCTCTTGCGCGGGCGCCGACACTCGCGTCACCCCGCCACTCACTCCAGTAAGGTCGCGAGAGCTCATTTACATGTTTTATTCCAGTTTATAAAATTATTAACCAAATTTCTAAAGCTATTAGCCAAAAGTCGTAGTAACATAATAGTGTAACATTAAATCACAATTATGTTATTTGTAAACTTGATTTTGGCATGTAAAGAATAAATCTGAGAAGAGGGAAAACATTTGTTATTATTTAACCCATGTGTAATGTCATTCGAATTTCTTA
Source organism: Monopis laevigella (assembly GCA_947458855.1). Classification (NCBI taxonomy): domain Eukaryota; kingdom Metazoa; phylum Arthropoda; class Insecta; order Lepidoptera; family Tineidae; genus Monopis; species Monopis laevigella. Next base: position 288,847 of record OX381587.1, on the reverse strand, counting down.
TTGACAAATAGAAAAAATCCCAAGTGTTGTGCGGCCCCAAAAAGCCGTGCGACATTCGTTCTACTGTCAAAAAGTCAAAATCATTTATTTCATGTAAATCTTTACAGATTAAGAAAAGTTTAACAATGAAGCCTTAGAGTGCATTTGGTTAGGCAGCTATTTGTTAACAAAAGAACGACAAATATTTATTAAACCTCGATATCAGATTTAGAACTTAAACGCGACGGAATGGAAATCTTAATATGAAAAATACTACCGAACCGAACACACACTACATAACCAACTAGTGTAAGACTAGGTGGTTAGCTGATTCCATTGACCTGTCAATCATTATCTGCCATACAAGGGAGCCACCAAGGCGACCAACTTCACCGACCATGTCCACCCCTTAAATATATATTCTAAATATATATTGATAGTATTATAATGATACATATTGATACGTATTGATATGATACATATTGATAGTATTATAATTGACAATAATACATATACGGAACCAGACAAAATTTGTGATTTGTTCAGTAAACATTTTATAGACATAACACATAAATCTACTAAAGACAACTATAACATCCAATTTGACAATATCAATCAGAACACAATATACTTGACACCTGTTAACGAACATGACATTATTAAAATAATAAAATCCCTCAATAATACAAAATCTTGTGGATATGATTAATACACAATTACTAAAATCAAATGCTTCGAAACTTGCAGTTCCAATATCATCTATAATAAATTTATCGCTAACACAAGGTGTGTTTCCTACTCGTCTAAAGCTATCAATAGTTAAACCACTTTATAAGAAGGGAGAGAAAGATAATATTAATAACTATAGACCGATAACATTAATACCTATAATATCAAAAATCTTTGAAAGAGTTATGTATGATAAAATATTCAGTTTTTTTAATGCTCAAAAATGAACAATATGGGTTTAGAAAAGACCGTTCGACTACATTAGCGTGCTTCCATCTAATTAAACATATTACGACGAGTTTAAATAAGAAATTATTTACTGCCGCTTTATTTATAGATATGAGCAAGGCATTTGACTGTGTCAGTCATAAAATCTTGCTTAATAAATTAACCAGATATGGTATAAGAGGAATTGCCTTACAATGGATAGAAAGTTACTTAACAGACAGACAACAATGCGTTGAACTGGTTAAGGTTGGTAATGGTTACAAGTGTCAATACAGATCCAATTATATATATAACAGAGTAGGAGTACCGCAAGGAAGCATATTAGGTCCACTTCTTTTTTTAGCCTATATTAATGACTTACCAGACATTACTAAGCATCAATGCGTTCTATATGCCGATGACGCTACTATAATATTTAAAAATAATGATGAAATCTCTTTAAATTGTGATATTAATAATGCTCTAAGTCATATTATTTCATGGCTTAAAACGAATAACCTTAGCATAAATCTAGACAAAACAAACATAATACAATTTCAAACGTACAACAGCAACAACAATCCACTTAACGTACAATACAATGACAAAGTGATTGAACAAATTAGTTTCACAAAATTTGTAGGTATCACGGTTGATAAACAATGTAATTAGGAGAAACACATTGAAAATCTTTGTAGCAAATTAGATAGTTTCATTTATGTTCTAAAACGTACTAAAGATACAATATCGACACAAACGGCGCTACTGGCATACCACGGGTATGTTTCATCAATAATAAGATACGGAATAATATTATGGGGAAACTCGGTAGAAGCATTAAGGATTTTTAAGATACAAAAAAAATGTGTTAGATTTATATACGGAGCAGGCTATCTTGACACATGTAAACCCATATTTAAAAAACTAAAAATTCTACCCTTTCCATGCCAGTATATATTTGATGTATGTGTATTTGTCAAAAAACATATTGGATTGTTTACTAAAAATTATAAATATATTTGGTAAGCTATATTATTCTGTGAATGTTTATTTCAATGACAGAGTTATAAATATTTAATTTTGATTCCATTACTGTATGTGTTAGTGTTTTATTGTTTGTATTAGTCTTATTGAAAAGTAATAATAATGACATATTGCTATAATTAATTTTGCCATATATTTCTACATCAATAATATTTTATTATATTGACATAATTTACTTGATACTGGACATTAATATTGTTTGTTGTTTATTGGTCACACTGAGAAAAGAGGATGACATTTTTCATTAATTTTGCCAAATATTGTTAACTAAACTGACATTATATTAATTTTCGTTATTTTCTGGAACAATATTATTTAGTGTTTATCTGTAGGTACCTATAAATTATATTTTACTTGACATTCACTCATAGGTATCATTTACTTATACATCGACATTCACATATAATACAATTTGCTAAGGCTGTATGGTTGTTAAAGGTTTTTTTGCATGCACTGTGAAAAAGGTTTGTGTTGTCATATTACTGTTTTTCTCTTTTTTTTAATCTGTGACAACTGTGCATTTCAATTCAATGAAATATTTATTCTATGTTTGTGTAGACATGTAAATGGCTGTATAGTTGAAAGATCGTTGCCTTTCCACAATGGTGGAAGAATTAAATAAAAAAATAAAAAAAATGTGTAGATATGTAAATTTTTGCGGTGCTATGAAGGCAAGGGTGTTATTTAGTTTGTGTAAATTAATCTAGGGTTTGTGTATATTGTACGTTTTTAAATTGTAACTATAAATAATTTGCACACCAATGTATGGTGAGACATGTGGAACCAAAATAATGTAACAACTTATGTACCATGTTCTTGGAAATAAAGTATTATTATTATAATAAAAGGTAAGTTACCAATCACATATAAGTAAAGGTATAAGGATCAGTATTTTTAAGGGCGGGAATACTAACTGTAAAGTCGATCCCCTCAGAGACACCCCGGAGAAAAAGAAACCAGCAAGTCAAAAACTCTAGTGCTTCACACAAACTAAAAGAGGAGCATAGCTATTGAATTGCTTAAGCTATATATCATATATATATATATATATATATTAGCATACTCAAAATGCACTGGGGTGCATGCGTAAAACACCCTATGGCAGATTATTTGTTACTCTACCAATGTACAGAACTACACAGTACTGTAGTATAAATTAAGTATGTAATCATCAATGATTACCTTATCCAAAGACAAAATTTACATAATGTAATCAAAATAAATTATGTAATATTAATTACAATATCGGCCACTACATACCTACCTACTAAGCTAGGGTACATTCTACATATGTAATAATCAATTTGTCTACTAGTTGCGAGACCTCAATTGCATATCAGGACGGTTCCAGACGTCTTAGTCATATTATAATAGTCTTTTACACTATACTAAGCCTTATTAATATTTGTTTTATATAATTCTTATACTTTATTTTAATTTACTTTATTTTATTTTATTTCACTACTTATAATGCTTTTAGGTAATTTATTAAATAAGACCATATGTCATTATACTGTGAAAATAGGCAAAGTACATTAGTCTGGCTGTTGCAACATCAGTTAATTGTCTGAATTTGATTTATATTCTACGTTCTATAAAATAGGTACACCTATAGCCTATGTGTGTAACCTCAGTATAAGGCCGGGGTCTTTCCATCGATTTTCAAGAAGGCGGTGGGAAAGCCAATTCATAAGTCTAGGAACAGGTCGGACCCAGACAATTACCGTCCAATCTACCCTTTGTGTGTTGTCCAAAATACTTGAAAAAGTGGTAAATGTAAGAGTCATGTCATATCTTACCAGTACGGTTTTCGTGCCGGTAGATCTACAGAAGAAGCTGTGCTCGATCTCACTACCCAGATTACTGAAACCATCGACGCTGGGGATAAATACATAGGTGTCTTCTTGGATCTACAAAAGGCGTTCGACACTGTCTCATTGCCTATATTATGCAAAAGACTTGAAAATATAGGTATACGTGGCACTCCCCTTATATGGTTCCAAGACTACTTAAGTAGCCGATGCCAGACTGTAAAAATGGACAACATACAAAGTGACATCCAAGTATTAGACCATTATGGTATACCTCAAGGTAGTGTTCTGGGGCCGACCCTGTTTCTGATTTATATAAATGAGCTTTGTAGTTTGCCCCTCCGATGTGGTGCTTCCCTTATGTTCGCAGATGACACGGTCTTGATCTTCAGGGATAGAACTTGGAATAGCCTAAAAACCGTCGCCGAAATCGGACTAGCCTCAATTAGCCTTTGGCTGGATACAAATTTGCTTACGTTAAACGCATCAAAAACCAAAAACATCTTTTTACTAAGACTGCAGCATCAAATCCCCAAAGTGACTTCCATATTAACATTCACACATACCCTTGCTACCATAATCAGCCTAATACCATATGCGCATGTGGGAGACTCGACAAAACTAAAACTATTAAATACCCTGGAGGCATTATAGACGAGCATCTCACATGGGCTGACCACATCCTTATGTTAGCAGGTCGTACAAGGAAACTTATTACCGCATTTAAGTCACTTAGGGATGTTGCAGATCTAAATCTGCTGAGGCAGGTGTATACGTCACTGTCGCAGTACCTTGTAACATACTGTATAAGTTCATGGGGAGGTGCAGCCAAAACCATTATTATAACCTTGGAGAGAGCACAGAGAGCTCTCTTGAAGGTACTTCTTCGTAAACCCTTCCTTCATCCAACATTTAAAATTTACGAAGAAATGAAAGTACTCAGTGTGCGGAAACTATACATAAAATGCCTTATAATAAGATACCACCAAACTATTAGAACCAAGTAAGATACCCACTATACGAAATTTTATTTTTCCATCAGCAGTAGTTAAGAGTACTTTTGCCCAGAGGCAATACTTTTTCTTGGCGCCTTATCTTTACTCAAGTTTTAATAAAATACACAAAGCAGTTATACAGAACCGGAAATCAGTAAAGAAAATAGTTAGTGACCGGCTCCAGGATCTTAATTAAGTGGAAACAGAAAATCTGCTCACGGTCATCAAATAAGCTAAGTTAATAATTACAATGTGTTATATTATTATTGGTATTTCTTTGTTATTTAATTTATTTTATTTATTTAATCAAAGTTAAAAAAGTTAATCAAAAGTTATTTTAGATTACCATTTATCATTATATTACTTTAAAATATACTATCAGAATTGTAATTTAAAATTTATACAAATGTGTGATATTTTTGTTTTAATAAACTCATTTTTATTATTATTATTTAAATAATTGAATGCTCGTTTATTGTTTTTTGGATAACATGCGATAGCTGGACATCACCGGACGTTTCCTTAAGAGCGAACCCAATTCACGAACTAATTATTTGGCTTCTGAAGACCAAACTGCTTTTTCCGTGTTTCCTTATTTTATTTATTAATTACTAACCAATTAAAATATTATTTACTAAATAAATAATATTTGTTGCGCTTATGAATTAGCTAAATACATCTGTTTTTACCGATTTCAAAAAAGGAGGAGGTATTTTATTCAGTTGTATTTAAAGAGCAAATAGTTAAGTTTGTTGTTATTTTATTTATAATTATTGTTTTGTGTTACATAAGTAACCAATGTACCCAGGCTGGCCATACATATTGTAACAAAGAAAAAATCTATTGTAAATAACATTTATTACTTTTACCGTATGTTAGTTTAATACATAAATATAAAATAATTAAAAATATAAAAAGCTTATTCGATGTGGTCTCCGTTGGTTGCAATACAGTCCTTTAAACGTTGAGGCCAGTTATCAGTAGAAGCAAGCACTCTTTTATGGGTAAATTCTTCACTGCCAATCGTTTTAGGGACTCCAAATTATCATGGCGATTAGAGCAAGCCGTACTCTCTAAAACTGACCATAAATCATAATCCAGCGGATTAAGATCGGGACTGGACGGCGGCCAGTCTTCAGCTCTGATGAAGTCCGAAACGTTCGCTTCCAACCAAAACTGCGTGGACCGAGCTTTATGACCCGGCGAGTCTTGCTGGAAGGACCAAACTTGGTTATTGAACATGGTGTTGTTAAGGGGCTTAACTATGTATCTTCTCAAAAATGGTATCTTGATACACTTGTGCCGATGTTTTGATACCTTTTTCACAAAAATATGGCTCAGTCACTCCTTCATAGCTAACACCCCAACAAACCATCACTGAAGTCGGATAATGCCCACGTAGCACTCTGTCTACTAATTGGAAGGCTTTCTTAGAGCTTTGAGTATAAATACGGTCATTTTGTCCCATCCGTAAGCAAAATTTTTCTGTGACCTCCCTCTGCGTACTGCTTCAGTAGTTATTTCGATTTTACCACCTTATTCTTTTTTAAATTATCAGTTAAGAAATGACCAGTGCGTCTCTAATAGGCTGCAAGTCATCTTTTAAAATACGCGACATGGTTCTAGGTATCTTCATCTCCCGAAATAAAATCTTTTGCTTTCGGACAGGATTTCTTCGAATTCTTTCCCTTACTGCTTTGACCACCTTTTTCGTACGAACACTACGTGGACGGCCAGATCTTTTTCTGTTACAAACAGAGGAGGTCTCATTGTACCTATTAATAGCCCGGTACACAAACATTTGACTAATACCAAGAGTATTTATTTTATTTACTTTATTTAAAAACTTTATTGCACAAATTTAGTACAAAGGCGGACTTAATGCCGCTAGGCATTCTCTACCAGTCAAACCTTTGGGACAAATTAAGCAGTAAGTAGGTAAAATAGGTGCAGTAAAATACATTTAAGAAATAGAGTATACAAATATTATACATACACACTAATTCTGACTACATATACATACATATCATAAACTATATTAATAATATACATACATAATAATAAAATAGCAAATATTACAGCAACAGCACAATATAGCACTACCCACAGCACAATAATTATTTAAAGCAGAAACACAGGATGAGATGAGAGAGAGAGCGAGCCCAAACGAATAATAAAAAGGAGACACATTCACACATTCAGAAAGTGTTTATACACTAGTCTCTTAAAGATACCCCTGTTAGGAGCTTGTCTAATGTCCACCGGTAGATCATTCCAGAGTCTTGTTGCAGCAACAGAAAAAGATTTTGAGACAAAGGTAGAATGATGAGAAGGTATAGAAAGAGTTGAGTTAGAGGCAGAACGAAGGATTCTATCATGATGCGAGCCGAGGGATGTAAAACTATCCTTGAGGTATTTGGGAGTGTTAGGTTCGTTTAACAAAGAGTAGAGCAGGCAGAGAACCCTGCTGTTTCTCCTACCTCGAATCCTCAACCATTTCAGCTTATCTCGAAGGTGTGACGTGATCATATTTGCGAAGACAGAAAATGAATCTGATGCATGCATTGTGTAGTCGTTCCATTTTGTTTAGTAATTATTCCGTAAGATCTACACAACACACGTCACCATAATCAATCAAAGGAAGAAGTAAAGACTGAACAAGGGTAACTTTAGCTTTTATAGGCAGAAAATGTCTAAGTTTATTGAGAGAGTGCAGCGAAGAAAAAAATTTACGACTAGTATTAGTTACTTGCGCTTTCCAGCTAAGATTAGAATCCAGATATAAACCCAAGTTCTTAACCTCGCTACGAAACGCAATCGGTTTACTGTCATACCGAACAAAGTCAATCTTGGCCATATCAACTTTTGATAAGAGGCGGGAACTCCCAATAATGATTGATTGACATTTGGCCGGGTTGACAGCAACACCAAATCTAGTAGACCAAGCCAATATATTTGAAAGATCAGAGTTAAGCCAAGCTATTGCACTATTCAGTGAGTTGATGTCTGTCTGCACATAAAGCTGCAAGTCATCGGCGTACAAGTGATAGTGACAGTGAAGCGATGTGGTGATACTGTCAATAAACATGGAGAAAAGTAATAGAGATAGTATGCCACCTTGTGGAACATCTGTACGTAATTCACACCAAACTGATGACAATTGGTCAACCCGCACCTGTTGCCGACGTCCATGGAGGTATTGGTGAAACCACGCAAGAGTCTCTGGAGATAATCTAAGACGAGACAGAATAGCGATTAGCAAATCGGGATCGACTGTGTTAAAGGCGTTGGTGAAATCGATCAGTACAAGTACTGTGACCTTGGTTTCATCGATGCCATTTTTGATGTCTTCAGTTACTTTAAGTAGAGCTGAAGTTGTACTATGACCGCATCGAAAACCAGATTGAAAAGGATTTAAAAGTTCATGGTTTTGAAGAAAGAGCGTCAGTTGCTTATGTACTACAGACTCTAAAACCTTAGATAGAAATGGTAGAATAGAAATAGGACGATAATGAGAAGGAAGTGTTGGAGAGGATATTTTGGGAAGTGGTATCATGAAAGCTTTGCGCCATAATGATGGAAATTGACAAGAAGTGAGGGAAAAATTAATGATATGAGTTATACGGGGTAAGATTATGTCAAGAATGATAACGATCATAGCACGACCGATAGAATCACATAAATATTATCAGGAAAATGGCGGCGTTTGGCTGTCCTCACCAACTGATTGCAGCAATTTCTTGCAACTCTAAACGCAGCCAAGCTTTCATCACTGCGCTGCCGTCTATATCTACGATAGGCACTGTCACGCTTCCTCATCCACATCGCTCCACGAACCACATCATCAATCCAAGGAGCAGGTGGACGTTTTAATTTCGTTGGACGAATAGGCATATAATTTTAGGATCTCGCAATTGAAAGCGACTACCATATCATCAATATTTCCTGCTTCTTCGAAGGAACTCCATTCAACCCGGCTAGCATCACGACGTAATTCTTCAATACTTATACGGCTTAAGTGGCGCATGAAAACTTATTAATTTATAACAATAAAAGTGTTTTACTTTGTCAATGGTCTATGCAAATATTAAAAAAAAAAAACTGTCAGTTGGTTTGGGTTTTGTCTAAGATGGTGGTAGTCGCTCTGTAATTTTATTTAATGTGTTTCCTAAAAATAAAAGCTCTTTTTAAATATTGGTGTCTTTTTAATTAATACCCATATAACCCTTCAGGTTATGGGCCCAGACACAAAAACACCAAGTCGTAAGTAAAGAAAATCGAACAAGTTACTGACGTTCGAGAAAGTTCCACGAGGCCGCGGCGGCGCGGTTAACTACGGCGAGCCGGTCGAAAGTTTGTTATAGAAAATACTTTATTTATAATTATTATAAATAGAGGTCGGTGAATAAATTAAGGATAGCCGGTGCAGTATTATTACAAAAATGGAGCGTCTGGAAACATGCATAAAACTGGGTCATGGAAATTTTGCAATTTGGAAATTTCAAATGTCCGTCATCTTGAAGTCAAGAAAATTGATGGATATTGTCCTTGGTACGACAAAAACAATGAAGGAAAATGAAGATGAATGGATACAAAGCGACATAAAGGCGCAGGAAATAATAGTTACTCGGGTGGAGGAAAGTATTATAACCCACCTAACAACGTGCAATTCCAGTAAGGCGATGTGGGATAAACTAATATCAATATTTGAACCTAAATCCCAGATTAGTGTGCATCTAATGCAGCAAAAATTTTTTGCCCTAAAATATGAAGAGCCCATGGCTACATTCATTTCAAAAATTGAGGAAATGGCAAATAATTTGAAAAATATGGGTGAAGTCCTGTCAGATAGTATTATAATGACAAAGATTATTATGTCATTGCCAGAAAAATATAAATATTTTATCTCAGCTTGGGAGTCAGTGCCGACATCAAGTCAAACTTTGAGAGAACTCACTTCCAGACTATTAATCGAAGAAGAGCGGTGTCATGGCAATTCTTCAGAGGCGGAGCCTTCGGCGGCCTTGGTGGCAGCACATAGTGGAGCCAGGGGGAGACAAAATCATAGTAGTAGATATAGTGAAAATGTTAATAAAAAAAGTTATAATATAAAGTGTTTTAAGTGCGGCAAGTGTGGTCATAAGGCGAATGAATGTAAAAATACAGAATTGTGTCACTTTTGTAATAAACCAGGACATTTTATTAAAGACTGTAGAATAAGAATTAGTAAATTTAAAAATAAGTGTAATAATAATAACAATGCCTATTTTGTAAACTATAAGGAAAATGAATGTGCATGGATCATGGACACAGGTGCTAGTGAGCACATGTGTTGTGATAAGGGGTTGTTTTGTACTTATAAAAATATAAGTGAAGAAAAATATGTAACTGTTGGAGATGGGAGAAAATTAAAAATATGTGGTATTGGTACTGTTGAATTGTTAGCAAAGGTTAATCAACAGTTTCTTAATTCAACTTTACATGAAGTGTTATTTGTCCCAGAACTAAAGGTAAATTTATTTTCTGTAATATGTGCCACAGATAAAGGTTATGTTATGGTATCAACAAATAGTGAATGTAAGTTTATAAAAAATAATAATATAACTGCTATAGCAAACAGATATGACAAAATATATGTCATGGATTTTGTTACTAAAACCAATACAGCACTAGCAAGTTTGTCAACATGGCATGAGCGACTAGCGCACCAAAATTATAAATATGTAATAGATATTTTAAATAAAAACAATATAAAGTATGAAGGTAAAAGTGAACAATGTGTTTCATGTCTAAAAGGTAAGCAGAATAGATTGCAATTTAATTTGAGTGAAAATAGGGCAACTACCCCGGGGGAACTTTTACATATGGACCTATGTGGTCCTATGGAACAACTATCATTAGGTGGTTCTAGATACTTCTTATTAATAAAAGATGATTATAGTAGATTTAGGTTTGTATATATGCTTAAGTATAAGTCAGATGCTAAAGAAAAAATACAAGATTTAATATTAACATTTCCAAATGAAGTTGGTTATAATGTTAAAAAAATCAGGTCTGATAATGGAACAGAGTTCATCAATAGGGACTTAGAAAATTTATTTAGGTCGCAGGGTATTACTCATCAGACATCAGTGTGTTACACTCCACAGCAGAATGGTCGTGCCGAGAGGGAGATGAGGACAATAACGGAATCGGCCAGAACAATGTTACAGGCCAAGGACTTAGGAAAGGAACTATGGGCAGAAGCTGTGCAAACAGCAGTATTTGTAATAAATAGGACTAAAACTATTGAAGATACAGGGAAAACTCCTTATGAACTTTTATATAATAAACATTTCGATATTAACGGCCTAAAATTATTTGGTAGTGAAGTTTACGTTCACATACCTAAAGAGAAGCGTCTAAAATGGGATGCAAAAAGTAGAAAGGGCATATTTGTTGGTTATGGTTCTAATACTAAAGGCTATAGAGTGTGGTTTCAAAATTCTAAAGAGGTGAGTATACATCGGGATGTAGTTTTTATAAATAATGAGAATAACAAAAAAAATGAAACACAAAATATAAATTATATAGAATATGAAGACAAGCAATCAAATATTAAAGAAGAGCCAGAGGAAATAGAAGAAGACAATGATCAGAAGGAAAGTTCAAACTCAAGTAAATCAATTGAATGTAAGACAAAAGAAAATGTTGAAGAAGATGCAGAGGATGAAGCTGAGGATGATAAAGAAGTTGCAGAGGATGACATAGAAGTCGCTGAGGATGACAAAGATGATACTGAAGATGAAAGCGAAGAAAATAACATAGAAAGGAAAAGCAAGCGTCAAAAATATCAGCCAAAATGGTATGAACATTATTTCACAGGTTTGACTACAACAAATGAAAGTCAACTGTTAACATATACTAAAGCCATGAATAGTTCTGAATCAAATGATTGGAAAAAAGCTATACAGTGTGAATTAGATGCTTTATTAAAAAACAAAACTTGGTCTGAGATGTATCTACCAAAATATAAACAAGCAATTGAAGCTAAATGGGTGTTTAGAATTAAAGGAGCCGAGAATGACAAGCAATTCAAGGCAAGATTAGTAGCACGGGGGTTCCAACAAAAAGGAACATTTGATCATTCCGAAATATATACCCCTGTTGCTAAGCTACCCACCTTAAGAATATTATTAGCAATCGCAAATAAATATAAGTTATTAATAAGTCAGATGGATGTCAAAAGTGCATTTCTTTATGGAGACATAGAAGAAGAGGTATATATTAAGAAACCAGATGGAATGATTGACGATGGAAAAGTATTAAAATTAAATAAATCACTATATGGTCTAAAGAAGTCACCAAGGAACTGGAATGACAAGTTTAATAATTTTATGATAGAAGAAGGATTTTTGAGAAGCAAAACTGATTACTGTCTATATTACAAGAAAGGAAATTTTATTTTTTTTGTTTTATTATATGTTGATGACTTAATTATATTGTGTGAAATGGAAGAGGAAATAAATAAACTGAAAATGTCCTTAAGTAAAAATTTTGAAATGAAGGATATGGGTAAAGTGTCAAAATACTTGGGTATAAATATAGTACTGAAGAATGATTCTATAGAATTGGATCAAAGGGAATATCTAGAGAATATTTTAATTAAGTATAACATGCAGGATTGCAAACCTGTGGGAACACCTATAGATCCAGGATTACAGATTACAAAGGCAACAATAGAAAATAAGGAATTAATTACAAGATGTAGAAGTCTTATAGGAAGCTTAATGTATGCTATGTTGGGTACACGCCCAGACTTATGTTTCACACTAAGTTATCTTAGTCGTTTTCAAGCTTATGCAAATGAAGATCTATGGAAGTCATTAAAAAGGGTGTTGCGATATGTTAAGGGAACATTGAATTTAAAATTAATTTATCAACAGGATGAGGAAGTTCTCTTAGGATATACAGATGCAGATTGGGGTGGAGATAGTCATGATAGAAAGTCAACATCTGGCTATATCATGAAAGTATTTGGAGCTGTTGTATCATGGAACTCAAGGAAACAACAATGTGTATCTTTGTCTTCAACTGAAGCAGAATACATTGCTCTAGCTAGCGGGATATCTGAAGCCTGCTGGATCAAAAATTTATTAAATGAAATTGGCATAAATTGTGCACAGATATATATTAAAGAAGATAACCAGTCCACAATACATATAGCAAAAAATCCTGAGAATCACAAACGGCTCAAACACATTGATTTAAAATATCACTTTATCAGAGATAAGGTAGGGTCAGGGTTGGTAAAATTGGAATATGTTTCTACTACTGAACAATTATCTGACATATGCACAAAGGGTCTAAATAAAGGTGTATTTGAAGGTCACTGCTACAACTTAGGGTTAAGGGAAAAGTAGGTATATAAGTAAACTAAAATAGGCATTAGATAAATAGGTATTTACATAAATAAGATAGTACAGAAATATGCAAATGAGATTAGTATTGAAATTGGCAAATAAGATTGGAACAGGAGTAGGTATAGGTATGAATGTGACTTGAAGTAGTAAAATTCTTTCATTGAGGAAGAGTATTAATTTATAACAATAAAAGTGTTTTACTTTGTCAATGGTCTATGCAAATATTAAAAAAAAAAAAACTGTCAGTTGGTTTGGGTTTTGTCTAAGATGGTGGTAGTCGCTCTGTAATTTTATTTAATGTGTTTCCTAAAAATAAAAGCTCTTTTTAAATATTGGTGTCTTTTTAATTAATACCCATATAACCCTTCAAAACTACTGGAGGGCGAAATTTGGGGGGTTTGACTTTGTATGATGCATAAATTAAATCATGGTGAGAGAACGCAGGAGCCATGGACTGACCATGACAAGAGACTATGTCGGGGCGAGAGGTTAACATTATATCAAGAAGTGTATCAGATGAATTAAAATGGTGAGTTGGGCCAGTTTGTAAAAGAGATAGATTACATGAAGAAATTATATTTAATAGTTTGGAAGCGCGAGTTTTCGTTATAGGATGTTTATCTAGAAGACATGTATTAAAGTCTCCCATGATTAAATTATGAGAATAGTCGGTTACAATTTCATCTAGCACGATCTCAAGACCAGAAAAGTAATTAATGGACGGCGGACAGTAGACAACTCCAAGGAGTATGTTTCTTCCAGAAAAACTGACATCTATGAATAGATATTCACAAGATGCAGTATACAACGCAGGCGAGCAACGAATAATTTTAAAAGAAAGACCAGTACGTAGATAAATCGTAATCCCACCTCCGCCGCCCAGTGCCATCATTGCGAATAAGAACGTATCCTGGAAGCGAATAAGAAGTAGAAGGAAGTGAAGGCTTGAACCAACTTTCAGAAATAAGAATGGCGTCGAGAATATCAGGAAAAGTGAAGGTATTAAGACGATCAGTGTAATGTGCAGGAACACTTTGTGCGCTAATGTGACATACATTAAAGTTTTTTCTGTGTAGCACGAGCTCCTCTCTTAACAAAACGTCCAAATCAGTATCGTCAGCATCATAGTATTCACTAGAAGTATCGCTGCTTACAATAGAGTGAAAGGATTCGTCGCTATTAATATCAATCATACTGTGGTATATACGTAATATATCTAAAATATATAATAAATAAAATAAATATATATAGTAAATAAATAATAAAGAATTCACAAGTTCAATAATTCCTGCTGGCGTGATAGGTTTACAAAAGATAATAAGAAATATGCTTAAATTAACATTTGCCAACAAATTTGTATATAAATAAAAGCATTTTGAGAGAGTATGGAGAGTTTTAAAATTTGATCCATACCTACTTTGTGTAATTCAATCACAGCGATTCGGTCCTCTTTATCACCCCACTGCATTTTAATATCGCAAAATATTGTACTATTACGTCAAAATGTACAAATGTACATTTGCGTCAAAATGAGAAAACGCAATGAACAATCGTTTAAAAATGACAGATTCCAAATTCAAATGTAGTTTTTTTTTTATTGTAACAGTACTTATGGCCAGACTATGAATTTTTATTTTATATCTTTATTTTTGCAACAAATGCTAAAAAAATTACCTTCTTATGTTTAATTTTAATATTAAGGTGCGTCCAAATATAGAGCGACAAGTGCGCGGCCGCAACACGCGGCCTGTCCAGGAAACTATTCTGCCGCACTCTAGGTAGGACTATTCCGACGAATGTAATAAAACGAGAACATGCTGAAAGAACGCCCGCTCATAGATTGGACGCACCCTTAAAGATGAAAATAAATTTTGTGATTTTTTGTCAAAATTGACAAATCGAAATCTGGGAGCGATCGATACAGGATTTCCTCAGCAGGGACCATTGTAATTTAGAATTATTTCATTATTAATCTTCTCGCCAGGTCCCAAGAAGCAGGTTGGAGCATCTCTACATACGTTATCATTACTTCTTTAGTACTTACATATGTTTACGGACACGACCAACGCACACGATCGCAGTTCCACAATTACCTAACAATTTCCAGGCAGGTATAGACAAAACAAAAATTGAGGGAAATAGATAAATAATTCATCAGTTTGATTCTGTCACGTCCGATTTATTGTTTTGCTAACTATTACAAAGAACCGAGGTCACTACCAAACCGCTCAGCGCGATGCCAACCTTATGGGGTAGGGCTTAGAGTCCGATATGTCCTGCGGGAAGTGCGCCGCCAAGGTCAGCCATCACCATGCGGCCGTGTGGAGTGACCACGAGCATGCTGCGGGAGATAGTTCGCGGACACCTGGGCGAGGTCAGCGACCTGCCTTCCATTAGGTGGCATCATGCGCGGTAACATAATTAGGTATTGTCCGGAGCGGCCGCGATCTCCGCGATTAGATCGCCGATGCCGCACGGTGGCCTGGGCGTCGCCTGCGCAGAAACCGTTCGATGCACTAACAATACGGACTCGCTCTTGACATCCACAAATGCCTGCTAAATATATATATGACTGGTCGTGTACGGACGCAGTAACAAGTGACGATCCGTCTTCGTATCCTTATTATCTTTTGCCTCGGATACCGTCTCCATCAGATACCTCAGCTAGACAGCGCGCGGACTGTTACATATTCCATAACTATATCAATCCCCTGCTATTAAAAAATATTTATCGAACAACAAAAATATATCACAACATTAATCTAATACTTATCGCACAAAAGTTCATTAAATTGCGAGTAAAGCGCCGCCCGTCCGCGCCCCGTGCGTGCCTCCAGATGGATGCTCTCGATTACGGAGGCGCATCGATATGCGCCCGCGCAATAACTACCTTACCCGCTGCGCCACAGAGACTAATCTCCGCCGCGGAGCAGGGACCGAGCCAGCAATGTGTACATCGGTCGAGGTATGGTAATGAGGATCGTGCGCGGCTCTGACTTACGGGCTATCGTGACGCGATCGCGTGCGACCTTCCGTATGCAAAGCCGCCATCGCCACTCGCTTGCGCTCTCCAGTCTTCTCTCGATATATTGTTCAACTCTAGTACATTGGAATATATAAGTTTATTCAAATCTGATGGGATCCGCCGGACGAGTTCCGCTAATTATTTATCTTCATACAAACAATGAGCAACACAGTAAACACAACAATCTGTCGCGTGCGGTGTCTACACACGCTGGCTTACGTATTTGTCGCGTGCGGTGTCTACATACGCTGGTTTACGTATTTGTCGCGTACGGTGTCTACACACGCTGGCCTACGTATTTAACTATTCAATTAACTAAATTAAATTAGATTAAGTAAACAAACAAAATAATGATAGAAAAAAAAAAAGTCTTCTTTAATTAATATAAATTTAAGGACCTAGCATTATTTTTTTATTTATCTATTAAACATTTTTGAAGCTGTTTTAGTGTAAAGTTTTTTCAAAATCAGTTTATTAGTTTTTGCGAGAAAGGGTAACAAACGCACACCCAAACTCCCGCGGTTATAATATAATATAGGCCTAGTAGGATTGTCAGAAACCTCGCACACAAAACAAATAGCGGACCTACTTGGTGAAACACAAGAAAAACAAAACGACAATTAATAGCTAACAAATATTAGGTCATTTTTACCTGAACACATCTTTGTTTACGGCACACATAGTACAAGCCCAGAGCTTAGTTTACGAAAATTTAGGGTAAAAATATATAGAATTAAATTTTGAGGAATTTCACATCCACCTCCGAAATCCTCAACAAATTTGATCTATTTGTTCCTCACCAAGGTTGTTGTCACATTTATATGGGACCGACCTGGTGATGTGTCTTTCCACTCTTCAGCCCCGAAAGTCATATTTTGGACCAGGCGCCGACAGGCACCAACTTGTTGATATATAAAGGGCTCCCAATAATCCGCGCGGCATTTGGTGCTTGTACAGACGCCGCCACTACTGGATTCATCCATAGCATTTACGGCATTAGACCCACGAAAATATTTTTTCTATATGAACTACACATACAGATGCAAAAACCGTCAAGTGATTTATTTATGTTTCTGTTTTATCCTGTGGGTTCACCGGTTTTCAACGCGGCGACTTGGGCCGTGATGATTAGTGAGTCAGACAGCAGGCGGAGGCTGAGCATTGTGTGTACCCGCGGGAAGCCGGAAGCGCTGGTGCTGCTCACAGGTGCGCCGGCGCACGTCCGCATTACCATAGCACACCTGCGCTCGGTGGCTCTCATTATGCCGCCATTGTTCGGCTACCGAGTAGTCATAGCGTATGCGCTGTCCATACCTAATGCACATGTGTATGAGAGCTGGCACGTGACCTCACACCTGCTACCGGTACAGTCTGACCGCTCTCGGGGATGGACGGAGTGATCCAGCCACTTTCCTTTATTGTACTTAGTTCTTTGCTTTCTTGTGTACTTTTATTCCTAAGGCTTTTTCGCTGAAATAAATACTTTATTTATTTATTTTAAGTTTACGTACGGAACCCTAAGCAATGATAAAGAAGTATTCTTTTCTCATTGGAAGGTCCAGTAGTGTTAAAAGTCTAACTGTTCTAACTGCCTATCATGGATATGTAATGTCAAGCCTGCGCTATGGAGTCATATTTTGGGGAAACTCCACTGACAGAGACAAAGCATTCAAAGCCCTAAAACGAACTATCCGTGAAATGTATGGTCTAAAACCAAGTGATAGTTGTCTTCCAATTTTCAAATCCCTTAAAATATTGACATTACCTTGTATATATATATATATATATATATGAAATTTGTATATTTGTGAAAAACAATCCAAATCTATTTGTTAAACTCTCTACAACACTAAGGCAACCAATAAGACAACAGTATAAACATAAACTCTGTGTGCTAAAATGTCAAACAGCACTGCTACAAAAAAGCGTACTTAATATGGCCCCTACTATCTATAATAAAATTCCAGATGACATAAAATTATTAAAAAATAAGTTATTTAAAAAGAAACTATTTTCATTATTATTACTAAAGTCTTACTATGTCCGAGGGTGACGACCAAGCACAAACGGCCGAGCTATGCGAGCGGTTGTGCCTCGCGTGACTGAAGCGGTTCCTGGAGCGGCACAACTCTCCAGCTGGTCCGAGGGTGACGACCAAGCACAACCGGCCGAGCTATGCGAGCGGTTGTGCCTCGCGTGACTGAAGCGGTTCCTGGAGCGGCACAACTCTCCAGCTGGTCCGAGGGTGACGACCAAGCACAACCGGCCGAGCTATGCGAGCGGTTGTGCCTCGCGTGACTGAAGCGGTTCCCGGAGCGGCACAACTCTCCAGCTGGTCCGAGGGTGACGACCAAGCACAACCGGCCGAGCTATGCGAGCGGTTGTGCCTCGCGTGACTGAAGCGGTTCCTGGAGCGGCACAACTCTCCAGCTGGTCCGAGGGTGACGACCAAGCACAACCGGCCGAGCTATGCGAGCGGTTGTGCCTCCCGTGACTGAAGCGGTTCCTGGAGCGGCACAACTCTCCAGCTGGTCCGAGGGTGACGACCAAGCACAACCGGCCGAGCTATGCGAGCGGTTGTGCCTCCCGTGACTGAAGCGGTTCCTGGAGCGGCACAACTCTCCAGCTGGTCCGAGGGTGACGACCAAGCACAACCGGCCGAGCTATGCGAGCGGTTGTGCCTCCCGTGACTGAAGCGGTTCCTGGAGCGGCACAACTCTCCAGCTGGTCCGAGGGTGACGACCAAGCACAACCGGCCGAGCTATGCGAGCGGTTGTGCCTCGCGTGACTGAAGCGGTTCCTGGAGCGGCACAACTCTCCAGCTGGTCCGAGGGTGACGACCAAGCACAACCGGCCGAGCTATGCGAGCGGTTGTGCCTCGCGTGACTGAAGCGGTTCCTGGAGCGGCACAACTCTCCAGCTGGTCCGAGGGTGACGACCAAGCACAACCGGCCGAGCTATGCGAGCGGTTGTGCCTCCCGTGACTGAAGCGTTTCCGGGAGTGGCACAACTCTTCGTGACGACCAAGAACAACTACAGTTGTCTTCTAAAGTTGTCTTCATTTTGATTTAAAAAATCGTCAATTTTTACCTATTCAATTTTCTCAAATAATTAAAATAGATTTCACATACAGCTCAAAAATATTATGGTCCTATGAATATCGGCTATTTTTTTTATTTATTATGTATCAGTTAAAAAGACACCAAAATTAAAAAAAAAAATATTATTACAAAATATATAAATAAATATCACACTGACTATGGGGTAGCTGTTGTACCGGAAGCTGCCGGGTGCTCTCTGCCCGGAGAGAGGCCAAGAGGTTCCAATCCTTGTTATTATAATTATAGTTGATTATGTGATGTGTGTGTAGCGGACGCGGATCAGTGTGGACGTCACGGGCTGTCGTGTACGAGAGGCGCGGCCGCATGTTCCGCCACAGCACCATTAATGATTTAATCCGTCGTAGCGTTTCTGACCCGGCAACATTAGAACCACCCGGAATGTTCAGAGACGATGGCAAAAGGCCTGACGGTAAAACCTTCATACCATGGTTCATGGGACGTGGTGGGGGACGCCACTTGTGTGACCACACTAGGCGTGCCACAATCAGGGCACCTGCCGTGAGGCTGGAGCTGCGGCCGGCCACGCTCAGACACTCAAGCGCCACAAATACTCACAAATAACTGCAGATTAAGAGTTTGCGGCGCTTGCGTTCGAAACCCTGTGTCCGTGGTCGTCCGACACTAAATAATTTATTAAAGACCTCGGGAAGAGACTGGTTCTCGTCTCAGGTGACCCAGGGGCCGGCAGTTACGTGGCCCAACAAAGAGGCAACGCTGCCAGTGTTTTGGGCACCATGCCGCATGGTGTGACCTAGACGCTAGGTAGGTAAGTTTTTTAAATAATATTATATATATTGTTGTTTAGGTAATTTATTATCAGTTTAATTCAGTAGATTAATAGATTTAATTGTATTATTTTATTAATAAAATGAATTGAAATAGTTAAAAATGCTTAAGAAAGCCTCATCTCTAAAATGAGTGCAAGCATAAGTGGTCATACAGCAGTGAAGGTGTGGCCCGCTCCGAGATATCGCGGCTGATCGACTCGCATACAGTAATGTCATCTGCGTGGGGGACAGACTGGGGGTGTCGGGGGTGCGGGGGTGCCGGGGGTGTCGGGGGTATGGGGGGTGTTGGCCGGTCGCCAGCCGCCGCCGCCGCCTTCAACGACAGCGTAATGAATTTATTGGCATTTTACAATCACGCCCGAGCGTCTGTTTACACTTGCTAGCGGTCGTTATTGCGTCAATTGGCCGAGTTCATTCATGGACTCAGCCAGATGTGGTTTAACATTGTTGACCTTTCAGCTATAATATTACATTTATTTTTAAATCTATTTAATATAACAATTAAATAAATAAATATATTTTGGCTTTCCAATGAACGTTCATTGCGGAAAAAAAGTATCAAATTAAAAATATTAAATCTGCAATGGTATTGATATTTAGTGAATGGCGGATGTGGAGAATATAATCTTAATAACTAATATTGAACAAAAAAATATGAATTTTCGTAATTGATAAAGTGAAAACGTAACTGTAAATGTATCATAAGTAAAGGCCCTGGGCTTAGATGCCAGTGCATGCGCTTGAGGGCCCTTAGCAGCAAGCCGCGCGGGGGCGCTGTTGGTATAGCAGCACACAAGGATACAATTGCTTCTCGAAAATGTTCAATCATTGTGTAAGTTTGTGTTCAAATTATTGTCACTATATTGAGCTATAATTTATGTCTGTAATTGAATGTCTTGCCCCCACATATATATGACATATATAGATTGTTAAATGTTAAATTCTGATATAACTATATACCTAAATAAAGTTGTTTATTATTTGGATTCTGAAATCATCACGGATGCTTTACGCGCCCGAGACCGCCTAGACGGCCCCAGGGCACACAGCGAAGGGGTTTTAATCCCACCTCGTCATAGCCGATGGTATGAGTCTACACCGAACAAGTGGCTAGCTCATCGGGATATTTTGAATAGACTCAATAACCCATCTATAAACAATTTCACAGGTTGGTATAGTGAAACCGGGACCGACAGCTTAACGTGCTCTCCGAGGCACTATAGTGGTGTTGTCAAACAAATGTACATACATTTTTTAATTAAAAACTCATGGGATTCTAACCAGGGACCTAAGTGTTTTAAGTTCAAGGTCTAACCAACTCGGCCACCACGTTAAGTTATATAATAATTGTTAATTCTGAAGCACTACAATTGTGAACTTGGTAATTCTAATAAAAGTGATTAGGTACTTCTCCATATAATATAGAATTAACTTAAATAACAGTTTTATTAGTACCTACTCACTCTCTGAGCACTCATATTTAAAAACAGTAAAAATAAACCGTTTATTATTAGCAGAACCACACGAACGTTTGTAACATGTTAACGCTACGTTAAGGGGTCTGTAGTGGCCACACCAACGTAGCTACTTCCAATTTTACATGTTGCCGGTCGAAGTTCAATACTTTGACTGTTTTTTTTTATTTCACTACTTGATATCTGCCACTACCGCAGTAAAAACCGGTACATCACTAGCCGCCATTCTGTGACGTCATTCGTGCTCAAAAAGCATATTAGTTTTATGTTATTGCACCTCAAAAGTTAGTCAAAAGGTTTGTTTCTAACAAATTATCGTAATAAAGGACAACAAATACCCGAGAAAAGAAGAAACTGTAGACTACAGAACACACGTTGATATATGTTTATGCACGAATGACGTCACATGAAGTGTTTGCTAATGTCGGAGCGTTTAGAAATGCGTTCCGTTTCTACAAAAAATAATATTTGAAAATCGTAATTTAAAAAAAATAGCTAATCGAAATAAAATAGATTACTGTAAATATGTTCAAAGATATAAAAGGAACATTATATATTAAAATAATAATAATTGGCGTTACATGCATATTCCCTATTGTACGCAAACATCTTTCTGCTGTGGGTCATATATATGTTGTGGCTCATATATATTAATTCAAAAGGTATTCAACTGGTTATTTATATATTCCCGTGAAGATCTTAAAATCCACATAAAGCCCGGCGGTCATAGGTTTTGAAGTTTTCTATAAAGAAGCTGACTGAACCGACATGCCTATTTTTTTTAATTCTAAACATTGTTATGTATACAGGGTGAATTGTTCAAGTGTGCCTTTAAGGCTAAATCCTAAACTACAAGGAATATCGAACAATGCTCAAAGGAGTCACGGGGCCGATACAGCAAGACTTTTTTTTTCAAAATCAAGTGGTTCGATTCCCGGCTAGGAGAATTATTATTTCGAAAATCTAATGATGCAGTTTTAGTTTTTATAAGCGACACTAACAGCTGGCATGACATTTTTTTTCAAAATCAACCGGTTCAATTCCCGGCTAGGAGAATAAATTTTTCAAAAATCTAATGATTAAATTTTTATCAAAATCGGTCCCGGGATTTCTTTGTGCATTTTTCGATATTCCTTGTAGTTTATTATTTGGGCTTGAAAAAAATATTACATTGAAGTTTTCACAATTTTTTATTTCATTTGGTAAATGATTATGTAGCTGTGCTCCTTCGAATAATATGCATTTCTCACCATAATTAGTTGTTGGCCATCTTATATAGATTATATTTCTTCTTCTAAAGCTATATTTTGGATTCTTATTATTGAAAATTAATTTGTAATGTACTTGATTTAACAAAATCGTTTTTATTAGAATACAAGAGTTAAGTGTAAAGTTGTTTAATATTAAAAAGTTTAGTTTTAGTATAAAGTTCGTTAGTAGGTGTATAGTAACCATAGTTAAATATTTTTTTAATAATTTAATTTGTTTTAAATTCGTTTTGGAAGCAGATCCCCATATTTCAATAAATTATTCCAAATGTGAGTTATATAGAATGAAATTCTTATTTTACACAATTTGTAAATTGCCAAAATAAAATAAACATGTATTATCTGGATACAAGGTCAATTTCCCAGTAAGTCCAACATTTGCAATATTGTTAACATAAATGAGGAAGAGCAATGGTCCCAAAATGCAGCCTTGCGGTATCCCTCAACTGACTCTTATGCAATGGCTCTCAAAGTCACCTATCTTAACAATCTCTTAAGTATGACTCCAATATTTTCAGGGCTGATCCAGTGATGCCAATATTATTTAGCTTTATATGTAATTTTGAATGGCTCACTAGTAGTGAATGGCTCACTAGTAGTGTATTGCAAGATTCTCTCCATTAAATCAGATCAAAGCTTCAATTTAAAGAAGAAATTAAAGATTTAATGAAACATGGAGCAGTTAGTCCAAAAAACAAAATAAAAAGTTTAAATCCTTTCACTGACAAGGCTGGGCTCATACGCGTGGGCGGTAGATTGCAAAATGCTATTACAGACTGTCAAGCAAAACATACAATTTTGCTTCAAAGAAATACGCATTTTTCCTATCTTGTCATTGCAGATGCACATTTAAGGACCTTACACGGTGGTCCTCAGCGTACCTTAAATTATTTAAGGTCGAAGTATTGGGTCATTGATGGTAAAAACTGTGTTTGCCGTCATATACATAAATGCATAAATTGTGTTCGTCATTCAGCACGAACAAGCTATCAGCGCATGGGTCAACTGCCAGAGGCAAGAGCAAACGCTTGCCGACCTTTCCAACGTAGTGGTGTGGATTACGCAAGTTCCATCAAAATTCGGTCAGCAAAGGGTAGAAGCCATCACTCCTATAAGGGCTATATATGCCTGTTCATATGCATGGCCACCAAAGCAGTGCATCTCGAAGCGGTCAGTGACTTTACGTCTGAAGGGTTTTTGGCGGCCTTTAGACGTTTTGTCGCTCGACGTGGCCATTGTTTAGACCTTTGGAGTGATAATAGCACGAATTTTGTGGGAGCGGCAAGAGAGTTAAAAACTCTCTTCTCTGAGGAAAGGTCGGGTATAGCGACGCTAAATTGCTACCAGCTTTGCCTCGAATGGTACTGAATGGCACTTTATCCCACCACACTCTCCAAATTTTGGTGGATTGTGAGAAGCTGGGATTAAGTCCCCTAAGAACCATTTAAAAAGAGTTATTGGTAACTCTACTTAAACCTTCGAAGAGATGACCACTGTCTTATCTCAAATCGAGGCTTGCTCGAATTTTAGACCGTTGTCATACATGGACAACGGTTAATAATTTAGAGGATCCATGTCCATTAACGCTAGGACATTTCTTGGTAGGAGAGCCTTTGGTCATCATACCTAATATAAATTCTATTAATTCTCATATCACTAGTCTACGCAGATGGCAACTTACGCAAAGAATGGTACAGGATTTCTGGAAACGATGGTCTTCTGAATATCTCACTCAATTCCTTCTCCGTCGCAAATGGAACACACACAGGCCGTAACCTAAGATTGGCGACGTGGTTTTAGTTAAGGAAATTAACCTTCCACCAGCACAATGGCTCATAGGGGTCATTGTTGCTAAACATCCTGGTTTGGATGGACTTATACGTGTAATTTCAATAAAAAGTAAAGGCGGTTAGATCAAGCGGTCAATATCAAAACTATGTATTTTGCTTATAACCGAGGAGAAGTGATTGTTCTAGTAGTATAAATATAATTAAATATTTTATGTGTAAATTAAGTGAATTTTCTTTTTTCTTTTTTTTAATTAGTGTTACTTTAGTGTAAGGATTTGTATATGAAGGTTATGTGTAACCTGTTAACTTAGAGCCTTCTATGTAAGTTGTTTAGGAACGATATTCATTATTCGTTCATGGAGGGCGGTATTTTTAGTCCTGAGATAATAACATGCATTTTTATATGTGGAATTTGTTAGTTACTTTTTTGAGCCGACAGTGTCGCCACTATAGGATTTTAACATAAAAATATTTGTTGAACTTATTATTCATATAAGTTAAGTATTAAAGATAAAATATATACTTGTGAAGAAAAGAAGCAGTTTTATTTAAATCCCGCGATAGTGCAAGTTTAGTTCAGTCAGTGCTGCCAGTGCCATAACAGAACGAGTTGGTTCTCTACAGAGACTATCCAAGTGTTGGGAATCCAAGATACACAGAGACTATCTTTTCAATATTAATAAATAAAATAAATTATAAAAAAATATATTCTCTCTTTTGTCTGGGAGTGTAGCCACCGTGTAGATGTCTTAAGTATTAATTTACTTGTATTATTTATTGTATGTTGTAACTACCAAAAGGCAGTTGCAACATACAATAATCCTCTCAGGGACTACTTTAATTATATTATTATTATTAATATAGGTCTTGTTTGTAAATATAGTTTTAATTTTATTTTTTTAAATGTTATATAATTTTATATAATTTAATAAATTTTAAATAAATATTTTCTTTTTTTTTCAAAAAGAAGAAAAATATGATTATTATGATGATAAGGTATTACCGATGTGCACGTGACAGATGTTAGTGGCACAAGTGGAGCGGAGCCGCCACAATAAAGGGTGAGCGAGTGTCCCGTTAGCGGCCCTGACCTTTGTCCGTCTGTCGTAACGGTAGCGCCCCCCCTGGCCGCCGCCGGACACCAGCGTGCTGGCGCTCGCAGGTTTGGCAGTAGCGTCCTTGACCGCCGCGTGCCCCGTCCGCATGTGCGCGCGAACACCTTGCGGATAGCGACCATATTATGTAATCATCTAGACACTCTTACCCTATGAAGTTTGTCGGAGCAGAGTATGAGGCGAGCGGAGCGCCAGCCCCGAGCCATGTCGCAGAACGTGCTTACATAAGGGAAGTAAAGCTGAAAATGATGAAAAGCGTCGAAAGTAAATTGTAAAGTGTGGGAGTCTGCCGGCCCGTCCTCCGCGAGCTCGCCCCCGCCGGCGCACTCGCGACGCTCGGCCGGCGGGGTAAGGTCGGAAGTCGCGAGGCGCCCCCGCACAGATTGCGTGGGATTTTCTCGCCTGGAAATTCAAATGCGCCGCGCGACTGCGATAAAAAATGAATAGGTCGGGAAATGGTGAATACATTACGCGGAGAGAGACGGCGCGATACGCCCCCACGCGGGGCGGAGCGGACCTACGTATGCGGCATGTACGCGGTGGGTCGCAGAACACCTTCAAACACCTCATCTCACATGAGTAGTGATTACATCCAGGTGGGTACTGAGATCGCGCGCAGGACAGAGGGCTGGGGATTCATTCCCGCTTCAACTGATCGCGGTTTTTGTGTAAACTCAATAAAAAGTCGTTTAAATTTGTTTTAATTATTAGGTATCTATAAACTGTTTTTAAATTTGGTATAGTGAAACTAGTACAGGCAGCTTAATACGCTCTCCGACGTGTAAATCGCGATATTTTATTCATTATAGCTCTTTGGTATACATCGTTACCATGCTACCGCGCCACTTCTACATCGCCACCGCGCCACCACCCCATCGCGCCACTGCCCACCGCGCCACTAAGCCACGGTCTTACTACGCCACCGCACCACTGTCCCACCGCGCCTCAGGCCCACGCCAGTCTTCATAGCGTCACTAAATACTGATTCTCGCGCATCATTGTGCACAGCGATGCACGTGGTGTCCGAGTTGGTTTCACCTTGACATAAAAACACTTAAATCCCCGAAAAATGGGTACAATTGTTTAACAACATCATTATATTATATTTATTAATTTTTTAAATAAACTAAATAGTGCCTCGGAGAGCACGTTAAGCTGTCGGTCCCAGTATCATTATACCAACTTGTGAAACTGTTTGGGTTATTGAGAATATCCAAACATCTCGACGAGGTGGGATTACAAACCCCTCCGTTGGGTACCCTGAGGACGTCTAGGCGGTCTCGAACATCGTGAGGCACCCGCGATGATATATATGTGTAGGTTGGCCGCGCGGACCTGCGGTCGGACGGTAAATGTTTACCTAGTTATAGTGATCGGTCAACCTGGATGTGGCGGCCGCGGTCTGCGTGTGGATACACAAAGTGGGCTCCTACATCAGGATTGAGGTTCGGGTGTCTCCCGTCTTCATAAGCAGTCAACAGTGTTGTATTGTTGCAGGCGGTGCAGCGGGAGTACCCGGCGGGCCGGCTGCGGTACCCGGCGGGCCGGTTGCAGTACCCGGCGGGCCGGCTGCGCTGGCTGGTGCGCGCGGCGCTCTCGCCACAACGTGAGTGGTCCTCAGTCGCCAGCAGATAACGTGCACAATAGTAGTTCAACAGATAATGGCCCGCGTTAAACCTTCAAACACACCTACATGAGGTAGATTCGATATAAATCTTAACTGTAATGAACATGTTAGCGCAAAATCTGTATATGGGTCCTTATTATAAACAATTTAAATATAAACAATACTTTAATACAATGAAATAAGCAGATCAAGTCGGTCCTTAAATTCTGTAACATGTTTGGTCATAAAAGAATATAAGTATTCTAAAAATTATACATTCTGAAATTTTATTAAAAAATATAATGTATTCGAAATAACCGGCATTTTGACAGTCCCCATCGGTCGCAACTCGCAACACAAATCACATACATATTGATTTCTGCCACTGCTTTTCTCAATGATAGCCTTAGAACATTGTAAAATATACCAATCCTCATGCCTATGAACCAGTGGTGGATCCATTGCTAGCCATCGAAATTTACTTAAAACCTACAGTTTTGTAATAGTTATTATATACCTAGCCCATCCCCCCCCCCCCCCCCCCAATCAATCCTGGATCCGCCCCCCCGTTATAAAATGATTACTGATGAAGGACCATATTTGTTGAGAGGTTTGTTTGTTGTTCCCGGCGATATGGTATTTTCTCGTCGCGGTGAGCTGCATGCCTGCGCAATTCTGGATCTGTTCACTGTCGTTGCCTTCGTGTACGATTAGGAAATATCAGCATTTATTTCGGTAAGCTTGTAGACCTAGGGTCTTACCAAAGAGCCAATCGATAATCGAATCGAAATACCCATCGAAAGCCAAATGTACGGGATTTGACATTTCTCGTCGATCAGGCTTTACCCATAGAGTAAAATGCCTATACATTTATATCGATCGCTGCGGCGATACGATTGGCGTGTTCCTTGCTCCGGCCCCTGATCATTCATAACTTTACGTATTTTACCTACACTTAATTTGTTCCATAGGTTTGACTGGTAGATAATTCCAAGCGGCATTAAGTCTGTCATTGTACTAAATTTTTGCAATAAAGTTGTTTTAAATATAAATAAATACTTATTTAACATTGTTTCTACTCAGGCTCGTTTGCAAAGACACACCAACATTATTGTTTGCGGCAGCAATCCTTGCAACCCCCGCTTGATTGTTTTGATGACTGCTGTCGTCCCAACAGCTTCTCGTCATCCACGCCAGAGGGATTATGCCACCTTTTGATAGTACTCGTATGATAAACAAACCTCTGCTATTTAAATGTTGAAGCGACTTCATTATCGTGGGTTGGGTGGGTATTGTTATACGGCGTGAGTCGTGACGCAATTATTGCCAATCAGTCTTATTTTAACGTCCGTTCTATCGCGATAACGAAATATCTGAATATGTTTTAGCGATTTACCTATTTGAAATTAAAAAAATATTGAAAATCGACTGCTTTAAAAAAAAATTTTCGTTACAATATTTTAATTCTTATATAATTATTTAACCAAATCCCTAGTCAGATAGACATGACTCACACTAATATGAAAGCAACAGAAGTCACTATCTACGTAGTAGTCTCCGCGTGTCCCACGCTGCTGCAGCAGGGAGTGTGCGTGCGTGTGCGTGCGCCACGGGTCGGCACATCTGCCCACGCATTGTTATCTCAATCCGTCGCACCTTTGTCCGTGCGCATATGGTAATCTGTGTCACTATTCATCCACCGTGCCAAAATGAAAAAAAAACGGCCAAAGAAATAAAAGTTAAATTTATTAGGGTAGTAGGTTAGGATAGACTCGGCAGTCCGGTCGGTGGGCGCGCGACCGGCCGCGGCTCATTAGAATACGCGCGGCGGCGGCGCGGGAGGGGGCAGACTCCGCCCTCGCGGGGGCGGCGGCAGTGTGCGGCCGGAGCGCGCGGAGGATGCCCGCGCTGCAGGTCCAGCCGCTGGACTGCTCGATGGCGCGCTTGCGGGAGCGCCCCGCCGACCACCGCGCTCTGCAGTTCTACCACAACCTCATGAGTAAGTATGTGTGCAGTGCCGCGGGTTCAGTGTTTGCGATGTATTGTTACGTCCGGCCGTAAGTGATTTGTGATCGGCCGGTGCCGGAGATAATGCGCGCGGGGCCGCCGGCCGGTCCCCGAGGCGGTGATGGAGAGTCCGGCTCTCGGCGGGCCGGACGAGGAGTCCCCGGGGAGCCCCCGTTCAGTATATTCTCACCCGTTATAATATTATCAGTAGTAGCTATTTGTGTGTTTACGATCCGACATTTATAACAACAAAACATCTCGGTAGGTACAAAACCATTTATTGATAGAGTTATATTTGCATAGTCGTGTGAGTATTAGATTGTGCTAAAAATGTCCAATTATGTTAGCCAGACCGTCGGCTGAGAGTTACACCTATGTTCACTTACAAACGAAATACATTTGATTACGCGATAGAGTAGTATTAATGTAAGAACAAGGAACAGCCAATTATTACTTATTTAATTGCATTTTAACCCTATAGGTTGTTACTTATACATACCTATAATAAAAAAATAATCATTCAAAGTATGGATGCTTGTTATACCTAATAAGCCTAATTATTTATTGAAACAGTAGTAGCTATAATAATGTTTTATTTGTTGAAAGTATTAAACAACAAAATACCTATTTATAGCCTAACAGTTTAATGTTATTTGGATACCTACCTACCTATACCTAGGTCCGTTACGCTCTCCGTGGCTCTAAAATAAATACCTAACAAATAATTATCTTTTTATTGTACCTACTAGTACGTATGTTGTCACCTTTTTAAGGGTCATTTAGTGTTGTTCCCGTGTGTAGGTAGCTACTTGCCACCATCCCACCCGAGTCTAGGGGTACTAACACCCCGCACTATGCCGGTCGTACCTACTGCTACTAATTATTGTATGCCCAGCCGCGTCGGACCTGCAGGCGGGCATACACCATAACTAATTTACAAAATTATTATACATCTAGTACCTATAGAGTACATTTCTCGGGTGGTTGTGGGAAAATGTTTCAACCGTTATGTTTTCAACTTTGACATAAATGCAAAATGTGTTTTAGTAGTAGGTACACTTTTTGATTCAGAACTGCATATTTTTTTGTAGAAATAGGTATGTCAATTTTAGGTAAATAATTATGTAATGTAGTTTCGTATTCGTTACATTCGCTA
Organism: Monopis laevigella; assembly: GCA_947458855.1. Classification (NCBI taxonomy): domain Eukaryota; kingdom Metazoa; phylum Arthropoda; class Insecta; order Lepidoptera; family Tineidae; genus Monopis; species Monopis laevigella. The sequence continues at coordinate 258,328 of OX381587.1, read as the reverse complement.
ATTAGAAAATAGGTATTGGAGCACTTTTTTATTATTATACATATACCAATATCAGCAAAACATTCGCTACCGTAAGTATATATTTTTTAATATCCAAGTAGGTAAATAAGAAATTGGTATAAAATAAAAGACTTTGTATTAAAAAAAATATATTATTTATAAAAATAAAGCGCGTAAAATGATCTATTCGCACCCGCTACATACCTATTGAACATCGTAACAAACTAAATTGCAAATATTTAGATATATAAAAAATATTACTTCAAATAATATAAACCTAAAACTTTAGACAAATTTTAAAAAGCCGACCAACGGAATTTAGGAAGTTACAAAATACTTATTTCTTCTGACAATCCAGACAACAACACCACTTACCTACAGCCCATTAATAATTAACTTTATTTGCCAGAAAATCAATTTAACAATAAGACTGGTCCTCACTCCTCGATCTGTCGCGAGGCCGTATCCCACTGTGTCCTCACTTCTCGCACTGTCCCGATACCATATCCCACTTTGTCCTCACTCCTTGGACTGTCGCGATGCCGTATCCCACTGTGTCCTCACTCCTCGCAATGTCCCGAGGCCGTATCCCACTGTGTCCTCACTTCTCGCACTGTCCCGAGGCCGTATCCCACTGTGTCCTCACTCCTCGATCTGTCGCGAGGCCGTATCCCACTGTGTACTCACTCCTCGCAGTCATCAAAACTACGCCGCCCTATATCTACTCTCCCATACAAATTTATCTATTTCCAAACATTTCGGGATTGAACCCCCCCGGCTACGCCTATGCCTACGCACTGTCCCGAGGCCGTATCCCACTGTGTCCTCACTCCTCGCACTGTCCCGAGGCCGTATCCCACTGTGCCCCAAACAGCAATCACACGCAAAGCCCGATGTTACTGGGACTGTTCTAGTTGTTTTTAATTAAAACCCAAACTGCTGAATCGATATTGATTAAAGTTATATGGTACCAATCTAAAAGGATATTCTTTCAAATAAATAAAAAAAAAAAAACGAATCGGTTTATAAATGATGGAGTTCTGACGAACAGACATTAAGAAAACTTCCGAATAAATATATAACCTACTTGTTAGAAGTCTGTCCATAAATAAGCAACAAAGATGAAGCATTTGGGCCCTCTCGGACATCTCCCACAGCGGCTCCGGAGTCCGGGCTCCGGAGCCGGTCGGTCCCGTTCACTGTCATCTCAAATTTAGGAGAATATTATTTACTTCTCGGGGTACCACCTTACTTCCCGAGGTACCACCTTACTTCCCGGGGTACCTTACGAGTACCTAGGTATGTGTAGATATTCTTACAATTATCGTTATTAAAATATTTTAATTTTTCAAAAGTAAATAACGTTAAGAAGCTTTTCTTGTAATAACTTTGGGGGCATATAATTGTAATAACTTTGGGGGCATATAATTGTCATACCCGGCACACTCTTATTTAAAAGGGCTGTTTTGTTATATATCTGTGTTGTCATACCCGGCACACTCTTATTTAAAAGGGCTGTTTGGTTATATATCTGTGTTGTCATACCCGGCACACTCTTACTTAAAAGGGCTGTTTTGTTATATATCTGTGTTGTCATACCCGGCACACTCTTATTTAAAAGGGCTGTTTTGTTATATATCTGTGCTGTCATACCCGGCACACTCTTATTTAAAAGGGCTGTTTTGTTATATATCTGTGCTGTCATACCCGGCACACTCTTACTTAAAAGGGCTGTTTTGTTATATATCTGTGTTGTCATACCCGGCACACTCTTATTTAAAAGGGCTGTTTTGTTATATATCTGTGTTGTCATACCCGGCACACTCTTATTTAAAAGGGCTGTTTTGTTATATATCTGTGTTGTCATACCCGGCACACTCTTATGGAAAAGGGCTATTTTGTTATATATCTGTGTTGTCATACCCAGCACACTCTTATGTAAAAGGGCTATTTTGTTATATATCTGTGTTGTCATACCCGGCACACTCTTATTTAAAAGGGCTGTTTTGTTATATATCTGTGTTGTCATACCCGGAACACTCTTATTTAAAAGGGCTGTTTTGTTATATATCTGTGTTGTCATACCCGGCACACTCTTATTTAAAAGGGCTGTTTTGTTATATATCTGTGTTGTCATACCCGGCACACTCTTATTTAAAAGGGCTATTTTGTTATATATCTGTGTTGTCATACCCGGCACACTCTTTTTTAAAAGGGCTATTTTGTTATATATCTGTGTTGTCATACCCGGCACACTCTTATTTAAAAGGGCTATTTTGTTATATATCTGTGTTGTCATACCCAGCACACTCTTATGTAAAAGGGCTATTTTGTTATATATCTGTGTTGTCATACCCGGCACACTCTTATTTAAAAGGGCTATTTTGTTATATATCTGTGTTGTCATACCCGGCACACTCTTTTTTAAAAGGGCTATTTTGTTATATATCTGTGTTGTTATACCCGGCACACTCTTATTTAAAAGGGCTATTTTGTTATATATCTGTGTTGTCATACCCAGCACACTCTTATGTAAAAGGGCTATTTTGTTATATATCTGTGTTGTCATACCCGGCACACTCTTATGTAAAAGGGCTATTTTGTTATATATCTGTGTTGTCATACCCGGCACACTCTTATGTAAAAGGGCTATTTTGTTATATATCTGTGTTGTCATACCCGGTACACTCTTATGTAAAAGGGCTATTTTGTTATATATCTGTGTTGTCATACCCGGCACACTCTTATGTAAAAGGGCTATTTTGTTATATATCTGTGTTGTCATACCCGGCACACTCTTATGTAAAAGGGCTATTTTGTTATATATCTGTGTTGTCATACCCGGCACACTCTTATGTAAAAGGGCTATTTTGTTATATATCTGTGTTGTCATACCCGGCACACTCTTATGTAAAAGGGCTATTTTGTTATATATCTGTGTTGTCATACCCGGCACACTCTTATGTAAAAGGGCTATTTTGTTATATATCTGTGTTGTCATACCCGGCACACTCTTATGTAAAAGGGCTATTTTGTTATATATCTGTGTTGTCATACCCGGCACACTCTTATGTAAAAGGGCTATTTTGTCAGTTTCACCGTAAAGTATATTTTGATGCCTTCTGCTGTTTAAGTGATTTAAAAAAAATGTTGATTTCTTTTAACAAATGTAACTATTTATAACTTTTAAGTAACCCGTCATAGATATCCAGAAACACCAAAACGCGCCGCGTCGGGTCGCGCCACTTGTTAGGCGGTTACTGTTCCCCGGGAGGTCGCACGAGCGATCGTGTCTCTCCTAGTATTGAAATAGACTTACCAGTAACCAGTATAATATAATATAATATAGAACTATGCAGTGGGAGGGGATACCCAAAATATTCATAAAAATATTAATTGATTGAAAGATTGAGATAGTTTGATCGTTGGAGACGGGGACCCGTGTCCCCCGTGTCACCCGTGACACGAGTGACCTGGCACGGGGGACAGTCCTAGCACATTTATCTCTCTCGTTATCAACATGTTGATGTGCCAGCAGTGTGTATTTCTCTAAACATATTTTTATTTCATTTCAAATTCCGGACCGGCGGACAGTTCTATCTTCAATTTTTCATATCTAATTTAATTGGAATAAACATTTCTTGTCAGAAATGCTTGGTGTACCCTCATAGTGTTTTACTCGTCCGTACGGAGTCCAGAGATGTTCTGATGTAAATATAGCAGATGATAGTAAATCTGTAGATGGTCGCGGAGTCGGCGTCGCGGGTGGCTGCGCGCACCGGGGACCGGATCCGCGCCGGTCGTCGGTCACGCCACTCCGGGACCCGGGAGCGGGCCGGCGCGGGCGGCCGGCGCGGGCGGCGCGTCGTGACCGCGGACAATGGCCGCGCGTAATGTCATTACGCGGAGACCGCGTGGTCCGCCTCCGCCACTTAATTGTGTCGGTCGCGACGCGCGTCGGGCCGGTGGTCCCCGGACGGATCGCGGCCGGGGATTTGTTTTTTCCGACGATAAACGAATCGAGCGCTTTCTTTCGGCACAAATTTATTTTAAAAAAATATATCGAATTAGACTATGAAATATTCCGTAATAGAGTCGCATTGTGGGGGACCCGGCGGCGTGACCGATTAGTACTTCGTTACCGGCGCACTATTATTTTCTTTTTTGGCTGACTGACTGACTGACTATAAAATAATGACGATAAGTCGACGTTGTCATATAAATATAATAATTTACAATTAATAAAAAAAATACGCACTTTTTTGGTCTAAAATTCATCAGAAAAATCCCGCCAGAGTAATTAACATACATTCTGATGCCACTATTACTATAATCTAATTAATAAACTGAATAAACAAATCCATACCCAATTAACGGCACCATCCACCTACATCGTACAACAAGTACATCGAACAAAAACAGATCCACTTGGAAGTATTCAGGTGGATGGAAGATTTTTTATAATTTCGTTTGGTTTCTTTATCACCGCCCATACAGATACATACAGATACCTACAAAACACGTCAAGGGATCTAGTCATGTTTCTGTTGTAGTCCGTGGGTTCACCAGTTTTTAGGAGCCTAATAAATACCTCTTATCGAGGTGGTGGTATCTTATAAGAGTGCGGTTACCAAACAGCTAGTTTGTTTGACGATAGAGCAGATGTTTTGATGATTAGTACTGATCTGGAATTTGTTGACTCCGCTGTGTTTTTAGGGATTCACAGTCGATTCCAAGCTACAGTGGAAAGCTCACATAAATACTCTATACAATAGATGGAGTTCTGCTGCATATGCAGTCAGAAAAATCAGACAATTAACTGATGTTGCAACAGCCAGACTAGTGTACTTCGCCTATTTTCACAGTATAATGACGTATGGTCTTATAATGTGGGGATCCGCGGCAGATTTTGATAGTATATTAATTTTACAAAAGAGGGCTATTCGGGCAATATATGGCATGAAAGCTCGTGATTCTCTCCGGGAAACATTTCCTATGATTGATGTACTGACACTACCATCTCAATATATTTATGAGTATTTATTGTACGTCAAGAAAAACTTAAGTACCTATGTTTAGTAAAAATGGCGACAGGCATACATTTAAACTTAAGAAATATAGATAAAATTGATATTCCAAAGTTTAGACTGCAAAAAACTTATAAATGTTTTGTCATTAACAGTTTAAGGTTATTTAATAAATTACCTAAAAGTATTATAGATTTAAGTGAAATAAAGTATAAAACAAACATTAATCCATAGGGCATACTATAGAGTTAATGACTATATTAATGATAAAGATGTCTGGACCCGTTCTGATCTGCAATTGAGGTCTCACCACTAGTATTGCCTTTTCAAATGAGTACCCTAGTACGTATGTTAAATCTGATATTGTAATAATTTATTTTTTATTATATTTAAATTTTATCTTTGGATAATGTATATCTTATGATTACTTATTTATATTATGCAGGTACTCTGTTATTATATATTATTATTTAGTAAAGTGCCTGTGCTCTTTATAGTGACTATTTTCAGGTCTGTACATTGGTACAGCAACCAATTGCTAAACTGTTAAATAATCTGCCATAGGGTGTTTTGCGCATGCTTTTAGTAGGGTTAGAGCATTTTATGTATGCTGCGATATGCATATCGGTAACTCAATGGATATGTTCCTCTGTTAGTGTGTGTGAAGCACCAGAGTTTTTTACTTGCTGGTAGCTTTTTTCCGGGGTGTCTCCGGAGGGATCGACTTTACAACTAGTGTTTACGCCCTTGAAGATGCCAATCCATATAACTATGTTAATGCTATTGATGGTCATTCAAAAATATCTACAGCTAATATTATGATAATATAAGAACTAATATTTAAGGCGTGGATACGGTTGGTGAGGTCGGTCGCCTCGGTGGCACCCTTGTATGGCAGATGATAATCGGAAGGTCAATGGAATCAGCTAACCACCTAGTCTTACACTAGTTGGTTATGTAGCGTGCGTTCGGTTGGTTGGTTTTTTTAATACTTTTATTTAATGACACCTTTTATTAATTAATCTATAATGGTTATATATATATATATAGCAGCCTAACCAAACGCACTCTAGACCTTATTGTGAACTTTTTTTTTTTGACTATTCATAAATATTTGTAAAGATTTACATGAAATAAATAAGATTTGATTTGATGTTCAACACTATCATCTCGTCTCCGCGCCGGTCCCCAGGAGAACGTTGACACGTGGCATTCTACCCATCGTGCGTTAACTGTCTGTGATGGTGTCTCGATACCAACAAATACTATTTTGAAAGATTTATGTAAAGTAATCAATTGTTGAACTTTAATAAAAAGGCGTTGTTGGTTTGGATTCGTTCGCATGCAGATAGTTTGTCGTTAGTAGTGCGGGGTGCGGGGTGCGGGACGCGGGACATTTGCATGCATTGTGTGCGCAGGTAGCCGCGTACCTGCGCGCGCGCACACATTATGCGTTCGCCGATAGCAGATTTTAGTGTCCACGAATATCACTTTCTATGGAGTGATAGTTCCTACCGCTGCCATCGTGCGAGATGTCGCTCTACAGACGGCGGCGGCCGACAGTACCCGGGGCCGCGGGTTGCTCCGCGTCATTAATTTATTAATGAACATCAATTGGTATCGCAGAACGCAATGGGAATGGAAACCCATTATCATTGTAAATGAATCCCATTGAACGAACGAAATATGATAGTTCATGCAGATTAGAGCGATCACGTAACCTTATTGACAGTTGAGAATGATGTTCGTTACCATTTTAAAACGTCCAATGAAGCAGGTTACTTTTGTCCAGTCGGCATCAATATAATTTTTTTTTTTAAACGAAAACGTCATATATGTACATTGAAATTAATAAAAAAATCAAGAATAGATTGTTTAAAAGATCAACTTTTTTGTATTTTATTTGTAACATTAATTAATAATAATCTGACATAACTATTTATGAAAACTCGTAGCCAAGCAACAACAAGCAAGTGGGATCAGTTTCATCACAAGTTACGTTTTGTTCGAGATTCCCTATTACGATGCTTCTATGGGCTCTTCAAATTAGAATTACTTTAATGTATAATATTATAGAAGAACTGAACACTGTGATAAACATTTAAAGGAAATAATATATTTTATATATTAAATTTCTTTTCGATATTTGTCATGTACTTGATGAAACAAAACATTGAATGGTTGAATGAAAAAAAAATTTGAAAACCATTACGTCCAAATGTTTACGCGATCGCTCCTATTTGCTTCAATGGTAATGGGAATGGCAATGGTGATACAAATGAACTTCATTCCCATCGAAGTTACGCGATAGGCCCACCGGTCCAACAAAAGTCCTAGGAATTTTGTTGGTAGTGAGGGTAATTAGGGATGTACCATCACGGATGCTTTTTTATTTTATAAAAGTAATTTCAGAAGTTTATATTCGTTACTGATCTTTGTTAGTTTGTGGCCAGCTCTTATAACGAAGTTGGTGGCTCTTAAAGCGGAGCCGTTAGCGGCACAGTAACGAAACCCTTCCACCAACAACGGAGATACACATCTATCCCTGGCGTCGGTGTGTCGTGCTCGCTGTACACGGAGCATTTCCTTATTTTGACAATCTAACGTGTCCTTTAAAACAATCATAATATAGCCGGGCAGTACGGGCAGTACGGGCAGTACGGACAGTACGAACAGTACGGACAGTACGGGCAGTGGCCACACATCTATGTAAATAACCTTTTTATTATCATTCATTATGATAGTACTAATTGGTCCGACTAATGTGATGGCGTGAGACCCGCTGACGTCGCTGTGTGAGGCGGTCCCCACCTCCGGGGCCCCACCGGCACGGGGCTCCGCCGATTGTATAATTATGGAGGACGACTCATTTCTAGGTTCCAAAGAATAGTCCAAATCAGAGAAAAATACTCGCTCATGGATGTAACTGTGGCCAAATCTGATTGTAATGATATTTGTGTGCTGGCTGTACCGCGGTGACCGGAGCCAGAGTGAGGAGCAGCACAAGGGTGTGGCTTGGCTCTAACCACCAATGACAAATATATTATTGGTGCGATTTGAATAAAGTAATTATGTTAGTTTCCGGTCCGGCGCCGCGTTAGTCCGCACGAGCACGTCGTTGCCAACGGTATCAAGTGCGGGAGCGACCTTTGTGCCAACTGCATGGGGGAGTCCCGGTGCGGCCTGAATGTCAACTGCTGACATATATACTGCGCATTAGCATAGCAATGAGCGGACAAGTGAACTTTGTCGCTTACGGGACCCGGCAGGTGGCGCGCGACCGTTATGCGCTCTCGCTATCTGCGGATCGCGCTTTGTTCTCGGACGGATCCCAATTATGTGATAACCCGGAGTCCGGTCGCCGAAACGCCGAAACTAATTGCCTATCAAAATGAGCCAAATGTACCTAATAAATATTTTTGCCTAATACAATATTTGTTTCTGTAAAAATGGTTGAGATGCGAGGACCCGCCGGAGTCCGGTCTGACACGAGTATAGTGACATCCCGCCACCCAGCAGTGTTGTTGCCGGGACCTGCCGCGTGATGTGGTGTGTTCATTCAGAACTAATTGTTTCTCCCGGAGCGCGCGGGCCGCTAGAGGGCGCTGGGGGCGGTAGGGAGACTGCGGTCACTTATTCCGCTTATCTAAATTTTACATTTCAAAGCAGCTTCTGACCCGCAGCCCTTTTGCGGAAGCTCGGCGAAGCACAAAGGACCCGACAACCCTTCGGGTCCCGGCGACCCCGCGGGGGAATTCTGATAGCAAATTTTCAATTTCACGCTGAAAAAATTAGGGGTCGAAACCTGATGCCGACAATCCGCCGTCAACCGACCGACAGCCTCACCATAAACAATAAAGCTCTGTAGTTACGCCGCAGCGCCACCAGGTGGCGCAGACAATGTGGACTGATTGCGTCGGCACAGTGAGCGACTGCCGACTCCTAATTATAATCGGTAATGAAGAGGTGTTAATTAGCGCCGCGACTGCGACGACCTCTCGCGGGCGGGCGCGGAACCGCCGGTACACAATCCACTTGGAACCGGTGATCGGAGAATAAACCAAGTAGAAAGGTTCTCATTAGAATGTTCACAGTGAAGGATGGTTGTATACACAACATACAATGTGTCCAGGCTACAAGGAATGCTCAAAAGAGATTTTTGGTTCCTAGTCGGGAATTAAACCGGTTGACTTTGAAATAAAAAAACAACCTGTATGCCCCAGCTGGTAGGGTCGCTCATAAGAATCAATTTCTGGTAAATAATATAAGCGGCAAACTAAAGGAAACTGCTCATTTGCAATAAAAAAAACTATTTATTTACAAACAACATACTTTACAACCGTCTACTTTATTTAAAAATATATATATATATTTATTGCTGGATCTCTGACCTCTGTGTTTACAAGATGGTACAATTTTATTATGATCATCAGACTTTACCTTTTTACAAATATCAAGTCTAAAGTCTACAGGTGTGCAAATGTCAAGCCTAAAGTCTACAGATGTGCGAATATCAAGTCTAAAGTCTACAGATGTGCAAATATCAAGTCTAAAGTCTACAGATGTGCAAATGTCATGTCTAAAGTCTACAGATGTGCAAATGTCAAGTTTAAAGTCTACAGATGTGCAAATATCAAGTCTAAAGTCTACAGGTGTGCAAATGTCAAGCCTAAAGTCTACAGATGTGCGAATGTCAAGTCTAAAGTCTACAGATGTGCAAATGTCAAGTCTAAAGTCTACAAATGTGCAAATGTCAAGTCTAAAGTCTACAGATGTGCAAATATCAAGTCTAAAGTCTACAGGTGTGCAAATGTCAAGTCTAAAGTCTACAGATGTGCAAATTTCAAGTCTAAAGTCTACAGATGTGCAAATGTCAAGTCTAAAATACAACTTCCAACTAATCAGCCCGGTCCTCATTGAAGACAACAACATAATATGTTTTTAATGAAAGTAAGAAAAAACGAATCCAGATATGTATTGAAAATAATGGCTTTCATTTCGAGCAATTTATTAGTTAGGGCTAAAAACCTTAAACATATTTTCTTAAACAATTGCACTTTCGTATAGTTTGCCGCGCGAAGGCTTTGCGCCGTGATCATTATGTATTGTAGACATACAGGCGGGGGTGGGGCCAGCGCAGGGCTAATAAAAAAAAAAACAAAATAAAAATAAGCAAATTACATCCAATATAGTTACGGATGAATTTTTCAAGTGTGCCTTCAAGGCCAAATCATAAACTATAAGGAATAGCAAAAAATGCTCAAAGGAGTCTCGGAGCCGATTTTCATAAAAACTATATCATTAATTTTATTCAAAATTCACTCTCTTAGCCGGGAATCGAACCAATTGATTTTGAACACAAAATACCTACTCACTATCTTCTCTATAAATAAAAATCAATGTTTGTTCTATACCTTCCGAAATCAATGATCACATTTTCATGAACCCAAAAAGTCCACGAATGGAAAAGAATATTAATTAAAAAACAATAACAAATATATTATGTTTATTTTGTTTTTGTATAGGTAATTGTATATCCTGACGGGGGCAGATATACTTGTATAGGTAATTGTATATCTTGACGGGGGCACATATACTTGTATAGGTAATTGTATATCCTGACGGCGGCACATATACTTGTATAGGTAATTGTATATCTTGACGGGGGCACATATACTTGTATAGGTAATTGTATATCCTGACGGGGGCAGATATACTTGTATAGGTAATTGTATATCTTGACGGGGGCACATATACTTGTATAGGTAATTGTATATCCTGACGGGGGCACATATACTTGTATAGGTAATTGTATATCCTGACGGGGGCAGATATACTTGTATAGGTAATTGTATATCCTGACGGGGGCACATATACTTGTATAGGTAATTGTATATCTTGACGGGGGCACATATACTTGTATAGGTAATTGTATATCCTGACGGGGGCACATATACTTGTATAGGTAATTGTATATCCTGACGGGGGCACATATACTTGTATAGGTAATTGTATATCCTGACGGCGGCACATATACTTGTATAGGTAATTGTATATCTTGACGGGGGCACATATACTTGTATAGGTAATTGTATATCCTGACGGGGGCAGATATACTTGTATAGGTAATTGTATATCTTGACGGGGGCACATATACTTGTATAGGTAATTGTATATCCTGACGGGGGCACATATACTTGTATAGGTAATTGTATATCTTGACGGGGGCACATATACTTGTATAGGTAATTGTATATCCTGACGGCGGCACATATACTTGTATAGGTAATTGTATATCTTGACGGGGGCACATATACTTGTATAGGTAATTGTATATCCTGACGGGGGCAGATATACTTGTATAGGTAATTGTATATCTTGACGGGGGCACATATACTTGTATAGGTAATTGTATATCCTGACGGCGGCACATATACTTGTATAGGTAATTGTATATCTTGACGGGGGCACATATACTTGTATAGGTAATTGTATATCCTGACGGGGGCACATATACTTGTATAGGTAATTGTATATCCTGACGGCGGCACATATACTTGTATAGGTAATTGTATATCTTGACGGGGGCACATATACTTGTATAGGTAATTGTATATCCTGACGGGGGCAGATATACTTGTATAGGTAATTGTATATCTTGACGGGGGCACATATACTTGTATAGGTAATTGTATATCCTGACGGGGGCACATATACTTGTATAGGTAATTGTATATCCTGACGGGGGCACATATACTTGTATAGGTAATTGTATATCCTGACGGCGGCACATATACTTGTATAGGTAATTGTATATCTTGACGGGGGCACATATACTTGTATAGGTAATTGTATATCCTGACGGGGGCAGATATACTTGTATAGGTAATTGTATATCTTGACGGGGGCACATATACTTGTATAGGTAATTGTATATCCTGACGGGGGCACATATACTTGTATAGGTAATTGTATATCCTGACGGGGGCAGATATACTTGTATAGGTAATTGTATATCTTGACGGGGGCACATATACTTGTATAGGTAATTGTATATCCTGACGGGGGCACATATACTTGTATAGGTAATTGTATATCCTGACGGGGGCACATATACTTGTATAGGTAATTGTATATCCTGACGGCGGCACATATACTTGTATAGGTAATTGTATATCTTGACGGGGGCACATATACTTGTATAGGTAATTGTATATCCTGACGGGGGCACATATACTTGTATAGGTAATTGTATATCCTGACGGGGGCAGATATACTTGTATAGGTAATTGTATATCTTGACGGGGGCACATATACTTGTATAGGTAATTGTATATCCTGACGGGGGCACATATACTTGTATAGGTAATTGTATATCCTGACGGGGGCAGATATACTTGTATAGGTAATTGTATATCTTGACGGGGGCACATATACTTGTATAGGTAATTGTATATCCTGACGGGGGCACATATACTTGTATAGGTAATTGTATATCCTGACGGGGGCAGATATACTTGTATAGGTAATTGTATATCTTGACGGGGGCACATATACTTGTATAGGTAATTGTATATCCTGACGGGGGCACATATACTTGTATAGGTAATTGTATATCCTGACGGGGGCACATATACTTGTATAGGTAATTGTATATCCTGACGGCGGCACATATACTTGTATAGGTAATTGTATATCTTGACGGGGGCACATATACTTGTATAGGTAATTGTATATCCTGACGGGGGCACATATACTTGTATAGGTAATTGTATATCCTGACGGGGGCAGATATACTTGTATAGGTAATTGTATATCTTGACGGGGGCACATATACTTGTATAGGTAATTGTATATCCTGACGGGGGCACATATACTTGTATAGGTAATTGTATATCCTGACGGGGGCACATATACTTGTATAGGCAATTGTATATCCATACGGCGGCACATATACTTGTATAGGTAATTGTATATCTTGACGGGGGCACATATACTTGTATAGGTAATTGTATATCCTGACGGGGGCACATATACTTGTATAGGTAATTGTATATCTTGACGGGGGCACATATACTTATATAGGTAATTGTATATCCTGACGGGGGCACATATACTTGTGCTCGCAACTTCAAAAGTGTGTTCATTTTAAAACAAAAATATATTTGCTATTGTCTTTTAATAGATACGTACATAACTAGGGATGAAGTAAACATGTGAACCGTGGCTACCACGCCGCGCTATCTATATATAAAGAAATTCATTTGGTAGGGTTTCTAATTATCGTACAGGAATAGTTCCTGAGCGTCCCGCGCAGACCAACATATATGACCGACACTATGCGACAAACAACAAAGCATCTACATATACACATATAGTGTAGGTATATAACATTTCTAGGCATCAATATGCAGGACATCTACATATTGCTACTGTGTGTACCAGAAGCAACGATATAATACATATTATATTTTATAAAAACAACGCCAAAGGCTTACGGAGGCTATCAATTTAGTAAACCTAAGTACTTACCTATACTGACTAGTATGACTGTAGTTGCTAGAAAGATGATATAAAATGTTAACTTTTGCGAAATAATTTAATTTTTCAAAAAGTTATTACCAACTTTGCTTCATAGAATACTTCCTTCACCTGGTGTATTTAAAAACTAAAAGCGCCTTGTACGAGTAGGTCTCAACTTCTTGTATATTATATACATTATATTCAAATACAATATTACCCCCAGAGATAGTAGCTAATCAACAAACATAAAAACTTGCTCCAGAAGTGTTTAGTGATGCGCCGACAACCAGACTGACACTGATACATATTATAGTACTGTCTATAGCTCAGCAAATCTTTGTACCCAAAATTATTTTTGATTTACAATTTTATTATAAATGTGTGTAAGCGAACAAAATCTATGAATAATAACAATATCATCACACACAGGACATTTCACGCATATTGTCTTTCACAAATAAGCTATAAGCCATACTTACATATATATGGTTAGCTTATTTGTGAAAGGCAATATGCGTGAGATGTCCTGTGTGTGATGATATTGTTCGTAGATAGTGTCTGACGCGCCGCTGTTGCAGGCGAGTGCGACGGCCGGGCGCGGCGCGACGCCGACGCCTACGCCACCTGGATCCGCGGCGCCGCCGACTACTGCCCAAGTCAGTATACTACTCGCCACACACTACTCGCCGCACACACACTACTCGCCACACACACACTACCCGCTACACACACACTACTCATCACACACCCACACTACCCGCCACACACACTACCCGCCACACACACTACCCGCCGCACACACACACACACTACACTCACTCGGAAGTCCCGTTTTAGTAGATTTGGCTATTTATCTGTCTGTCGGGCATCGTGGTTCAATCAGGGGGACGCCTTCAATGAGTATTAAATAGTTCTGCGGCTATTTCAAATGCATAGTACTTTACTGGCGTCTGATCGTCAACTTCATCGGGGTAATAATAACGAACCTTCAAATAGTATGCGTGTGTGAGTACCGCATACCGGCGAGAGGGATGCTGTTCCGAGTCTACTAATAAATAAATATAATGAAAATTGAGCAATGTTGAAAGGTTCGTTTTTGATGTCCGTCAGAGGGAGTGCAGTTAGTTAGTCTTTGTGTCGGCAGATGGAGTGCAACAGATAATTAATACCGTCCGCGTCGTGACCGAGAGCCGCCGACCTAATCAACCAATACTAATTATCTGCTATTCAAATCTGGTCCGCGTGCCGAATACCGCACACGCGGCGCGGTAACAGACTTATCTATTCAAATTTTAATATCAGATAATAAATATCAGATCAAATATTTCTAAAATCGGTTCAGTAGTTTTTAAGTTTATGCGGAACAGACAAACAGTAAATTCTCTTTATAGTATTATATTCAATAATATAAAATAAATAGATACGCGGTATACGTAGAATATTTGTCGCATAGCGGCAGGATATGTGAGTTTAACAATTCTTTCACACAAATATAATATGTAGTAGGAAATCTTTAGTATTTAATTTGTATATTTATTATTTTATTTAAGCGTATTTTTGTCAACATTCAATAATTTCTATAATAATTCACATTGTGGCACACAGTGTGGTGAAACCTTAACTTTACGCCTAAAATGATTGTTGTAAGACCCATACACTTGGTTCTAGTAGAAGATACAATATTGTACGCCGCGCAGACGAACTAGCGGGCATAACGGGAACTACAATGCCGATAACCGACGCCAGTAAACTTTCTGTATCAGTGGCCAGTGAAGCAGTGATAAAAGTTATTTTTCAAAAAACATTTGAGTACAGATGCAAAAACCGTCAAATTTTCTAGTCATGTTTCGATTTTAGGCTGTGGGTTCACTGGTTTCCAGAAGACTTTTTATTTGTTTATTTCTTGTCGATGTGACGATAGATTACAAGAACACTTGTAATGCAAGTCCTCTTGTCGCTGCGTATTTACCAACGCATCGCCTTTATATGTAAAATCTTAATTATTATGAAACAGAAAGCCTTATAAAAAACATCCTAAATATCTAAGTACCTAAATATAAAAATAAGTAGATATAAAATAATCGATATCACACATCCTCTCACTCCTATACATTATACTCAGAGCTATACACTCACACCTATTATATATCACACATCCTCTCATTCCTACACATTATACTCAGAGGCTTACACTCACACCTATTATATATCACACATCCTCTCACTCCTACACATTATACTCATAGGTGTACACTCACACCTATTATATATCACACATCCTCTCATTCCTACACATTATACTCAGAGGCTTACACTCACACCTATTATATATCACACATCCTCTCACTCCTACACATTATACTCATAGGGTGTACACTCACACCTATTATATATCACACATCCTCTCATTCCTACACATTATACTCAGAGGCTTACACTCACACCTATTATATATCACACATCCTCTCACTCCTACACATTATACTCATAGGTGTACACTCACACCTATGAGTATGATGTGTAGGAGTGAGAGGAATATATCACTCATCCTCTCACTCCTACACATTATACTCAGAGGCTTACACTCACTATTATTGATCACTTGGTGCCGACTTCATAAAGTAGATATCAGTAGGACTAAATAACAAAAAAAAACATACGCCTCTTTCTTTTTTTAAATCGGTTAAAAATGTAACCAAAAATTTAGAAGCTAATATACTGTGAGAAACTGCTATACTAACAATGATTCAATTATTCCACACAATAGACCAGTGATGACCCTGTTTATCAAAATTTACAAGTCTACACGTTCACAAGTAACACTTTACAAGTTCATGTAAATTACGTTTATAAAATAATATTTACAAGGTATGTAAAATTTAACGCTTGTAGATTCTACTTATTATTAGTATATATAAGTTATAAAATCATAAGTAGTAGGAAGCGACAAAGTGTTCCCGCGCTGTGGCTGAAGGACTTGTTTCCAAGTCATCATAAATCGAATAAAAAATCCTGCCTATTATTTAAAATTTGATGAACAGAGTATTGGCGGCGCTAATATCGAAAAATATCTACAAACGATAATAAAATTACGATTTTACGATAAAAAAAAGACATTATTCCTTCAGAGGGTACGCAGAATCGCCAAGGAATAGTTAATATATTATGCATGGGGACTTTGTAAGGATCTGCGTTGGGCTGACATGAGGTTCACTACTCATCAATAGGAACAATTTTCCCAAAAAACATAATGCATTCTCCACACAAACTAGTAATGTTAAAATGACAAAATTGTCTGGGGAAGCCAAAATTTTTTTCATTTGTTACACATGGTTCCATAGACAAAGTTGTTCGATTTGATCAGACCAAAATTATTAGCCCAAAGTCCATCCTTTCAAATTACCTGTTTATACAAAAAAAAATGCGGTACTAAGCACGATAATTGTAAGACGGAATGGAGAGTCGCCGGACACTCTCAGGATTTGTAATGATTTTCTACAAATGTAACTTACAAATAATTTTTTGATAAACAAAATCACAATTACTTGTGTAAAAATATACTTGTGAAATAAATAATGACACTTGTAACCAGTATTTTACAAGTGTAGTTTTGATAAACACATGTTTGTAATAATGAAGATTTTTACAAGAAAATTGCTTGTAAGTTTCGATAAACGGGGCACAGATATAGTTTATAATAATATATACTCATAAACGGGGATATAGTTTATAATAATATATACAAATCAAAATTTTGTAATTGATACTTCCGTCTGAGTACCGCATCCACATCCACAACAAAGAAATAGAAAAATTCCCATTAAATGGAGAAATGTTGTAAAATAGTAAAAATCATGCAAATAATAGCGGGATGTACTGTGGAGCTATATATACAAATGTATAATAGCGGGATGTACTGTGGAGCTATATATACAAATGTATAATAGCGGGATGTACTGTGGAGCTATATATACAAATGTATAATAGCGGGATGTACTGTGGAGCTATATATACAAATGTATAATAGCGGGATGTACTGTGGAGCTATATATACAAATGTATAATAGCGGGATGTACTGAGCTCCACAGTACATCCCGCTATTATACATTTGTATATATAGCTCCACAGTACATCCCGCTATTATACATTTGTATATATAGCTCCACAGTACATCCCGCTATTATACATTTGTATATATAGCTCCACAGTACATCCCGCTATTATACATTTGTATATATAGCTCCACAGTACATCCCGCTATTATACATTTGTATATATAGCTCCACAGTACATCCCATATATACAAATGTATAATAGCGGGATGTATAGATACTACGGTACTTGCGAATAACAAACAAACAAACTCAACTCCTGTATAACATTATAATATTAAAATGAAGCCTCAAGGATCATTCCGTCGGGTGCCGGTGCTGGTTGGCAAACCACACATATTGGCCTGGTCACAAAACTAAGCTCGAAGCTTGTACTATGTGTACCAGAAACAACGATATAACACATATTATACCTTTATGAACACCTAGACCATGACAAAAATAAAAACATACTAATTATGTTTTTTTGCCCTGGGTGGGAATCGAACCCACGACCTCCGGATACAGCGCCAACGACGCAACCGCTCGTCTACGGAGGCGGTCGATATATAAGTATATATATAGAAAAAAGGAAGGAAGAAAAGGGAGGACTTGTGATTCCTTAAAATAATTATTCCCGCCATCGTGCACAGGTTTCGGTTAACAATTTTGACTAAGTAATATTTGCTCTGAATTTGATTTTTGTGTCAACAAAATAATACACCGAATAAAAAAAACATATTTGCGATCGTTATGGAGAGAACCCTTTCTCCCAAACGCATATCATTTCACGAATAAGAGTTTCGCGTCTTGTTTGAAGAAGTAACGCAACAATATTTTACCTTCAAAAGCAGGTACATGTTTAACTCAGAACGTGCTTTGTTATTGTAGAGTGCGGCGAAAGGTGCGCGCTACCTCGTTAGCGACGCACATCTATCGCAAATCCAATTGTCGTCCCCTCGGCCGCTCCGGCGCCGAAAGTGGCCGAAAGTGGTCGGCAGAAAGGGCTCTCCACACGCTGATGGATTATTTGTCAAGTGTCCGCCTGCAAAGCTTTCACGCGGTAAATGTAGGCAACCTGTTCCGCCCGGGAGTCCCGCGCCCGGAGCCGACCCGCCCGGGCGACCCCGCGCTACCCTCGCTGTCCTCACTACTTTAACCGTTGAAAAAACCCAATGAATCAGTAGTCCTGAGAAAGCACGCAAGCTGCGATCAACTTTTAACATTTTTACCCTAAAAAGTGTGTCACAAGGGTGTTCGCGGGGCGCGGGGGGGGTCGCCTTTTATACAATTCTTTGCCAAAATCCGTTTTTTAGCACAAATCCTAAGGAAGCGAACAATGCGTGACCCACTTCCCGCCGTGGGAAGGAATAACGAACGACTATTTTTATAATAAAAAATGCATTACCCCACATTTTAAAAAATTGTTGTAAAAAAGAAATCGCGCAACGAATGTTTTGTTTGTTTGAGATATTAAAATTATGGAAGGGTGAGAGCTTTGCCGATAACGGCTTTTTGCCAAAAAAACTGTATGTGCGTGTGTGTGGTGTGTGTGTGTGTGTGTGTGATGCATGCTGGAGCGGCGGCTGGCGGAGGAGCCGGGAGGTCTAGCACTACACTAGGGCATCATTGCTTATGGAATGCTATAAACATGACATTATACAACAACCAACACTGAATATGTGTGCTTCTTTTGGCGGGAACTTTTCAGCATTTGTCGCAGACATGGTGCCGAAAGGATTCCCTTACCTTGACAGTCTAACGTTACCTTTAAAGAAACGGAATTAGGTCGCCGTGACCAAACCCCCTCCTCATCCTCTCGGGGCTCGCAGTGATACTCGCGGAGCTGACGGGCGGAGCTGACAGGCGCATACGCACAGACGAGGCCGGTAATATTATAATAGTCCATACAATAAATTATGTATGTTGGTTACACTTAAAAATATAACTCTACACTATTTAGGTCCCCGTGTGTACCTGCATATTTAATTAAACACGAATGTACATTTGTTTGATAACACCACTATAGTGCTTTGGAGAGCACGTTAAGCTGTCAGTCCCAGGGTCACTATACCAACTTGTGTTCATTGACGCAAACACAATACAACAACACAAGTACATTATCATAACACATCGTAATCATATCTTACAGCAAATAAACATCTTTTCATTCAATTTATTCAAATATGAGCTAGCCATTTGTTCGATATAGACTCATACCATCGACTACGACGAGGTGGTATTATAACCCCTCCGCTGGGTACCCCGAGGCCGTCCAGGCGGTCTCGGGCGCCGTGAGGCATCCGTGATGATATTTATATTATCAGTTGAACTAAACGCATCCGCTGTTTATAATAAATAAGTAGTATTTGTCATTGTAAGTTTTTATGTCTTTTATTTATACTGGGAGAATTGAGTTCACGTGGTTTTAAATGTTTTTGCTAATAAAAATAGTTGAAGAAAAAGAAATATTTACTATGGAATTAAAAGATCCAGATTCTTTTGGTCTGGATAAGAAAATACTTATAAAATATTAGTGATTTAAATACTTAGGTGGTGTTGAGAGACTCGCGTATGCAAAGCGAGGGGCGTGGTCGGCGGCCGCCCCGCCCACACGCATACGCGCACACACACTCTCATCGTGTGTCACAACTCAACTATAGTTTTAAATCTTTTTAAGTTCGGGGAGCGCCAGCGACTCCATCGGCTCGGGCGGCCGCTGCGAGACACCCTCGACCACCTCTCTGCAGTACGGTTAGCGAACAGCTGCTACTGCAGAGAGACCACGACCTCGTCACCGATGCCTCCCGTTGGGCAGAGAACATTTATCACGTATAAACCAAGACGACTAAGTATTGCATAACTGACTATACAGGATGACTTTTTCAAGTGTGCCTTCTTACTGTTCTGTACGGGTTTTATTCTCACAAAAACATTTCACTCTTCTGTAACCATATTTTTTTCTTTAATTACCCAAAAAATACCTTACCTTAGAAATTATTGGTCGGTAAAATTATAAAAGATATACACCCTATTATTTATTTGTTTGCTATACGGTACCGAAGCAGGTCATACAGTTTGCTATATGGTTCAGAAGCAGGTCATATAATTTTATGTTTATTTGGCCATTAAATGGTAATATTTCGATTTTATTTTTACAATAAAAACTTCAGTAAAAATTATAAAATTGACAATTTTGAAGCTGAATACATACATTTGAAGCTATACATACATTTGAAGCTATACATACATTTGAAGCTATACATACATTTGAAGCTATACATACATTTGAAGCTATACATACATTTGAAGCTATACATACATTTGAAGCTATACATACATTTGAAGCTATACATACATTTGAAGCTATACATACATTTGAAGCTATACATACATTTGAAGCTATACATACATTTGAAGCTATACATACATTTGAAGCTATACATACATTTGAAGCTATACATACATTTGAAGCTATACATACATTTGAAACTATACATACATTTGAAGCTATACATACATTTGAAACTATACATACATTTGGTGCTATCCTAATGTTACTGAGTTGTTTTAATGACAATTAAAAAGTCAAAAATTTTTTTTCATGTAAACCTTTACAGGCATTTATGAAAAGTCAAAAATAAAGGTCATTAATTTTTTTAGTCAAGGTTTTAGAAAGAAGCTTTATATTGTATCATATCGACGGCAAGATACCACTTGTTACACTGGGCCTTCAAACCACACGTTTCTTGTAAAGAGGAAGTATATAGAGAGTATATACGTGGTAGCCGAGTTGGTTAGACTTATAAACAGTTAAGTAAATAATCTTTATTTTGCAAGAATATGGTTACAAAGGTGATACATAATAACATTAAGATCTACATACTCTGCCAGTTTTGGCATGCAAAATGTTAAACAATTAGTTAATTAACAAATCACTAAAATCTCAATGAAGCCTAACAAGAACAAAGCACACTATAAAAAAAAAAACAATAAAACACCATCACTTCCGACTGAACAAAACACATTAAAAAAATAATAAAACAATAATTAATGAATTAATATTAAATAGATTGTACAAACTCACACAATATGTATTATATAAAAATATTTATTTAGATTTAATATTTACTCGTTATTTTAGCTTTTCATCTAAAAATTCCTTAACGCTGTAGTATCTTTTTTCCAACAATATGTCGAATAGTGATTTCTTTAGATGTCTTAGATCCAATTCGGTGTAAGGTTTAGGTAAATGATTATATATTGTAATTGCCGCAATAACAATTTCTTGCGCATAAAGTGAGACGTTGTCGAGGCATATATAATGTATGAATGTACCTCTCGCTGCGGTACTCCATGTCACCGTTGGTTTTGAATATATTGTATTTTTGTGTACAAAAATTATAATTTCGTACACGTATAGACATGGTAGCGTTAGTACTTTTAGTTGTTTAAATAATGGTTTACAGCTGTCCAGGTGGTGTGCACCACATATTGCCCTTATACACTTTTTCTGAGCTAGGAACGCTCTACCTACATCAACAGAGTTTCCCCATAAAATAATCCCATAGCGCAGATTGCTTTTGGTGAAACTATATCTTTGATCCTTTTTAAGGCATATACATATCTATCTACTTTAGGTCCCTGGTTCAAACCCCGGTGTGTACCAATCAGTTTTTAATCTAATAAATGTTTAACAACACCACTATAGTGTAGTGTGTTCACTCTGAGAGCACGTTAAGCTGTCGGTCTCAGTTTCACTATACCAATTTATGAAACGGTTTAAACATGGGTTATTTAGTCTATCCAAACATCGCGACGAGCTAGCCACTTGTTCGGTCTAGGCGATCTCGGGCGCCCGTGACGATATGTAGAAGAATATCTCTTGTACATAATCGTAAATTTAAAATATGTATTTATTCCATAGTTTATCAATTAATATGAATCCTACGAAATGTCACTATAGGGACGCACCACACAACTGTATGCGATAATAACCAGCCTAAAGTAATGGTTCGTGTTGTTATTGCATATAGAATAGGGTCGTACTATATGCGGTTGTCAAATAGGCGGCGACAAATACGTATTTATATTACAATTTAACTAACCGTTTCATAACCGCACCCTGTAAGCATACCGCCTTGACAATAAATCGATGCACTAGTCTCCTACAAACAGACTAGAACCGATATGTTACTTACGAGTAGGTCTGTAATCACATCATCTGACTATACTTTCCGAGATCTGGATGAAGGGTCGTGAGGACCGAGGGACCACACTTTAAGGACTACAACTTTAATTTTGTTATTTTTAAAGCGTTGGATTCGGTTTACAATTGTTATGTTGCGAATGGCCTGGTGAGTCCTCGCGCGCATGTGTGGGACATGTCTGCGGACTAGTGCGCATTGCTTAGGATGTACATAAATAGTATCTAGTTAGTCTGTGTGACGTTGAGTGTGAATGTGCTTGTGTTCGTGTGTATTCGGTCAGCACACACATGGGTGCACCAGTATTGTGCACGTATACTGGTCGCTAACGTGCAAAAGCTGTTAGCGATGTAGCGACGGTGTGCGGGCGGCGGTGGTCGCGCCAGTGCGGACTCTGGTCGGTGCAGACTCCAGTCGGTGCGGACTCTGGTCGGTGCAGACTCCGGTAGGTGCGGACTCCGATCGGGCGGACTTCCGTCGGTCCGGTCCGTCGTCGGTAAACACGCGTTTAACCCTCGCAGTTTAAAGCCCCTCGCTCGCTCTTATTTAATTTAAAAGCGGTCCATTGTTCGTCGCATGTACTCTCGTCGCACGCGGCGAAAGCGAAAGGGTGCCCCCCCCCCCTCCGTCGGGATCGCAATCTGTGCACGCGCTTTGTTCCCCCACCCCTACCCGCAGCGGAGACGATAACGTATCTTACTTGGATTAATTAAATGATATTAGCTATGTCTGATAGGTAGAGGAGACGATGCTTTAAATTAAATTTGAATAGTTAAATAATTGTAATAATTAAATTAAATAATATAATAGAAAAAAATATGGTCAGTAAAAAGATAAGATTTTCCCCTCAGCATATTCTATTTAGGACATTCAGTTATTTTATTTAACAGCTATCTAATGTTTTAATTTTTTGTGGCTGATTATTTGACCGAAATGTTACATTCCTTTCACACATAGAACATAAAATGCTCCAAAGTTAGAAAACTGATTCATATTGATTCATAACTCTTAGATCTGTGCCCGGGCCACTGTGTTGAGACAGGCTCTGGCGCAGTTCTGCTGGGACCAGGCAAGTGGCCTCACCCCGACCCACTTCTGTGCGTCTTGCAAGGTGCGGCCATGGTTTACCAACTTTATTAAAACAACATTAATAATTAAGGCGTCACCTTCTCATATCTTATCGTTAAGGCGCCACTTTCTCGTATCTTATCATTATAAAGTAAATACTGCTTTTACATAACGATTCTTTAGCTTTTTAGTTCCTTTCTTGTATATTAAAGTTATGAAAATATTTAATGTACATTCATATAATAGAAATAAGTGAAAAAATATATATTAAGCAGCTACAATGCGCCGGACAGTATGCTACAACGCGCCGGACAGCATGCTACAATGCGCCGGACAGCATGCTACAATGCGCCGGACAGCATGCTACAATGCGCCGGACAGCATGCTACAATGCGCCGGACAGCATGCTACAATGCGCCGGACAGCATGCTACAATGCGCCGGACAGCATGCTACAATGCGCCGGACAGCATGCTATGTGCTGATGAATAATTAGATACATTTATATTTAAAACAATTTCTCTAGAATTGTAAGTTGTATTGTTCTTATTTTTTCTGTCTAACTGCTCCTACCTATTCTTATAAAATAACTGAATGTGTCGTCCTAAATAGTCAACAGGCCCGACATCGCGGAAGATGCTGACTCCCGAAAGAGTCACTAGTGCTGTCGGATGTATGATGTGACGTCCGTGCGGGAGTCGCGTGCCGTCCGCACGGCAGGTGTCGCGCCAAAGGGTTCGCTCCCCTACGCCGACACTCCTACGACAGCTGCGCGATTTAATACCAATCGTCACGTTTTTTGCATCGCACACACAAAAGATCGGGATTTTGGTCGGAGATGGAAAGCTGTCGGAGTCGCCTCCGCGTACTGCACTCACTCCCGGCGGACTCCAGCCATTCTGTCTCCTCTCCCGACGACCATCACCACGCTCCTTTTTATTATTAATGCTATGAAACACACACACGCGCACGCGCACGAGGTAATTGTAGTATAAATTAATCCGGCGCCGACGGAACAGTTTACAAAAGCGATTATAAATCACGTCCGGCGCGACCCCAACCCTTTGACAACGACCCGACCCCGGCCCCAACCCCGGCCCCAACCCCGGCTGCGCCAATCCCCGGCCGCGGACCTACATACCGGCGCTATGTAAATGAGATAGCGCGGTGAAACAATTTTTTACATTATAACAAGTCATTATTGCGACAGGAGCCTGAAATAGGAATAAACATACCTACGTGAGCCTCGGGTCTCCAGAATCCCTAAAAGATAATATAATATAATAAAAAATATTCCAAAGATTTTTTAAAATGTACCTGCTTATATTTTTTTCTTATAAGTAGGTACACAATTATTATTATTAAACATTACACGATATGCAGCTTTTCATAAATACATGTAGCAGCCCGGCCCGACTTTGCTCGGGTGTACTAATGAATAAAATGTTCTCTCACTCAGTAGGTACTCATTCATTTTTTTATAGAGATTTTGTAACCCAAATTTTTACTTTTCCATAATTTCATGAAAATTTGTTCATTGGTTTCGGAAAAATTGGTTTTTATTTATAGAAAAGATATAAATGTTGAATAAGCATATATTTTTTAATATAAATTTATTTAGTAAAAAACCAAGGTTATTAAATTTTTCAGTTTATAATAGAAATATACCTTTAAGTAAATATTTAGTTTATTAATATAGTTTCTGAAAAAAACTGATTCATTGAAAATTAATCAGAAAAATAAACACTGTGACATGAAAGTTATATTTATTAGATAAAATAATAAAAATGAAATACATTTGATCTGAGGCGCGAGGACTCCTGTAATACATTAGGTCTGAGGCGCGAGA
Organism: Monopis laevigella; assembly: GCA_947458855.1. Classification (NCBI taxonomy): domain Eukaryota; kingdom Metazoa; phylum Arthropoda; class Insecta; order Lepidoptera; family Tineidae; genus Monopis; species Monopis laevigella. The sequence continues at coordinate 232,563 of OX381587.1, read as the reverse complement.
ACTTCTGTAATACATTAGGTCTGAGGCGCGAGGACTCCTGTAATACATTAGGTCTGAGGCGCGAGAACTTCTGTAATACATTAGGTCTGAGGCGCGAGGACTCCTGTAATACATTTGGTCTGAGGCGCGAGGACTCCTGTAATACATTAGGTCTGAGGCGCGAGGACTCCTGTAATACATTAGGTCTGAGGCGCGAGGACTCCTGTAATACATTAGGTCTGAGGCGCGAGAACTTCTGTAATACATTAGGTCTGAGGCGCGAGGACTCCTGTAATACATTAGGTCTGAGGCGCGAGAACTTCTGTAATACATTAGGTCTGAGGCGCGAGGACTCCTGTAATACATTTGGTCTGAGGCGCGAGGACTCCTGTAATACATTAGGTCTGAGGCGCGAGGACTCCTGTAATACATTAGGTCTGAGGCGCGAGGACTCCTGTAATACATTTGGTCTGAGGCGCGAGAACTCCTGTAATACATTTGGTCTGAGGCGCGAGGACTCCTGTAATACATTTGGTCGGCGCGAGTACTTCCATCATTAAAAAAACATTTATCTTGCAACATTGAAACGCTTATAATAAGTAGAATATAGTGACCAGCACGTGACTGACATTGTGGTGCTTATGCGACCCGACACCCGGACCGCCTCCCGAACTCATGCCTCAACCTAAACAAGCAGCTAGGCGAGGACAAATGCGCCGTGAAATTAGCAATCAATATCGTTTATACGGCGCGCCCTCGTGCGCACTATACATGCAAATACCTCCGTCGTGACCCCACAGATCAAAGCGGTCGCTCTGCATAAACAAACGTCCGCACATGAATATATTCAGTTCCGAGATCGAAATTGAAATAGTCCGAGCTGTGTTTGTGCACATCGCTGCGGCATTAGCATCGCAAAGCGGTCCGCACACACTCGGCCGCTTCCGCCCGCGCGACGCCCGGCGGGGGCCCGGCGGGGTCCGGTCCTCTCAAATCGTCTGTACGAATGAATGATCTGGTTGCGACGTCATCACTGACGACTGACGACATCCTTTCGTCATTTATTGGGTAAAACCAATGAGCATGTTGTCGGCGATCCAGTGACGGAACGGTTCGCGGAGTGCGACCGTGCGGCCGTGCGTCGCAGAAATAGATAAATAATGTTGATTAATAAGGAACAAAACAGCGATCCTTCGTGCGGCGACGCGCGCCCATTGTCCCGCGCATGTGTGCGTATGCGCCTGTGTGCGGGACTCTCGCTTGGCGCAAAAAACCCGCGCCACATTCGCTCAGGTAAAAGGGAATAATGGATGAAAAAATTCAGACACCGGAAAAAAACGAACGGATTTGTAGAAAAAAGTAGTTTTATAATCGACGGTTATGCGAATGTTCCCGCGGGCCGGGGAGGGGATAGGGGATGCTGGCGGCAGGCGGCAGTCCCGCTCCGGTCGCCGCGCGGTCATGTGGCTCTCCCGCAGCGACTCCGTGCTGCTGTGCGCGCGCGCCGGCTATCTGCGCTACCGTGAGTACCCACTATATACGGGGCTGTTAGTCGTACCTCAATTATTATTTTAATCTTTATAATTGTACGTACACCTTCTGTTGTAAAATTATTATTTTTGCTTTTTTTTTTCTTATTATTATTTTAGGTAATTTTGTGTCTATTTTTTTTTTTTCTGTTGTAAAATTATTTTTGTATTTATTTATTTACATGTATTAAAACTGATTTTTTTCTAATTTCAAAACGAAATTCAAAAAAATATTTTAATTCTGCGACAAACAGTAATCAGTAATACTGGAAGTGGAAAAGCTCATTTTGTATGGAGAACGCAAACTTTGCGAATGCAGTGTCCTTAATTAATTTTGACACAAAATATGCGGCGTTTGCCGAATGGTTTCATGTTTTATTAATACCTGAAACATTGGTCGCCCCCGGAGCCGCGTGCGCCGACGTCGCCGTAATAGTTTCAGCCAGCATTCGTGTGGCACAAAACCACAAGTCGAGCTCAAAACGAAAAGCTATTATCTCAAAGTAATGTGCCTGTAATGATCGCGCGAAGTGGCCGTCGCGTGCGCGAGACGTCTCACTCAGCCTCGCGCGGTACCGACAGGGAATTGTTTATTTTTTGTGCGAGACCCTCGTCTGCTACAATTATTTGCAATCGAATCCTTTTTTATTAATCTGCAAAAAGTATCGTATTATGCAACCCTCGCGGCGCGCGCGCAGGTATAGCGCTACGCCGCGTAGTCGCGTAGACGCCGTAGCCGCGTAGTCGCCGCCGCGTCGGGCGCATACGAAATACATTTGTTTGCAAGTATATATGTGAGTGTGAAAGTGTTACTATTAGCAAATAATCGCGCAGCTACAAGTCTGGTTATAAGCGAAACCAATATCGATGTATATACATTATAATATGCGTGTTCTGTTGCTGATGGACCAATGGACATTAGAATGTATATGTATATTTATTTTATGTAGACATTTACTTTACTATTTTAGTTTATTATTATTTATTTTGATTTATTATTTTAGTAATTTGACTGTGAAAATTTAATAATGCCCTTTACATAAGTTACCGGACATTTATATTGTGTTTTGTACCTAGGTACTGTTTTTATGTGGGTTAGGTGTTATTATTATTTTTATATTCCTAGTTATACCTAGGTTTACATTTTGGACAATGTCTCTATACAGCAGCTTAAGTTTTGTTTATTTTATAAATTATTCTCTGTATATTTACATACTGATTTACTGCAATGTGCTGCCCAGTATTCCAAACTTATAATATTAGGTATTAATAGTACTACATACAAGTGTATAAGATAATGTAGGTATTTTATTGTGTTATTATGACTGGTAAAAGTGCTAAATATATAAGCCTAATTACTGAAATAAAGAATTGAATTGAAGTAGCGAGTATATTGAATATGATTGTGTTTGCCTCTTTACAGCTGTGGTAATAATTACTGTACCAATTTAATTACATATTATACTTAATTTATATATACCCATTTTATTAAAGCCATTATACAATTATAACACTTTTGCCCTACTCTCAGCTTTTAGGTAGTAGTAAAGTATAGGTAGGTAGAAGTTAGGTTATAGATTACTATTGAGACTCTTATAAGGTATACTTTGTAATGCTGAGAATAAAGCAGAAGCCCAAAGGCAGCCTAAGAGGAGATAAAATACAAATGCAGTGTAATTTAAGTTATAATCATATATTTATTAAAGTAAGTAAATCAAAAGTAAAGTAGTTAAACTAAAATTAAAGGAACCTAATAAATTATAAGAAAAGGCACACAAAATAATATAAAAGAGAATGCTGAGCTGCACTTTTGCGCTGTCACAGTACTACAAGCTATAAGCTAGGTATCTAATACTAGTGTGTGTTGTACAGAGAGGTGCTGGTCGTCTGCAGTTATGACTTGCACTATCATTTATATCACAAAACAATCATTTAAATATTTAAGTGTTAGCTGACAAGATTTATTGACTGATTTAGATTTAAGTTTGACTAAGATTATACAATTCTACAAAGATAGATAATGGTTACAGCAAGTTAAGTAAAAGTTCAGGGTGTGGGTGAAGCCTTTTGATCATCACCCAGACACTCTCACAACCATGGTCTCCGAGACCCTAAAGATTTATTGTAATGAGCTAGCAGTGTGAGACGATGTTCAGAAAGGAGTAGCCGAGCGGCATGCACTTTGAGTAGATTAGTAGTAGTAGAAAAAGGCTTGTAGAGTGCAAAACCAAGCAGTAGGCAGATAAGCAGTAGACTTTCTGAACACTGACTCACATGGACAGTTTAAGCTATATGTTAAGATTAGAAAGAAACAACCTCAGCTATGACGGAGAGCCTGCAGCAGCATCCCTCTAGGGCACCAAGCGAGCTTGACCTTCCAGGCACGCCAGCACCAGGATGCAACCAAGATTAAGAAGGAGTAACAACCCTCAAGCGTAGTAGATAGGCAGCAATGGTAGTATAGAGTGTGACGAATGACAGCAGAATAATGTGTGTCCGAGAGCTCTGTGTAAGAAACGAGAAGAAATCAGACTAGGCTTTACACAGGTGTGGAAGCAAAGAATGTGGTGTGTATGCGTATGTCACTTACCAGGAGTTAGTTAGATTTAGAATATATCTGCAGGCACTTTAGTATTCGCACGTCCAGAGGCGCGCCGTCCACACGTGATTAACCGTTTTAGCTTGTCCGTTCATCTTGACTGAGTTTTATTTATATAGTAGTCGGAGCAGGGAGAAGCACTTGTATATATAACTAACTCAAAATATGTAAAAACCCAAAACTAATTGGTTTTATCCTTCATCGTAAGGAAGTAGTTATACTCACAGTGACTTTGAATTTGTCAACAGAATTGTGTTACCATAAAAAAAACTTAGTGTTCAGAATAAAAAAAAGGACAAATTAATAATCCAATAATTTGTGATTATTTTAAAAGAAATATTTTAGAATTTAGTTAATATCAATAGTTAAATAAAAATGTTATATATTAATATATAACATTTTTATTTAACTATATAAAGGATGAAATTATATTTTTCTAAATTTAGTTTCCATATTTGCTAATAGATGGCAGTAGTGTAGCCTAGCCAGATAAATAGAATTAACAAAAAGATAAAACACAAAAATAATTTGTGTGTGTAACACAATTAATCGTTTATTCCAATAATAAAGTATGATGATACAGCGGGCCGCACTCGGGCAGTATCCTGTGTCGCTCCCAGATTTGGTTTACAGTATTCAGCAGGGTGATTACGCGTCCTAAGTTCGCTCGCACGTCTTTATAAGTATATATAAAGTTTCAGTTAGTATTCTTATACAATGGATTAGGTAGGTACTACAAATAATAAAAATATATGATAAACAAACGTCATTAGCGCTATATAGTAAGATGTTATACACTAGTGGATACATTATCGCTGGTGTTAAATATTAACAATTTATTCCAAATAATTCAAATAATAACTAAATTAAAAAATAAATAAACATTAACAAAGGATTTACACAACAAAATAAATAATATTACAAATTGTTATAAAATAATGAAAATTGTATAAATAATGTGTAATTCTAATAATACTTACACAATTTTAATAGGTACTAATAATGAACAAATATTTAAACAATAATAACAGTTATAGAAATCTGTAATATTTTATATGTTTCTAATTAATGTGTATTGTTGTGTTTGGGTATTTTGAATGTATGTTTTTTCTTAGAATAAATTATATAGCTACTACTTAAGATTTGCCGACCCCGGTCAAATATGCTGTACAATTACAATTTAATATCTATATATGTAACCATATTTTAAGGCAAATAAAGAGATTTCATTTCATTTATAATCAAAGACGTTCATACTCGTAAGTAATGTTAACAAAATATTCATTTATTTGGAATTTGCTCCGAAACATGAAATTAGGTATCTCCACTCGCAGGTAACTGAGGCGGATATAACTTAAAAACTATCAAAAAAAAAAAAAAAAAAAAAAAAAGTCACAGCTGTTTTGTTGTTCTTGGATTTTAATTATTAATAAAATTGTTTAAAATGTGAAAATAACATTAAAAACACTATAAACATTCCAGCAAATGTAAAACAATAATAGTCAATTGTACATTTTGTTTGTGAGTAAAGGAAAAAGTAAAACACATGGAAAGGTATTTATGTTCAGCGTTCCAATTTGACGGTTCTGTTTTGAATTAATTTTGATTTTAAACCTTTTTTCATTAAAATGTACCTATTTGATTTTAACTTTATAATACTTTAATATTATTAAAATTTTCTTGAACCAACATTGATCTATGTAGTGTAATAATACATTATTAAGTAATGCATATATAAATATTAGGTACCTACCTACATGGTTTTGCAATTAATTAACTAGCTTCCTTTTATCAGTCATGAATAATGTAAATTGACTCAAATCAGTACTTATAGCCTCATAATTTTATTAACATATTGTTGGGTATTTTGTATGATATGTAGGTATTTGTTATTAACAAACTCCTCTAGTGGAGTAATACAAAGGAAAGTATTTTACTATGATGGATGGTAAATTTACTATAATTAAATAATATAATAATAAATGATTCTAGGCCTGCTTGATGCCAACCTAACTTGACATTACATATTATGCTAAGATAAACTATAAGCAATTTGTGAATTGTTATGGTATTTTGCATGTTATGTGTTGTAGTGGGTTGGTAAATATCAGTAATTTAATGGACCTATTGTAGTAATATTTGTAGCTTTCTATATTCTTAAATTATTGTGAGAATCAGATACTGTGTGTGGACTGTATTTTCAGAGTCGACCATGCCTCCTACCACAAGAAGAGCTACTGCGATAGAATTGGAACAAAAATTAAAAACTGCTCTAATTGAATTAAAAAACTCTAAAATTCTTTGTGACCATCTATTAAAAGAGCGAGACGATGGTGAGGCTGAGTTGTTGAACATTAACAGCAAAATTAAGGAGTTGAAAAAAGAACTCAGTGAACTCCACACCCAGTATGAGGATGTATGTAGTGAACGGGATCAAGTACAGGAGCAGCTTTCTGCTGTTGGCCTGTATAGTGATTATTATGTGCAGGCATTGGATCGGATTAGCCATCTCGAGCTGCAGCTTAATGAAGCTCTTAGGACCATTGAGAAGTTTGAAGAGGAAAAGGAGAGGTGTCAAAGCGAACAAACCTTATGTTTGTATGATGAGTTAATCGACAAGGACTTAAAAGTTAATAATAGTGTAACTACAGTAAATAGTGGATATTTTAGTAATAGAAAATATATTAAGTTATTAAAGTTCATTAAAAAATATAAGAATAAATTAAATAATAATTATATTAGATCTAGGAATATTTCATTAAAAGCGGACTGCCGTAGGCTCATGCTGGAATCTAAACAAAATAGTGAATATATTGTCAATTTACAACAACAGCATGATAGTGACAAATTAAACTTAAAAACTGAAATAACAAACTTACATTTATGTCTCTCTGACTTAACAAAAAAATATCAGTTGTCACAGAATGACCTTACCGAGCAAATTAAAAATATGGATGAAATTCTCCAATTAAGCAAATATAATGCAGAGAGATTTGAGTCATTTGTAAATAAAAATTGTTGCTCCTGCGAAAATCAGATAAATTTGTCAAATACTGAATCATCCATTGCCTATTCCAGCGTAACTCTTCCAAAGGACATAACTAACAACACTTTACTGCTCACAGACAGTATTGGTAAGGGAATGGGTCAAATTTTCAATTACCATTTAGACCATTCTGTGACAAACTATTGTATGCCAGGCAATAGTTTTAAGAACATTGTAAAATCCATTTCCTCCAAATTTTACAATTCATATAGTAATATAGTTATTATGGTAGGAAATGGATTAAACACAAGCAAAGGAGACTTGTTGGACAGTGTAGATCTTTTATCTAAACTTGGAGTAAGGAATGTTACATTATGTACATTCCTTTATTCAAAAAAGTATACTGCACAACAGAATAAACATTTATATTATTTAAATAATTGTATTTATAATATGACTTGCTACAATAATTTGTTTACTCCTTTTGACATAAACAAATTTGTTAGACATTTTAACGGGACACAGGATAGCATAAAACTACCTATGAAGGTACAGAGAAATATTGCTACATTGGTAGCTAATAATATTTTATTAAGCATTGACTCCACATCATCATTTAGTAGTAGTACTAATAATGTTGTGGTGCAACCAACTTTAAACTTTTAGATGTGACAATAGAGAAGGACATTTGTAAACTTAACTTAATTCACCAAAATATTCAAAGCTTCTCTAGCAAAGTTCTTGACATTGAATTATTAATAGAAAAATATAACTTAGATATAATGTGTTTTACAGAATCCTGGCTAAAGTCCGACAAAATGTGTTTTAATGTAAATAATTTCTCAGTTGCTAGTTTTTTTAATAGAACCTCCTGTGAAGGAGGTGGCTCTATAATTTTAATTAAAAATACTTTAAAGTATAAGGAACGAAAGGATATCGTAAAACTATCTGTTGAACGTGTTTGTGAGATTTCATGTGCAGAGATGGACTCGTATATTATCTTATGCATATATAGACCCCCAACATCGTCTTTATCTTACTTTATAGATACAATGGAGGATATACTCTCAAAAATATTAGATTTAAATAAACGAATATTTGTATGTGGGGATTTTAACATTGATATTTTATTAGATTCATGTGACAGACAGAAGCTCATTTCTCTTTTTAACTCCTTTAATTTAAATAACATATTCACAGAACCGACTCGGATTACTGCAACTAGTCAGACTTGCATTGATAATGTATTCACTAATTGTACCATTTCAGATCACTCTGTCATTACTGGTGTACGCTCTGATCATAAATGTCTGATGATTAGCTTTAAGGCGCGAATTAAACCAACCAATAAAATAATTAAGTACAGACCTCTTACTGAAAATAGACTAGAAATTTTAAATAATAATATCATTCATAAAATTAATAATTTCAAGTATAATACAAATAAACCGAATACAACATATTCGAATTTACATAATTTAATAACCCAAGAATTTGATAAAGTGTGTAAAGTAAAGACAAAGAAAATAAATGATAAATTAAATTTTGCTACTTGGGCAACTAGGGGTATTAGGAAAAGCAGGGATACTTTATATGATTTATATGATAGGAGATCCTATACATTAGATCAAAATTTTCATAACTATGTTAGAAATTATTCAAAAACATTTAAAAAAGTTTGCCTTATGGCAAAATCTAATTTTATTAGCTCCAAACTAAAACAGTCTAAAAATAAATCTAAGTGTGTATGGACAATAATAAATAATGAAACTGGTAAAAACATACATAAGCAAAATGATATTTCCATCAGACAAAATGGAGTATTGATATCTGAGAAAAATAAAGTTGCTAGCTTATTTGAAAAGTTTTTTGCTGATATACCTTTTAAAGTCACGAATAGTATTAAGTCGTCATCTAGTATGGCTAAGGAACTATTAAACCGTTATGTTAAAATACCAAATTTTACAGAATTTAATTTTATACATGTCTCAAATGAGGATATTATAAAACACTTCAAAATGTTAAATAAAAAGAAAACGGAAGATTTATGGGGATTATCCGTAAAAGCAATAGAACCTATTATTTACACCATTGGGCCTATCTTAGCCGACATTTATAATAGTTGTGTGGATAACGGTGTCTTCCCAGACTTTATGAAGCACAGTAAAATAGCCCCTATATTCAAATCGGGATGTAAAACAGACCCTACTAACTATCGACCCATTTCCGTATTACCCGCGCTTAGCAAAATATTTGAAAAAATAATGCTAAGTCAGCTATTAAGATATTTTAATATCAACAAATTATTACACGATCGTCAATATGGGTTTACAAAAGGTAGAAATACAACAGATGCTGGTACTGGATTGATTGAGGAAATATTTAGTTCTTGGGAAAAGTCTCAGGATCTCATTGGTGTCTTTTGCGATCTGTCTAAAGCATTTGATTGTGTAGATCATCAAACTCTATTGGGTAAGCTGGAATTCTATGGAGTTCGCGGAGTAGCGTTAAACCTTGTGGAGTCCTATCTCTCTAATAGAACGCAATGTGTTAACATTAATGGTAGTGTATCTAAAGGATCTCTTGTGAATATGGGAGTCCCCCAGGGATCAATTTTAGGGCCTTTCCTGTTTCTGGTATATATCAATGACCTTCCGCATATGGTACAAGAAACAGCGCAGATAGTGCTGTTTGCTGATGACACGTCCCTGTTGTTTAAAGTTGATAGAAAAGACAACATATTGTCAGCAGCAAACAATACTCTGTCTATGGTCTCTGAATGGTTCACAGCAAATAATTTGGTTTTAAATACTAAGAAGACCAAGTGCCTGAAATTTTCTTTGCCAAACGTTCGGGTAATTAACTGTTCACTGAAGTTAGGCGATACTGAACTGGAATTTGTTGACTCCACTGTATTTTTGGGAATCACAGTCGACTCCAAACTGCAATGGAGAGCTCATATAAACGCGTTATCTAATAGATTGAGCTCAGCAGCATATACAGTCAGAAAGATCAGACTATTAACTGATGTGGCAACAGCCAGGTTAGTGTACTTTGCCTATTTCCATAGTATTATGACTTATGGTCTTATTATCTGGGGCTCAGCGGCAGACATAGAAACCATATTTATCTTGCAGAAAAGAGCTATTAGAGCAATTTACGGCATGAAGACCCGGGAATCCCTTCGAGAAATCTTTCCTGAAATTGATATAATGACCCTGCCCTCCCAATACATATTTGAGAACTTATTATATGTTAAGAAAAATTATAATATGTTTAATAAAAATGCAGATAGGCATACCCGAAACTTAAGAAATATAAACAAAATTGACATACCAAGATTCAGATTACAAAAAACTAATAAATGTTTTCTTATAAACAGTATTAGGCTATTTAATAAATTACCAAAATCAATTATAGAACTAAATGATATAAAATTTAAAAATTGTATAAAGCAAACTTTAATAGCCAAGGCGTATTACAAAGTTAATGATTATATTAATGACAGAGATGTCTGGAATCAGTCCTCTCTGCGTCTGGAATCTCTAAACTAATAGTAACTGTCATATTGTAATAATTCATAATACTTACTATTATAGGTATATATATATATTTTTATACTACAATAGGTAGATATTTTTTTATATATTTTTGGATGAGGTAATAACTTGTTATTACTATAACCTTTTATCATTATTTTAATTTTAAATATTTACTATTTTCTACAAGGTAATAATTAGTTATTACTTAACATTTATGTTAATTTGTCTTATTTATTTTAAGTTATTTTGTTAACAGAGTTATAGAATACATTTCCATGGTTTTTTTTTTTTTTTTTAACTAGTTGATGTTTGCGCAGGCCTTGGATTCAGCTATGTATTTGGCCCTGCAATGTAGTAGTATACGTATCCAGCGGATTTCCTCTCCTTTGAAGGTCATTGCAGTGGTGGCGCGTGTGCCGGGTTCTGGTCTGCACCCTAAGGGCCTGGTTGAGCAGAAGGATGGCTGACACATACGTTACGTCCGTGATCGGGTGCTGCTGTGGGGGCCTTGGATCTCCGCTGGGCACGCACGTTTGATTGTTATCATATAAGAAGCGGAGATCCCGAAAAATCTTCTGCTGATAGACCGGCGCTGGCATCAAAGAAATGTTGTGTTCTGTAATTCTGTACTTTCAATATTGTAAGATAGTATATCTGCCTTGGGGTGTTCTACGCGTGCTCTTCAGTAGGATGAGAGTATATACCACATGCTATAAGCATAGGTTTAAGTCAATAACCATGCAGGACCATGCTCCTCCGATGATACGGTACATGTGGAACATCAGAGTTTTTTACTTGCTGGTACCTTTTTCTCCAGGGTGTCTCTGAGGCGATCGACTTGTGATCAGCGTTTGCGCCCTAAAAGATACCTTTTATCTATCTACTTGTAGGTATATTTTGATTACCTATACTAAAGTATGTATATTTGGGGCGTAGCTATGGTCTGTTGGGTTGGTCGCCTTGGTGGCACTTTTGCAGGGCAGTCAACGATTGACAGGTCAATGGAACCAGCTAACCACCTAGTCTTAAACTGGTTGGTTATGTAGTGTGTGTTCGGTTGGGTTGTTTTTTTTTTTTTTTTTTCTTCCCGCAAGGACAATAGTTTAATAGTTTACGATTTGTTTATTTTGTATTATATTCTCAACATTTGTCTGTGGGAGGAATGGCGACCTGGCCAAGTACACACAGGACCTTATATATACTCTTTTTTTTTTTTTTTTGACTTTTCATAAATGCCTGTAAAGGTTTACATGAAATAAATATTTTTGACTTGACTTGACTTTGACTTGATCATTAGGAAAAAAATATAACAATGATAATATAATAAAAGTTGAAATATATAAATAAAAAACAACACATTAATAAAAGCTTAAATTAAGATGCGATTTTATTTACAGATAACTAGGTAATAAAAATAATTAGGGGCAAATGAATGTAAAACTATCATAGGTCATCACATCACCTATGATTTGATATGACGTTGAGAAGTAACAAGAAGCACATGGCACATGCTGTGTGCGTGTGTGCGTACGTATTTGTGGTGGAAAAATAAAAGTTGGAGTGTATGCATGTAGGTATGAATGAGTTCTGTATGTATATATGAAAGTGTGCTGTATGCATGCGTGAGTGAAAGTGTATGAGAACGAAGGGACATACAAGTTATTGCTCATGTGACTACAGTAAGAAGTTGTTCAGTCTGATCATATTCCCAGGTAAGAAGTAGCTTTTCAATATAGTCTTAGTGTTCAACTTCAAGGTTTTCTTGCAGAATAAAACCACATAGTTATAGCGGACTGTATATTATGATATATTAATGATTTAGGTAAGAGAAATAAAAATTATATGATGTTTTAAAAGACGTGTGCCTTGTATCCGGCCGTTCTTGAGTGAGTAGTCGTATCGCGCCGAGGCACCGACGCCCCGCTCCTGCCTTTGACGTCAGGTACAGTCGGCCGCGACTTCGCAGTACATGTTGCGGTCGCAACATACTCCCCAGCCTTGAACAGTGTTCAAGAGTTTGGTAAGGGATACAGGTTGTTGTAGCCCCTTTGAATTACGCCCTTCTTGGTAAGAATGTCAGCAACTCTGGCCACGCCATCCGTGCCTGGGTATACGCGTTTTATACGGCCCAACAGCCACAGCAGAGGAGGTTGTGTCCTTTCCCTTACAAGAACTAAGGTTCCGACCTCCAGCTTGCTTGATGAAGAGCGCCATTTAGTCTTCTGCTGCAGTAGGGAGATATACTCATCGGAGAATCGATTCCAAAAGTGTTGTCTCAAAGTTTCTATCCTTTGATGTCTTTGAAGACGATTAATGTTTGCATCTGTGAGATCAGGGTGATGTGTGGAAGTCAGTGTTCGCCCGATAAGGAAGTAAGAAGGAGTTAACGAGGTAAGATCATTAGGGTCAGTGGAAAGAGGAGTGAGTGGCCGAGAGTTAAGAATAGCCTCTATCTGTGTTAAGCATGTTACCATTTCCTCATAGGTCATGTTTGTTAGTCCTAATATTCGCCTCAAATGATGCTTTACAGACTTGACTGCAGCTTCCCACAAGCCGCCAAAATGCGGTGAATAGGCTGGTATAAACTTTATATTTATGCCTTGCTCAACTAAAACAGTTTTAATTTGATTTGAATTATTTAATATTAATTTAGCTAACTCATTAAAGGCCCCGACAAATGTTGTACCATTGTCAGAATAGATAGTTTTCGGTTTACCACGCCGAGACATGAACCGGTTGAGGGCGGCAATAAAGGCTTCCTTGGTAAGATCCGAGACCAGCTCCAAATGCACTGCCTTAACAGCAAAGCAGATAAAGACACAAATGTACGATTTTATTAATTTACTGCCTCTACCCTTTCGGTCAAGTACCAACACTGGCCCAGCATAATCTATACCTGTATTTAAAAACGGGAATTCTAAATGTGTTCTGTCTGTAGGAAGATCGCTCATGACTAGTTCTATTGGTTTAGCGCTATATCTATAGCATCTAATGCACGCGTGTACTATTTGTTTGGCCAAATTTCTACCACCTAAAGGCCAATAGGTCTGACTAACGCTTGAAAGTAACAATTGTGGTCCTGCGTGCAATAGTAGTTTATGCTCATATTCGAATATAATTTTTGTTAGGTGATGTTTAGAACATAAAAGTATGGGGTGTTTGAGATTATAATCGTAAAATGAATTTCTAAGTCTTCCACCCACGCGCATAATTCCGTAAGAATCAATAAAGGGAGACAGGGAACTTAGACGATTGTTTATTGGCAATGTTTTACCAGAATGTAAGATGTGGTGTTCTTTGGGAAACATTTCTTGTTGTACGAGTTTCATAATATAGTTACGAGATCTGCCTAACTCAGAAATTGATAAATTTTTTTTTTATTGTTTGTAACTTTACAGTTGTTTATAAAAAGTTGTACATATGTAAATATTCTAATTAATTTAAGAAAATTTGATGAATTATTTATTAGTAATAGAATAGTGTTTTTAGTTTTATTTGTAGTCACATTTATATGCAAAGAAATTTCGGGTAGATCGTTAATAATACATTTATTGGGATTTAGGCAGATCCGGCTCGAAGGACCATGTTCAATTTCAAGGTTTTCTTGCAGAATAAAACCACATAGTTATAGCGGACTGTATATTATGATATATTAATGATTTAGGTAAGAGAAATAAAAATTATATGATGTTTTAAAAGACGTGTGCCTTGTATCCGGCCGTTCTTGAGTGAGTAGTCGTATCGCGCCGAGGCACCGACGCCCCGCTCCTGCCTTTGACGTCAGGTACAGTCGGCCGCGACTTCGCAGTACATGTTGCGGTCGCAACACTTAGCTTCGCGATTTTGTAATTGTACAGAATTATACTTATATTAATTATATTATATTACAGATTACATTAATGGATATTGACCAAATTAGTTAGAGAAATGGGCCACCATTGTGCCTAAACAAAATATAACAAATAATATGTTATTTTTCTCCTAAGTCTAGTACACATTATAATCAAACACTTTTGATAAAACTGGGATTAATGCTACAGTGTAACGTTGCATTTTTTATTTTTTATTATAACATAAATTAATAATAGGACAAATTTAATAATTTGGGCAATATGATCAGATAGAGCAAATTCCTGAATTTCCGCTTTGCGACCTTTAATATTATTATGAATACATTTACCACTGCTTAGTCTTTTTTTTATTCCAAACATACTGTTCTGTTGCTAAACAGAGTAGTTTTGAATGTCGCTGGATCCATTTGAATACCATTTCTTATATTATTATAACAGTTTTTTTCTTACGAACTGTTTCAAATATGTTATAAATGCTAGGCAAAGTTAATTTATATAGTTGTACGTGCAATCTGCAACTGTCCGTTTGATTTATCTAGCGTATGGCTTTTATACATTTCTTCTGTGATGTAAAAACTATATTTTTGTCCCTTATAAGTAGACTTACCCCAAAACATAACCCCTTATACGCAACCATGATACGCGGATAACACTGCAGCCTGGTGTACGCAACCATGATACGCGGACAACACTGCAGCCTGATGTACGACTTATGCGCAACCATGATACGCGGATAACACTGCAGCCTGGTGTACGCAACCATGATACGCGGACAACACTGCAGCCTGATGTACGACTTATGCGCAACCATGATACGCGGATAACACTGCAGCCTGGTGTACGCAACCATGATACGCGGACAACACTGCAGCCTGGTGTACGACTTATGCGCAACCATGATACGCGGATAACACTGCAGCCTGGTGTACGCAACCATGATACGCGGATAACACTGCAGCCTGGTGTACGCAACCATGATACGCGGACAACACTGCAGCCTGGTGTACGCAACCATGATACGCGGACAACACTGCAGCCTGGTGTACGCAACCATGATACGCGGACAACACTGCAGCCTGGTGTACGCAACCATGATACGCGGACAACACTGCAGCCTGGTGTACGCAACCATGATACGCGGACAACACTGCAGCCTGGTGTACGCAACCATGATACGCGGACAACACTGCAGCCTGGTGTACGACTTATGCGCAACCATGATACGCGGATAACACTGCAGCCTGGTGTACGCAACCATGATATGCGGACAACACTGCAGCCTGGTGAACGACTTATGCGCAACCATGATACGCGGATAACACTGCAGCCTGGTGTACGCAACCATGATATGCGGATAACACTGCAGCCTGGTGTACGCAACCATGATACGCGGACAACACTGCAGCCTGGTGTACGACTTATGCGCAACCATGATACGCGGATAACACTGCAGCCTGGTGTACGCAACCATGATACGCGGACAACACTGCAGCCTGGTGTACGCAACCATGATACGCGGACAACACTGCAGCCTGGTGTACGCAACCATGATACGCGGACAACACTGCAGCCTGGTGTACGCAACCATGATACGCGGACAACACTGCAGCCTGATGTACGCAACCATGATACGCGGACAACACTGCAGCCTGGTGTACGCAACCATGATACGCGGACAACACTGCAGCCTGGTGTACGCAACCATGATACGCGGACAACACTGCAGCCTGATGTACGCAACCATGATACGCGGACAACACTGCAGCCTGGTGTACGCAACCATGATACGCGGACAACACTGCAGCCTGGTGTACGCAACCATGATACGCGGACAACACTGCAGCCTGGTGTACGCAACCATGATACGCGGACAACACTGCAGCCTGGTGTACGACTTATGCGCAACCATGATACGCGGATAACACTGCAGCCTGGTGTACGCAACCATGATATGCGGACAACACTGCAGCCTGGTGAACGACTTATGCGCAACCATGATACGCGGATAACACTGCAGCCTGGTGTACGCAACCATGATATGCGGATAACACTGCAGCCTGGTGTACGCAACCATGATACGCGGACAACACTGCAGCCTGGTGTACGACTTATGCGCAACCATGATACGCGGATAACACTGCAGCCTGGTGTACGCAACCATGATATGCGGATAACACTGCAGCCTGGTGTACGCAACCATGATACGCGGACAACACTGCAGCCTGGTGTACGCAACCATGATACGCGGACAACACTGCAGCCTGGTGTACGCAACCATGATACGCGGACAACACTGCAGCCTGATGTACGCAACCATGATACGCGGACAACACTGCAGCCTGGTGTACGCAACCATGATACGCGGACAACACTGCAGCCTGGTGTACGCAACCATGATACGCGGACAACACTGCAGCCTGATGTACGCAACCATGATACGCGGACAACACTGCAGCCTGGTGTACGCAACCATGATACGCGGACAACACTGCAGCCTGGTGTACGCAACCATGATACGCGGACAACACTGCAGCCTGGTGTACGACTTATGCGCAACCATGATACGCGGATAACACTGCAGCCTGGTGTACGCAACCATGATATGCGGACAACACTGCAGCCTGGTGAACGACTTATGCGCAACCATGATACGCGGATAACACTGCAGCCTGGTGTACGACTTATGCGCAACCATGATACGCGGATAACACTGAAGCCTGGTGTACGACTTATGCGCAACCATGATACGCGGATAACACTGCAGCCTGGTGTACGCAACCATGATATGCGGACAACACTGCAGCCTGGTGTACGCAACCATGATACGCGGATAACACTGCAGCCTGGTGTACGCAACCATGATACGCGGACAACACTGCAGCCTGGTGTACGCAACCATGATACGCGGACAACACTGCAGCCTGGTGTACGCAACCATGATACGCGGACAACACTGCAGCCTGGTGTACGCAACCATGATACGCGGACAACACTGCAGCCTGGTGTACGCAACCATGATACGCGGACAACACTGCAGCCTGGTGTACGCAACCATGATACGCGGACAACACTGCAGCCTGGTGTACGACTTATGCGCAACCATGATACGCGGATAACACTGCAGCCTGGTGTACGCAACCATGATACGCGGACAACACTGCAGCCTGGTGTACGCAACCATGATACGCGGACAACACTGCAGCCTGGTGTACGCAACCATGATACGCGGACAACACTGCAGCCTGGTGTACGCAACCATGATACGCGGACAACACTGCAGCCTGGTGTACGCAACCATGATACGCGGACAACACTGCTGCAGCCTGGTGTACGCAACCATGATACGCGGACAACACTGCAGCCTGGTGTACGACTTATGCGCAACCATGATACGCGGATAACACTGCAGCCTGGTGTACGCAACCATGATATGCGGACAACACTGCAGCCTGGTGAACGACTTATGCGCAACCATGATACGCGGATAACACTGAAGCCTGGTGTACGACTTGTGCGCAACTATGATACGCGGACAACACTGCAGCCTGGTGTACGACTTATGCGCATATGAGAATTGATTTGCTTAGTATGTCGATATGTTCTTTCCATTTTAGATTACAGTCAATATATAAGCCTGTGTACCAATATATAAACTTTGTTGCATTAGTTATATATTCCCCTAAATGTCCAATATTAAAATTAATAATTTTTGTTTTGTCAATATTTATTTTAAAACTACTGTACCGCAGCCATTCTGTTAATTTTATTACTGTATTGTTGATTTGAATTTAATACTTTTTATAACGACCGTTATACCATCGGGTATTCCTTCTAATTAGGAAAGTCATTTATATAAATTATATATAAGCGCGGACCAAGAATACTACCTTGAGGTACACCATTTTTAATAGTTTTATATTCGATTTATATTACTACTTCGGTTTTGATTTTTGTATGAATCCTATATATGTGTTTGTATGTCATACCGATGTGTGTATTGTTGCAGAAGAGACCCCGGAGCTTGTTAAGTCGCCGTCCCCGCCGCCCAGTCATGGTGAGTTCCGCTTCATGTATCTCTTTTGGATATATTAAATAAGGAGGTTTGCACACTTTCAAACTTTTGTATTTGTGTGGTTCTATCACAATTGATACACAGCCTGGGTATCAATCATAAGTAGAAGATGAAATTTGACTTAGGTTGCGGCGTAAAGGCACATTTTGTTTATGTTTATTTTTCTAATAAGGCCTAATTTAAAAACTTAAATTGAATATGTAATTTATTGTAGTAAGGATTCTTTTTTAAGGGCTTTGCAGTTGTCTTGGCTGTTAGTCAAGTTCAATTATGATTTTTATGTTGGTAATTGTACGTAAAAAATTTTCTTTGTAATAATTATTTTGTATTATTATTGGTCTTCACTACAAAGTAATAACTTAGGAATCTTAATCTCCGCCAACACCATTACAGACGGATCCGCGAGCGGCGACGGCGAGGCCAGCGGTGATGAGGGCGTCTCCACCCGCCTCGCGCCGCTCCCGCTGCTGCCCGGCGCCGTGCTTGTGAGTATCTCCCCGCGCCCCGCCCGCGCATGTGTGTCCCGCTCTGACCGCGCCTTGTCCGCAGGGAGGCGGCGCGCTGGCCCAGCTCCAGCACCTGCTGCTGTCATCGGGCGGCGCGCACTCGCTGCTGCTCCAGTCACAGGTCCAGGCGGCCGTCGCTCAGGCAGCCGCGCTCAGACTGCAGCGCTCACCGCCCCCCGCGCCCCGACCCCCACCTGCCTTCCTTACCCCTGCCACCCCGCCACGCGCCCGCCCCGCGCACCCCGCACATCCTGCGCACCCTCCGCCCGACGACACCACCGACCTCGAGGAGCTGGAGCACTTCGCCAAGACCTTCAAGCAGCGCCGGATCAAGCTGGGTACGTAACCTCTGGCCCGAGCCAAGACGCCGTGATCTCGCCGCATGCTTAACTCGACATCTGTTGCAGGTTTCACCCAAGGCGACGTCGGCCTCGCCATGGGCAAGCTGTACGGCAACGACTTCTCGCAGACGACCATCTCTAGGTTTGAGGCGCTCAACCTGAGCTTCAAAAACATGTGCAAGCTGAAGCCGCTCCTGCAGAAGTGGCTCGAGGACGCGGACAGCTCGCTGGCGGGCGGCGGCGGCGGCGTCGGCCCCGGGGCGGGCGCGCTGGCAGGCGCGGAGGCGGTCGGGCGGCGGCGCAAGAAGCGCACGAGCATAGAGTCGGGCGTGCGGGTCGCGCTCGAGAAAGCCTTTCTGCACAACCCCAAGCCCACGTCAGAGGAGATCGCGGCGCTCGCAGACGCGCTCTGCATGGAGAAGGAAGTGGTGCGCGTGTGGTTCTGTAACCGGCGGCAGAAGGAAAAGCGGATCAACCCCCCCGCCGGCGCCGACGACCCGCTGCCCCTGCTCGCGTACCCCCCTCTCCGCGCGCCGCACCTCCCGCCGCCCCCGCCGCGAGCCCCCGACCGTCCCTGACCGCAGGCCCCGGCCGCGCGCATGTAGCTCGGCGACTGGGGCCCCGCCCGCGCGGACTGTGCGGCTCGGATCGAGCCCCGCGCGGACTGTGCGTCTTGGATGGTACCACGCGCGGACTGTGCGTTACGCGCTTCGCCTCGTGCGAACGGACTGTATAGTGAACGACCTCGCGGGAACGTTGTTTCGCAAAATGATATCGTATATTTAACGAATAGATCCTATTATATCGAATTAAATTAGTGCGTAAAGTATATTATTTTCTCGTCCTGTTGATTATTTTGTGTTCTATTTTTATATATTGAGAAAACGTTATTGTGACGATTATGTATATAGTGGCGTCATATCGTTGGCGCGCGCGCGGGCTCGCTCCGGTACCGGGCCCCCGCGCGCGCCGTTCCGCCGTCAGGTGACTCTATGTTACAATAAAACAAATAGTCATTATGTCTGCTTGTTTAATTTGCTGCAAACTTCTTTCCTACAAATCATTTTATTTATTTCAGCCCCCGGTGCTTAATTGTGCTAGATAGCAGAACAATGCTACAAAGTAATCAATGAATAAAAATTTATATTTCTAAGTTCCGCGGTTTTGGCGAACTTATATAGCGCCAAATTCACTACCACGGCTGATGTGCTCTATTTTGGTAATTCTCTTAACGAAATAGAAAAGTCATAGAAATAGTCAAAACATTTATTTCATGTAAATCTTTACAGATATTTATCAATAGTCAAAAAAAAAGTTTAACAATTGGCGAGTGTGTTTGGTTAGGCAGCTATCCATTAAAAAAAGAACGACAAATATTTATTATATCTCGATATCAGATTTAGAACTTAAACGCAATGGAATGGAAATCTTAATATGAAAAATACTACCGAACCGAACACACACTACATAACCAACTAGTGTAAGACTAGGTGGTTAGCTGATTCCATTGACTTGTCTATATCCACGCCTTAAATATTTATTGTAAAATGTTAGTAACCAATCACATATAAGTAAATGTATAAGGATCGGTATTTTTAAGGGCGTAAACACTAACTGTAAAGTCGATCCCCTCAGAGACCCCCCGGAGAAAATGAAACCAGCAAGTCAAAAACTCTAACTCTGTGCTTCACACATCTAAAAGAGGAGCATAGCTATTGATTGGCTTATGCTATATAGCATATATGTATATGTATTGTTCGATTTTGATAATACTCTATGGACGCTAATCTGTGGTCATGTAATTGACAGTCGGTTTTTTGTGGCACAAGATGGTGATTTTGTCGACAAAACCGACAATTATTTGTAGGCGCCTAAATACGTGGCAAACAAAACACTACACAATTCAATATAAAACTTTTTAATAAACTAGAAGGCCGTACAAATTAAATTACGGAACAAAAACACCTCTTTTTAACACAAATTATCTCAGAACCAAAACACCATATTTTTCACACAAACAGTGGTTCTAGAGAAAAACGTGTTGTGTCGCCTTCAATCAAAATTGTATAGACTATGGCAGGTGACAGCGTACCTCACGCCTACAGCCTTATCAATACCGAACAAAGTCTTATTGTTAAATATGTGTTTTATACTGTTGCATATAGGGCCAATTTGTGGTTGCCTGTATGTTTGGTGGAAGGAATATAGGTGGGTGATGGACTCACGTAAAGTTGGTTCGCGTTCCTCTTCTTTTCATTTACTAAAATCCTAGCGGCGCCGCTTCTTCAGGGGTTTTAGAACTCACTCGACATACACCGGAGAAGGGACATACCTTTTAGGACAGTACTATTTTGCACTTGCGTATGAGCTACAGATTTACATAAATTTAGACTACAAAACTTATTTAATTTTAAATATGTGTTTAGTCATTGTAGACCGACACAGAGGCTACAGCTACAGTTTCTTTCGAAAAGTGAATAAAATCGGGAGGTAGGTTTTAATAATAAATGTTGCTACATTTAAATAAAGTTGGTTTTGTTAACAAGGTAAAAAATTAAATATTGTGAGCAAACATACAATTCTTTATTTCATCAATCAACTTTATTTTACTTAGATCTATAATGCTTTTAGGTAATTTATTAAAATTTAATGACGAAACATTTATTAGTTTTTTGCAGTCTAAACTTTGGTATATCGATTTTATCCATGTTTCTTAGGTTTAAATTATATCTATCGCCATTTTTACTAAACATATTTAAGTTTTTCCTCACGTACAATAAATTATTATAAATATATTGAGATAAATGAATCATAGAAAAGATTTCTCGAAAAGAATCACGAGCTTTCATGTTATATATTGCCCGAATGGCCCTCTTCTGTAGAATAAATATAGTATCAATATCTGCCGCAGATCCCTACATTATAATACCATATGCCAATATTCTGTGAAAATAGGCGAAGAACACTAGTCTGCAACATCAGTAATTGTCTGATTTTTCTGACTGCATATGCAGCAGAGCTCAATCTATGGGATAAAGTAGTAATGTGGCTTTCCACTTTAGTTTGGAATCTACTGTGATCCCTAAAACCACAGTGGAGTCCACAAATTCCAGATCAGTACCACCTATCTTTACTGTGGCATTGATATTAGATACATTTGGCAACGTAAATTTCAGGCACTTGGTCTTCTTTGCATTTAAAACTAAATTATTTGCCGTGAAGCATTTTGAAACCATTCCAGAGTGTCATTTGCTGCCGATAATATATTATATTTCCTACTAACTTTAAAACTTTTTACTAGCTTCGGCAGTACATATACTAAAATTGGAACGATACAGAGAAGATAGCATGGCCGCTGCGCAAAGATGACACGCAAAATCGTGAAAAAAAAATCTCTCCAGTATTAGACCAACACCCTCCATTACATGTAAAAATTAAAATAATAAAACCAATGTGTTCAAAGGTACATATAACATAAGATCGCTTGTTTCTGAGGACAGGCAAAGTCAACTTAATTTCGCAGGAAAACATTAATTGGGATATCATAGGGCTATCAGAGATCAAAAAGGAAGGAACACACATTATAGATAAACAAAACTTTATACAGGGTGTCTCAAAAGAAATTTTATATTTAGTGGATTGATTAAAAAAAAAGGAAGCGGTATATAGAAAAAATGTTTATTTATTGTTAAAATACACTTTTTGGGAATTCATTTCTTAAAAATAATATCGTCTAAATGTAAACCCTCACGTTGTTGGCACTCATTTAATCGAACAATAAAATTACTTATGACTGCTCGACAGGTGGAGTGAGGGATGGCTGCCATTTCGTGACGGATATTTTCTTTCAAATGCGCCAGTGAAGTTGGTTTATTGGCGTAAACTTTAGATTTAAGATAACCCCATAGGAAAAAGTCCATAGGGGTTAAATCTGGGCTACGTGGAGGCCAATTTATGTCACCTCTCCGGGAGATCAATTTTCCTGAGAAAATTTCACGAACACGTGGCAGAGATAAATTGGACGTGTGTGAAGTTGCTCCGTCCTGTTGAAACCATGTTCTTTGGTTATAGCCAGGAAAGTTTTGCAGTTCAGGTACCAAGAAGTTGTCTAACATCTCCACATAACGCTCTGAATTGACTGTAACTGTACGCCCCATTTCGTCTTCAAAAAAGTAAGGGCCGATAATTCCTCGCGCCGACATGGCAGCCCATACGGTCACTTTAGGCGAGTGTAGGGGTTGCTGATGTTTGCGTTTCGGATTGGCTGAACTCCAGTAGCGGCAGTTTTGCTTATTTACGTGGCCATTAAGATGAAAATGAGCTTCATCCGAAAACAAAATGTTGGTAAACGTTGAAAATCGCTCAATCATCTGATTTACGAAATTAAGCCTCTGACCGGCATCTTGGGGCTTTAATTCTTGCACCAATTGAATTTTGTAGGGGTGCAGCTTTAGATCTTTGTGCATAATGCGATGTAATGATGATCTATGCACATTTAAAGCACTCGCGCGCTTCCGAATTGAAAGGTTCGGGTCGTCACGTACAGACTGATTAACACTCTCCACGTTTTCTACCGTTCTTGATGACCTAGGTCGCCCGGATTTTGATTTATCCAGCGTTGATCCAGTCTCTTCAAACTTTTTAACCCAATGTCGAATGAGAGGAAGGCTTGGCGCATCATTTAAGTGGCGAAAACCTCGAATACTGCAGAATTTTCTACGCGCGACAGTTGCCGAATCACCGTTCTTGTAAAACTCTCGCACGCACAACGCGCGGTCTGCTCCCGAGAAACGCTCCATAGCGACTGAATTCCCAAGAGCCAAGCTACTAATTGACATAACCCCCGCACCCCTCAAGTACGCAGCGTTCACGCAGTAAGCTAAACAAATATAAAATTTCTTTTGAGACACCCTGTATTTATGTATACAGGATATTAGGGAGGCATAAATGGGGTTTATTGTAAAAAAATCCCTAAAAGATTGTATAACTGATTTTGTACCAATTTCAGATAGAGTTGTAAGACTAGACATAGAATTAAATTACCAACCAATAAACATTATACAGGTATACGCACCCACGGCCAAGGCAAAAGATATTGAAATTCATAAGTTTTATGAATTTCAATATCTTTTATCATTAGACATCAAATGCGCCCTGAAGAATACTAGCTCTTGCACTCTGATCATGGAGGATTTTAATGCTAAAATTGGTCATCCAACAACAGATGACGGTATCACAATGGGGCAATGGGGCTACGGTAAGAGAAACACTAGGGGCGAAACACTCATACACTTTTGTCTGGAACATAAACTACATATTATCAACACTTTCTTTAAAAAACCTCAAAAGAAAAGATGGACTTGGATTTCGCCAAACAGTGTAACAACAAACGAAATTGATTTTATACTTACTAATAATCTAAAAAATATTAGTAATATAGATATATTGAACACCTCATACCCTACAGATCACCGACTTGTACGCACTACCTTTACAAATCAGCCCTATTCAAAAAATCTCGAAGATCTTATGGTCATAAAAGCATTGAATTAACTGCAATCGCGAAACATTCATTAAAAAAATATTTTGAAAAACTAAGCGAAAATATTAATTTTAAATATACAAACAGTTCACACAAATAATATAAACACTATCAAAACATGTCTAAAAGCACTGCCAAAAAATTGTAAAGAAAATAAAGAGATAATCATTACATCAGAAATTAAGAAACTTATTAAAGAAAGAACAAAACTGAAATCAAAACAAAATAACAATTTACAAGATAAGCAGCAACTATCAATATTATATAAAGTAGTCAAAAAAAAAATATTAAATAATAAGAAAAAAAATTAAATACAAAATAATTGAAGATGAATTGAATAATAAAAGGTCTGTTAAAGGGACGTTTAAAGCCCTAAACAATGATAAGCAATGGATATTATCCCTTTAAGACAAAAATAAAAATATTACCACAAATCGCAAAGACATAATTAAAACTGCTAGTGATTACTATAAAAACCTATATAAAAACCAAGACAACAAATACAAATAATCAATATAATTAAAAAAATAACACTTCATTGACCAATAATATTCCACCGTTTATATCATCGGGGTATACTTCCACTTAAAGCTGCAAAAAGCCTAGGAGAAGACGGTATCACAAATGATGCTATCAAAGCCTTAATAGACCCTTTAACACCAATTTTAACGGACCTGTTTAATGAAGTACTCGTACAACAAACTATACCAACACAATGTGAAAAAACTTTATACAAAAAAGGCGACCTTTTAGATATTGGAAATTACAGACCTTTTAGTTTATTACAGATATTAAATAAATTATTTACTGGTATTTTAATAAACGCATCAAGACATTATTGGACTTTAATCAACCTAGAGAACAAGCAGGTATCAGATCAAAATATTCTACGGCTGATCATATATTTACACTTACACAACTCATAGAAAGATATAACGAATATAACAAAACTCTTTACATCTCCTTTATCGACTACTCTAAAGCCTTTGATTCTATATCTCACGCGGCGCTGTGGACAGCTCTGGAAACACAGGGAGTTCCAATTGGTTACATAACCCTACTTCAATATATATATAAAGATAGCAAAGCATTTATTAAAATGGAAAAGCTTGGATCTGAAATGAATATTGAAAAAGGTGTTAGAAAGGGAGGCCCAATATCACCCAATCTGTTCACAGCGCTATTAGAACACATATTTTCGAAATTAAATTGGGAAGGGCTAGGTATTAATATTAACGGAGAATATTTGAATCATCTCCGTTTTGCAGACGTCATAGTAATTTTTAGTGAAAACTCAGAACATCTCAAACTTATGCTAAGTACACTAAACAATGAAAGCCGAAAATGCGGACTGCTTATGAACTCCGGAAAGACCTGCTTAATGACTATATCTGCATAGAAAATACAAATTTAAAATACGTCAATGAATACACATACCTAGGTTATAATATTAGCTTTCAAGATCTCACCGTTAAGGAAATAAATACAAGAATAAAAAAATCGTGGAACAAATATTGGACTTTAAAACATATATTTAAATCAAAAATATCATTAAAACTAAAGAAAATAGCATGGGATACAGCAGTGCTACCAACCCTTCTCTACGGATGTCAGAGTTGGGCGCTAACTAGAAGCACAATAAGTAAGTTAGAGGTTTTTCAAAGAACAGTAGAACGCAATATGCTAGGTATTAGACTGAATGATCGTCAACGAAATACAGAAATAAGGAACAGAACTAAACTAATAGACGCAGCAACGTTAGCTTGTAAATTACAGTGGGGACGACCGACGATCGTTGTCGCGCGAGTGAGCGAGTGCTCCATTGGTACCTGCGCGAGGCCAGTAGACCGCGCGGCAACCCCGCCGCCGCGCCGCTGGCGGGACGACGTCGTGGACGTGGCCGGCGCCGCCTGGTGCAGACAGGCCGCGGACCGCCGCGTCTGGCAGCAGATGGAGGAGGCCTACACCCGACAATGGGTGTCAACACCGAGCTAAGTGCACTAACACACCAACAAACATTATCTACTAAACCATTTTTTTTTTCTATCTATATTTGTTTTTGTACACATTTAAGGTGTTTTTAGAGACTATATAATATACAGTGAACAAGTGTAGGTTAGGATATCGAAAATAGTAAATAGTGAATTTTTAGTAATTATTTTATATAGTATTATTTATACGTATTTAATTTATGTGAATTATTCAATTTAAAATTTGTATAAATAAGATGATAAAATATGTAAAAGGTGTTGAAAATAAAGGCTTATTATTATTACTACTAACTTCAAAAAGTAGGGATGTATCATCAGCAAATAGCACTATCTGCTCCATCTCCTGCACCATATGTGGAAGATCATTGATGTATACTAGGAACAGGAATAGGCCTTAAATTGAGCCCTGGGGGACACCCATCTTTACAAGGGTTCCGTCGGATACACAACCATCAATGATAACACCTTGAGTTCTATTAGAAAGGTAGGATTATTGGTAGGACACTATTAGATTTAAAGCTAAATTGCGAATGTTTATGGCTTTCGCGATTTCAGCTTATGTAACAAAATTTGATAGTCAACATAATCAAACGCTTTACAGAAAACGCCAAAGAGATCCTGAGGGTTTTCCCAAGCGTCAATTATTTCAGTAATCAATCTTGTACCGGCATTTGTTGTGTTTATTATCTGTTAAGGGCCTATACCTAATAATTTTATTTATGGGTTTAATTTGAGACTGAATGCTAATTGACAAACATTTATGGTCGGAGGGCACCCCGGTAATAATAGAGTTACTTAAGAGAGAACAGTTAGTAAATACATTATCGATACAAGTCCTGCTAGTTTACTTCAACTAGTCGGTTCAACGAATACATTATTTAAATTAAAAGAATTAAACAATGAAATAAGTTTTTGTTTGTCGTTGTTATTTATTAAGATATCTATATTGTGAGATTTTAATATAAATATCTTAATAAATAACAGCTATAAAAAAATAAAACAAATGTTTATTTGAGTCATATATTTTTGACAAATTATCCTCCATTATATTAATAAAAGCATGAAAACTAGAGGCGGGGGTCTGTATATGCATATAATAATATTGGTATCCATCTCTGCGCATGAGATCTCTTAAACACTTTCAAGTGATAATTTTACATTATTCTCCTCACTTTGCATTTTAGTGTATCTTTAATTCACCTCACCGGAGTTTCTATTGAAAAACTACAAAGTTATTTATATTGAAATTCATTTTCTCTGCTTTTAGCCAGGATTCTTTAAAACACGTCAAATCTAAATTATATTTTCTATTATAGCTACCAAGAAATGTGCGAGAAGCTAGGAAACAAACTCGTCCAGAATTCTCACACGGGGTACGCGATACGCACCGCAATTAAGTTTAAAAATAAACTTACCGAATGGCTGTCGTGGTTAGCTTCAGGACGGGATCCCTGGGTACCCAAGGGATGCAATAACTTCGTTCTTTCTTGAAAACCACTAACATGCCACGCAAATACGACGTTGAAACAATATAATAAATATCAATAACACAACGCGACAAATCTGACTATCATTTGTAGGCGCCTAATACATGGCGAACGAAACACTTCACAATTCAATTTATTATCTAATAATCTAGAAGGCCGCACAAAAATTACATTACGGAACAAAACCTCTATTTACCAATTATATTAGAATCAATAAATAAATTATCTATTTTACAATTTTACTATACAAAAACGACTGTCATGTCATGACCGAACATTCCTCCGCCCCGGATAGAAGGAATCTATACAACGGGCAAACGGGAGAGTGTTGCCACCGCTCTCTTCTGACCATAACCTCAGCAAAACGAGGTACTCCATCCGCTCCTGGAACCAAGTTAAGAATGCGCCCCTTTTGGAGGGTCCGTCTTATCAGTCCACTTCACGCGTTGCTGCAATATGTGAAGGTATTCGAGCGACCAGCGAATGCCAGAAATGCTGGGTCATCTGCTGGATCAATTCAAATCGCGACAGTCGAGTACACTTCACATCCCTGAAGGAGTATTCAGGCAAGGTGACAAGTGGCTGCCCTATCAAAAATGACCTGGAGTCAAAGCCGTTTAGGTCTGAAGAGAGCGGGCACAACGGGCGTGAGTTGAGGACGGCTTCAATTTTACAAAATACTGTAGCAAGTTAATACGGGTTCTCCTAGCACCTCACGTAAGTGAGTTTTGGCAGCCTTAACAACAGCTTCAAATATTCCTCCCCAATGTAGACATGCTGGTAGATCAAAATACCATCTGATTCCACGTTGGGAGAGTGCAGCTCCAATTACATTCTGATTATCTGCCACAAATTTATATACATCATTTAAATAACGGTCGGTGCCCTTGTAGTTTGTTCCACAATCGGACCGGATCAACGATGGCAAACCGCGGCGCGACACAAATCTACCAGCGACGAAGGCTTCAGTGCTTAAGGCTAAATGACTTGCTTATTATAAATGCATAAATATATTATAAATGCTTTGGTGGACAGACATGACAGACAGAGGGCCATTCGGGCAATATATAACATGAAAGCTCGCGACTCTCTTCGAGAAATTTTTCCTATGATTGATGTACACTACCATCTCAATATATTTATGAGAATTTATTGTACGTAAGGAAAAACTTAAATATATTTAGTAAAAATAGCGATAGACACAATTTAAACTTAAAAAACATAGATAAAATCGATATACCAAAGTTTAGACTGCAAAAAACTAATAAATGTTTCGTCATGAACAGTATAAGGTTTTTTAATAAATTACCTAAAAGCATTATAGATCTGAGTGAAATAAATTTTAAGAATTGTATAAAACATATTTTAATCAATAAGGCTTTGTGTAAAAGACTATTTTAACGATAAAGACGTCTGGAACTATCCTGATATGCAATTGAGGTCTCGCAACTAGTGAACAAATTACTTATTACATATGTAGAATGAACCCTAGCTTAGTAGTGTTCGATATTGTAATAATTTAATATTACATAATTTATTTTTATTACATTATGTAAATTTTGTCTTTGGATAAGGTAATCATTGGTGATTACCTGCTTATTTATACTTAATTTATACTACAGCCCAAACAGCACTCAAGCTTTATAGAAGCTGCATTTAAGTTGCCTTTTATACTAAAAGCGTTTAATTAGGCTGTATAAAGGTTTTAGAAGCACTTAAACAGACCTTATAATCACAATTTGGGCCCCAAAATAAACAGCTTTAATAGTTATTAAAGCTGTATAGTAGCTGTACAAGTAAAGAAGAAGCTGTTTAAAAGCTGCTTTATTGCTGTTATTAGGTGTACAATAAAACCCTAAATCTTTAATTATTCTTTTGTAAGTATTTTGTAACGAAAAATGATTAAAAAAAGTTTTTAAAGAGAATAAATGTAAAAATAATGAAGAGAAAATTATATTATGGCGACATAATTTTATCATAATTGTAAAGTGTACATGTTTAATAAGACTTGAAAGCTGTTGATATTCGTAAATTTTCAGTGTGGAATAAAATTTATTGTGTTATGGTATACATTTTAAGTGAAAATATTAACGCGCCCTCAAAACAATAAGATTATATTAATAAGGATTTGTTCTATATACGGTAAGTACAATTGCTTTTAAGGTAAAATCAAAATTGATTTTAAAATATTTTATGTGATATTCAACACCGATTATGTTTTATTCTAAAAGATACTAATACGTTCATCACCGACCATGATATTTTAGTTATATATTTAATAAATTTGTTTTTAATTATCAACAATGGCGATAATTTTTTAAACAGCCTAAAAGATATTTTAAAGGTGTTGGCGATGCACAAAGTTGTTTAACAAATTTCTGAGCATGCCAAGCCCGCAGGTTACGCGGGACTATATCCAATTTCCTTGCGGGGAAGGAAAATGCCAAAAAAACAAAGTGAATAGTGACTGACCTGAAAGTGGTGACCAACCAAACAACCAAACATAGGTGCACTCAACCAGCAGTGTATTTGAGGGTGTGTACGTGTGGGTGGTGAATTATATGGTTGTTATGACCTGGATGAGCACTTTTCCACCAGGAATGGGTCAATCTTTGGTCCAAGGAAACTTATCAAATCGGCGTCCGCGCCGGCGCAAGTAATAAGTACTTTCTACAGTAAACAATGTAACACAAACACTACACAAGCTTTATACGTTCACAACACACATTAAACAAATACAATAGTCTATTAAAAAACAAATATAAGTGGTAAATCAATTAAAAGAGCAAAATAATACAAAAAGGCGTCGGTATCAAATTACAAGTGACAAAACCAAACGTCAAAAAATGTTTATAATAAAAAACAATGGCCAAGGACAATAACAAATATGCCAAATGTCTTCCAAGTTAGAACTTTCAAGCTGCGATCAAAAATGCATTTCGAACATCCCCCCAGCCCTGGACCGGGGGACGCGATCCACAAAATAATTC
Organism: Monopis laevigella; assembly: GCA_947458855.1. Taxonomy (NCBI): domain Eukaryota; kingdom Metazoa; phylum Arthropoda; class Insecta; order Lepidoptera; family Tineidae; genus Monopis; species Monopis laevigella. The sequence goes on along the minus strand of OX381587.1, from coordinate 201,148 downwards.
ATTAATCCAAGGGGAGACGTGAGAGAGTGGCCACAGCTCGTTTCAAGACAGAGCCACCTGTCAAAACCTCGGCAAACCGAGGAATACCATCGCTTCCAGGATGCAAACCTAAAATGCGTCCGCGGCGCCAAGACAATGGTGAAGCATTTGCATCCTTCAACAAAACCAAGTCGCCTATCCGAGGCGGCTCAGTAATATCAGCCCACTTGACCCGCTGCTGCAGTATATGCAGGTACTCCAAGGACCAACGACGCCAGAAGTTCTGGGTCAACTGCTGCAATAATTGGAACCTAGAGAGTCGGTTGGACTTCACCTCCTGCCAAGGATATTCTGGCAGCGAATTAAGTGGCTGGCCAATAAGGAAGTGACCCGGGGTCAAAACTTCCAGGTCATTTGGGTCAGAAGAGACAGGACACAAAGGTCTGCTATTTAAAACAGACTCAATTTTACAAAGTACTGTGGCCATTTCCTCAAAGGTCAAAGTCGTTTCCCCGACAACACGTTTTAAATGATTTTTAGCCGATTTGACCGCAGCTTCAAATATTCCACCCCAATGTGGACAAGCTGGAGGACTAAAACGCCAAGTAATACCGGACTGAGAGAGTTTAGCTCCGATGTCAGATTCCTTCTCAGCCAGGAATTTATAGACTTCTAATAAATAATTATTGGTACCAATAAAGTTTGTACCACAATCCGATCGTATTAAACTAGGTAGACCACGGCGTGCAACAAATCGAGTCAAGGTTGCTATGAAGGCTTCGGTAGACAATGAAGTGACTAGTTCAAGATGGACAGCCTTTGTCGCCAAACAAACAAACACACAGCCCCAAGCCTTGACAACCTTCGCGTTTCGGAGGTTGTGGGTTTTGAGGTGAAAAGGTCCACAAAAATCGGTGGCACATCCAGCAAAAGGTCGAGCCTCCGTAACCCGATCGCTGGGTAAATCACCCATCTTCGGCTGCATCGTGACAGCCCTGGTTCTATAGCAAGGTATGCATTTAAAAATTATAGAACGAATAGCTCTTCGGGCTCCAAGTATCCAAAATTGCTGTTGCAAGATAGCCAACAAGGCATTGCAACCAGCATGCGCATTTTTAAGATGTCGATCCCGTATTAAAATGTCCAAAAAATGTCCGTGCCTTGGTAAAAGAAGTGGATGTCTAGCCCCAAACGGTAAGGACGAATTCCGGAGTCGACCGCCGACCCTTAGAAGCCCGTGACCATCCAAGAATAGACTCAACCTGCGTAGACTACCCACCACGGCCTTGCCAGACCGCAGAGACTCAAATACCGGACGAAACTCTTCGAGCTGGATAAGTTTCACCCAGTAGAGGAGCGCCTGATCTCGTTCGTCCGTAGAGATAACTGAAGTCGTTAATCGTGATGACTTGATTCTACAATTATGAATAAAACGTCTAATCCAACTCGTCACTGCAAGCAACTTGTTCAATGAGCTGTAACGGTTCAAAAGGATGTCATAATTTACAGGCTCTACCTGAACAGCAAGACAACGTAGCCCAGGCAGTTCAGTAAGCTCAGGAAGAAAATAATTATTCTCCGGCCATGCTGATGGCGAATGATTAAGCCACTCTGGTCCCCACCAAAGTGGATGAGCAATTAAAGCGGAGGCGTCGCAGCCGCGTGAAGCACAATCCGCAGGGTTGATTGCACCGGGAACGTGTCTCCAAGTGATAGAGGCGTCCGAGCCTTGTATCTGGGAAACTCGATTTGCTACAAAAACTTCCAGATTATGCACCGGTGCTTTCAACCAAGCCAAGACAATCATACTGTCGGACCAGCGAATCACGTCATGGACCCGATAATATGATTTCAATATGGTGAAGGAATGATTTAATAGCCGACAAAGCAAAGTAGCCCCACACAATTCAAGTTTCGGAATGGTAATTCTTTTCCGAATAGGCGCAACCTTGGATTTGGCCATGACCAAGGTGGTATGGACATCACCATAGCAATTAACAACGCGCAGATAGACTACTGCGGCGAATCCGCATTCAGAGGCATCACAAAAACCATGCAAGGAAGCGTGGACAGGGGCACAGGGCGATAAGCGTCGAGGCAAATTGACCTTGCTGAGGTCACCAATGTTTTTTACAAATGATTCCCATTCACGTGCCAGATCACCAGTTAGGGTATCATCCCAAGACAATTCAGACAACCAAAGCTTTTGGAGAAAGCATTTCGCCCAAAATACTACTGGACATACCCAACCATTGGGATCGAAAATGCGGGCAACCATAGACAACACCGATCGCTTGCTATACACTGGCATCAGGGGGAACTCTACCTTATAGGTGAAGATATCTTGGGTTGGTTGGTATTGAATACCCAGAACTGCAATCGTGTGAAGGGAATCAGCATTCTCAAAGGAGTGGATTTCTTGACAATGATCCAGGGGGAGGTCAGATAGAAGATTAGGGGAGTTCGATACCCACCTCCGAAGTTCATAACCTCCAGCCTGCAACAACCCAATAAGCTCGCATTTTGCTTGAAGAGCCTCCTTCAAGCTAGACGCACCCGTTAAAATATCATCGACGTAAATGTCGGATTCCAAAATAGCTGCTGCACGGGGATAAGACAAACGCTCACGTGCAGCTAGCTCCAATAATGTCCGGATGGCGATAAATGGACTAGACCGGAGTCCATACGTATTGGTATTTAACTCGTACGTAATAAGCGGTTCGGTGGGAGCCTCTCTCCACAGTACGAGTTGATACTTCCGGTCCTCTGGGTGTATCAAGGTCTGGCGGAACATCATCCGGATGTCAGCTACAAACACTACCTCATGTCGGCGAAATTTAGTCAGGACGTCACAAATATCGGAATGCAGCTTCGGACCCGAATGGAGACATTGATTTAGTGAAACCCCCGAAGTTGAAGTGGCTGATCCGTCAAATACGACCCTAATCTTCTCATTACCCGCCTTAAACACGGCATGATGAGGTATGAAGTAGTGCTCCTCAGTGCGCCAGTTAATCTGAGAAACGGCCATGTGACCCAAGTCAAGGTATTCCCGCATAAAGTCAATATACTTTAAACGGAAGTTTACATCTCTAGACATTCGGCGTTCCATAGAAATGAACCGTTTCTCAGCAATAGCTCGAGACAAACCCAACTGAGGGCGGACTGTCAAAAAGGGCAACCGAGTCATAAACCTACCACACTGTAGACGTGTGGTAGTTTTAACAAAGAAAACCTCACAGTCATGATGCTGAGGATCGGACCTGCAGACAGTAGGTGGCTCCTCCATATGCCAAAACTGCTGAACTGCATCACTCAGCGACATGGTAAGGTAGTCTGTGCGAGCAAATGGGCCAGAATCTTCCCGAAGAACTGGTCCCAAAACAATGAAGCCAAAGATGGAACGGAAAGCAACTAAACCTCCTGATTGCAAAACCCTCCGTTCACCAGACAAACAATTTCCTAATACGTCGGCTCCCAGTAATAGATCGACAGGGGCAGAAATATAATATCCTGGATCCGCCAGGGTCAAGTGTCTGGTCAACCGCCGTATTGAAAAGGACAAATCAACAACAGGTTGCCTATCAAGAATATTTTTCATAACAATTGCGTTAAGAGATACCCGGGGACCAAAATTGCCCCTAGGGCCAAAGGTAAAACCTATGTGACCTACAACACCCGGTGCTTGTAAACCACCAATGCCTCGCACAGGTTCATTATGAGGAGTTACAGTCAAGCCCAACCTATCTACAAAGCTTTTTGATAGAATGCACCCCTGGGAACCGGTATCCAGGAGGGCCCGTGCATGATGAGCAACCCCAGACTCATCATATACACCAACAACTGCTGTAGGAAGGAGAACCGTCTCCAAGGTACTACGAGCAGGTTGCAGATAAGTTGGAGCTACATCATCCTATTCGGAAGAGACTCTACCCCGGGCAGAGACTCTATTCATGGTACCCACTCTATCTCTTGTGGAACCTCTATCCAGAGCGACCGGAGGTGTCCTAGCTCTAGCACCCAAGGATGGTTCTTCTTGTGAAACAGGGTAGTTGACAACACGTACCCGCTCAGCTGAACCCCGGGATGATGCCGGTGATCTTCTAGGCCTTCGCGTCAAATTCGCAACAGGTCTCCCAGACCTGCGAGGTGGAGGATGTACTGTAGAATCAAAATTAGGATGTCCCCCGCCCGAGGGGGAACCCTGGGAAACAACAGAGTTATTGGGAGAATAATCTCCGGAGCGGTTCGCGCATAAAAGAGGGAGATGCTTCCCATGGCAATAATTACACGGACTTGTATTAGAACAGTTCCGATATAAATGTGACCCCAAACAACCATAACAAAGGGAGCCGATTCTTGCAAACTGTCGTCGAGAGGAAATACTCAGCTGTCTAAACAGTTGACAAGTAGATATGAGGTGGCCTGTATGTCCACAGTAGCCACACTCACTATTGGACACAGCCATAATGATTCGTGGCTGAGCACCAGACCGCCTGGAATCCACTGGTGGGGTATACCTGCGCTGTACTGCAGCGGCAGGCCCAGATAGAACTGGTGCAGTATTGACCTGTAAACGACACTCATCTTCCAAGAAAACAATAAGGTTATCATAAGTAGGCAAGTAAGTTGAGGAGTCACCGCCAAACCGATGTTCAAACCTCTCTCTCAAAGTCCCCGGTAACTTGGTGAGTACTATGTGAACCAGCATATAGGACCACTCATTGACCGGCAGACCCAACCTCTTAAGAGAGTTTGTAGCCACTATAAGGGGGTTTAACAAGGTCACCCTTAGGTCAACAGCTCTAGTAACAACAGGCAAGTTCAAAATTTGAGCAATATGTGTATCAGTTAGCCGTCGGACATTTTGATATCGGGACTTTAATATTTGAAGAGCAACATCAAAATTTTCATTATGGAGAGGTAGGTGCTGAACGAGGTCTCTAGCCTTACCCCGCAAACAGGACAACAAGTAACATAATTTTTGAGCTAGAGATATGTCAGGCCGCTCTTCTACCAGGCTTGAAAACAAATTAAGAAAATCTACCCATTCCTCAAGCTTACCAGAAAATTCAGGTAGGTTTAGAGTTGGTAAGTTAGACATATTAACAAGTTCTAATTTGGGTACAGGAACTTCCTTACTCTGTGAACGTGAAGAACGAACAAAGGCTGCCGCTTCAATTTTGTCTATAATCTCATAAGCCTGATCAAAATCTGCATGTAACAATGTTAAAGCCTCCTGGTCTGTTTCCGACAAACAGGAGAGGGCCTGTTTATATGCTGTCTCCAACCGTTTAATATATCCATCCAACTTTTCCACCCTAGCCAAAAAGGACTCCAGCTTGTCAGGTCGCTCTGCCAGTAGGGCTGCAGAGGCCAACCATCTTAAAACTACCCTAATTTCAGCAGTGGAAGCAGTATAAAACATTTTATTAAGTATAAGAGGTATTTATATATTTAATAAATTTACCAAAAAATAATTAAAAATTTACAAACAAGTGGGTATTTAAATTTATAAATTATACAAAAGTACAAGACAATGTAATAACTGTACAAAGTATATAATATGTATACATATAGGATTATATGCAAATTAAAATATTTATTGGGATAAAAGGTTATCCCAACCACGCTCTGCTACCAGATGTTGGCGATGCACAAAGTTGTTTAACAAATTTCTGAGCATGCCAAGCCCGCAGGTTACGCGGGACTATATCCAATTTCCTTGCGGGGAAGGAAAATGCCAAAAAAACAAAGTGAATAGTGACTGACCTGAAAGTGGTGACCAACCAAACAACCAAACATAGGTGCACTCAACCAGCAGTGTATTTGAGGGTGTGTACGTGTGGGTGGTAAATTATATGGTTGTTATGACCTGGATGAGCACTTTTCCACCAGGAATGGGTCAATCTTTGGTCCAAGGAAACTTATCAAATCGGCGTCCGCGCCGGCGCAAGTAATAAGTACTTTCTACAGTAAACAATGTAACACAAACACTACACAAGCTTTATACGTTCACAACACACATTAAACAAATACAATAGTCTATTAAAAAACAAATATAAGTGGTAAATCAATTAAAAGAGCAAAATAATACAAAAAGGCGTCGGTATCAAATTACAAGTGACAAAACCAAACGTCAAAAAATGTTTATAATAAAAAACAATGGCCAAGGACAATAACAAATATGCCAAATGTCTTCCAAGTTAGAACTTTCAAGCTGCGATCAAAAATGCATTTCGAACAAAAGGCATTATAATCTAAATAGCTGTAAGTAGTTTGTTACGGATTCTTTTAGTCAGCTATAAGCTGCTATTTAGCTGTTTAATGGAATATTTTTATCGTTCAAGAGGTTTAATTTATAATTTTCATATCTTGTAATTCTTAAAAAAAAGGTAGTTAATGAATATCCATACACTTTGAATTTTAGAGATACGTTAAAGATGTGAAAAAACCTCTCTTATTGTATATTTTATATTGAAATTTACTTTGTCAGTAAGTGAGCAAAAGAATTCCGTTTCACAAGTGACGAAGGATGAAAAAGAAAATAGCATCACGTTACGACTAATAGGAGCGGAGCATCAATGAAAAATATTGCAAAAACGGGGAAAATTTATTCCTTTTGAGAGCTTGGCGGGCGGTCATGTGGGGGACGGCGCGGTAGCGAGGTACAGGGTTGCCATTTGTACGATTTAAATCGTATTTGTACGATTTTTTGATGATTTTACGCGAGTACGATCGAAACATCGAAATCGTACGGAAAACGTACGATTTTTTTATAATCCTTTTTTTTTTTACTTTTTTTCATCGATTAGCGACTATATATTTGCCTATTTCTTAATATGGCATATAGCAAACCTTATTTAAGATGCAAATTTTTCTCTTTCTGGTATATTTTAAAAGTCTTTTTATTTTTTAATGTGCGAAGAACAGACACGTCTGACAGACGAAGTTGCGCAGGTCAGCTAGTAGAACATAAATTGTTATCTGTGTTTAATTTATACATGAATTATTGTGTAACTTATTTACTTTATTTTATTTTTCAGAAATTGCCGTTTAAAATTGTGAAAACTGTAGACAAAGGGAAAAAATCTCTGCACCAAATGGGAAACAAAAGGAGAGTTAAGGTGGCCAAAAAAACGAGTTGACATCGCTAGATTTGTCAAAGACGAAAATTCGAGGCCGTTCGCCGGTTGGACTCTAATTAAATGTTACATAAAAAGGCATTCTATACGATCGTATGAAACCAAAATAGCACCAGATCGTTTTATTTTTTTCCATGTAGATTTATTTTCCATTTTACTCGAACTTGCACAACAATTAAAGTAAAGCTGACTAAAATCTGTACTATAGCTGCAATTTATTCTTGAAGTATTTTAACACCCCACTATACATAAGTCATAGGACCAATGTCTTTACAAGAGCGTAGAGTTACACTTTAAATATAAGTTTTATTTTAGATTTAGCATGTACCATTGTACAGATAAAAACATATAGTGATACTATAATAACACTTTAGGCTTTAATAAGTCAGCTTCAGGTGCTTAATAAGGTCTTTATACAGCTTTAATGATAAAAAACAGTGTTTAGTGTAAAAAGATGTTTAAAGTTGTACAGTAGTGTTTTTGTAATCTTTTTAAAATGCTGAAGTTTTTGTCTAACACTTAATACAGCCCTTATAAAATTTGGGCTGTATACTAAATAACAAACCGTAATTATAAAGTCAAAAGCGTCTTTTAAAACTCTTTTACGGCTCTAATGGAACTTAAAGTTCTTATTGCGCTGGTATATTGATGTTGAAAACGCTTGCTTGCTGCTTGGGAGTACTGTGTAGTTCTGTACATTGGTACAGTAACAAATAATCTGCCATAAGGTGTTTTGCGCATGCTGATCGGTGGGGTGCATTTTGAGTATGCTACTATATATATATGCTATATAGCATAAGCAAATTAATGGCTGTGCTCCTCTTTTAGTTTGTGTGAAGCACTAGTTTTTTACTTGCTGGTTTCATTTTCTCCGGGGTGTCACTGAGGGGATCGACTTTACAGTTAGTATACCCGCCCTTAAAAATACCGATCCTTATACGTTTACTTATATGTGATTGGTTACTAACCTTTTATTTAGAATAAATATTTAAGGCGTGGATATGGTCGGTGAAGTTGGTCGCCTTGGTGGCTCCCTTGTATGGCAGATAATGATTGACAGGTCAATGGAATCAGCTAACCACCTAGTCTTACACTAGTTGGTTATGTAGTGTGTGTTCGGTTTGATAGTAATTTTCATATTAAGATTTCTAAATTTAAGTTCTAAATCTGATATCGAGGTATAATAAATATTTGTCGTTCTTTTAATAATGAATAGCTGCCTAACCAAACGCACTCTAAGACCTCATTGTTAAACTTTTTTTTTCTGACTGTTCATAAATATCTGTAAAGATTTACATGAAATAAATGATTTGATTTGACATACAAAGACACAAATAAGCCTTAACATTTTTTGCGTTCCTGAGGTGTGACACTTTCACAGAGAACGGGCCAGCAATATCTGTACCCACGCCAGCAAAGGGACGAGCCTCATTCACACGACCCGGTGGCAGATCTCCCATTTTCTGCATGGTAGTAGCCTTGAGTCTGTAACAAGGCATGCATCGAAAAATCACACTTCGTATGACTCGTCTGGCGGACAGAATCCAATATTCGCGCTGTAAGATGAACAAAGCATTACACCCAGCATACGAGTTCTTGATGTGGTGATCAGCAACCAACAAATTCACCAAGTGACCAGAATTAGGGAGCAACAAGGGGTGACGAGCTCCAAAGGGCAAATTGGCATTCCGAAGTCTTCCTCCAATACGAAGGAGGCCCAAATCATCAAAAAAAGGATTTAGGCGTCCAATTGCTCTCTTAAGTTTACAACGCCCAGCTCGATTTCAGTCCTGAACAGCCTTAATCCAATATAAAAGCGAGTCCTTCCATTCACATGATGTGTAGCGACTGGCGTTTCTCCATCAAAAATAAAGCGTTTAATCCACGCAGTTACTACACCCAACAATTTATCCAGGGAGCTAAATTTATTCAATAGAAATTCAGGATCCAAATCCACGGTCCTCACCATCGCAAATACGCGGAGACCTGGTAGTGCATCAGTCAACAAAGGCTGGCCATGAGGCCAGGACGATTCGAGGTCTACTCCGAAATACCGAAGTTTCGGGCTTCGGTCGGGCCGATACATAGACGATGAACGAAAATGTGGCCTACTCTGAAATACTTACGGATCCACATACTTTCGGTCGGAACCATAGACTAGTTTCGTGAACGAAGGATTGAATGAATAATTAGGGATGTTATTAGGTTTTTTTACATAGGAACAAATCGTAGAATTCAATTAAAATGTTTTGCTAAAATATCTTGAATTTATACTATTTATTGCCAAAATAATATACTTTTTATGAAGTAACAAATAATTAAAAGATATTTTATATAAAAAAATGCATTTAACTTGTAAATTTTAATCTAGAAAATATAGTAAAAATTTTGTCATGACATGTAAAGAACCTTTTTTTTTGAAAACGTTCTATACGACAAATTTTAAAACCATGAAATTTGTATTAGCCATAATAGATACATTTATAACTTAAATTAGTAGGTTAGTACTTTAAAAATAAATAAAATCTTGACATTTTTCACAGAAACAAAACTAGTACCTGTCATTAAGTTGGTTGTTTGTTGGAGATCAAATTATTTATTTTACCTTTAAAATAATAACTACGGTGGTAAAATAAAAACTAAAATACTGTGGGGAAATCCACCTCAATGTTCGACACAACAAGGTTCGTTTATTGATGGAATATTAATTACGGCAAGACATCTGCGAATCAAATCGTTTAAGAGGTTGTGCCGTGAAAACCGCCCGCACTCTTCGAACAAGTCTTCTCTATTTACTATCTATATATCTAATTTATCTACACAAAATGTACTTTCACTTACAATTAATTTTATGAAGAAAAATAACTTCTTTGAGAATAAATTAGATTATCCGATAATTATAAGGTACCTACAAAGCTCTCGTGAATATTGACATAAAATTCCCGAAGAAACAACTGTCAAAGTCGAATATTTGTTCGTTAAAAATGCGTTCAGAGTAGGGTTTATGAGACGCGAGACGTCAAAGTACGACTCTCGTGAACGAAATCATCCTTGCTCTTAGCTAAGACCAAATTCACTGACGCTACACTTCTATTAGGACACACTGTATGCAAATAGACCACGGCCGCATATCCTCTCTCTGAAGCGTCACAGAACCCATGGAGGCTCGCCGTTTACTTCCCAGCTGGAAGGAAAGATCTGGGTAAAGAGACTTTATTGATTTCTGGAAGTGAAGTAACAAAGAAAACCCAGTCCTTTAACAAGGTGTCAGTGAGTTGGTCGTCCCAACCAACTCCAGCAGTCCAAAGTCTCTGGAGGAAACATTTGGCCAAAAATATTACTGGGCTAATCCAACCGCTTCGATCAAAGGTTCTGACTACAGTGGATAGGACCAAGCGCTTAGTCCAGATCCTGGGCGGAGAAAGATCCACCCGATAGGTTTTTTTTTTTTTATGAGAGCTCGGCATGTGACCTAACATCTATCTGATGAAAAGCAGTATGAAGGTCCAAGAACAAATGCAACCAACAATTACGATATACGTAACCGTTGATTGCACCTATTATGCCGGCTTAAGATGCCTATACACGCTTCGTTTAAAGGACTCGCGAAACACGCGAGCAGGTAGAGCATTCCACATTTTAATAGTGCGACAGATATAGGAATCACCAAATTTTTTAGTGCGGGTTGGTATATCTGAAACAAAGTCAAAGTAAAAATTATTTATTTCATGTAAATGTCTACAGATATTTATGAATAGTCAAAAAAAAAAACGGTTAGGCAGCAATCATTAACAAAAGAACGACAAATATTTATTATACCTCGATATCAGATTTAGAACTTAAACGCGAATGGAAATTTTAATATGAAAAATACTACCGAACCGAACACACACTACATAACCAACTAGTGTAAGACTAGGTGGTTAGCTGATTCCATTGACCTGTCAATCATTATCTGCCATACAAGAGAGCCACCAAGGCGACCAACTTCACCGACCATATCCACGCCTTAAATGTTTATTGTAAGTAACCAATCACATATAAGTAAAGGTATAAGGATCGGTATGTTTAAGGGCGTAAACATTAACTGTAAAGTCGATCCCCTCAGAGACCCCCCCGGAGAAAAGAAACCAGCAGGGTGAGAAGGAACTTTATTTAACACTTTCGCTTTCGTCAGTGGAATCGTTTTCGTCTTGTCTATGGCCAGAACCTGTATGAATAATATTCGGAAGTGCTGTAACAGATCATGTAAATTATTAAAACTGTACCATATTTTTTTCGATTCAACATTAGAAAAGAGATAAATATAAACTATTCGTTTCTTTGAAGAATTCAATCGAAAAATCATCAACCTAATAATTTTGAAGATGCATTACAGCACTTCCGTATATTATTCATACAAGTTCTGACCATAGACAAGACGAAAACGATTCCACTGACGAAAGCGAAAGTGTTAAATAAAGTTCCTTCTCACCCCGCAGCAAGTAAAAAACTCTAGTGCTTCGCACAAACTAAAAAAGGAGCATAGCTATTGATTGGCTTATGCTATATAGCATATATATATATAAATATATATATATGCTATATAGCATATATATATATATATATATATATATATATATATATATATATATATATTAGCGTACTCAAGGTGCACCCCACTGATCAGCATGCGTAAAACACCCTATGACAGATTATTTGTTACTATTTGTACCAATGTACAGAGCTACATAGTATAAATTAAGTATAAATAGGTAAGTAATAATCAATTACCTTATCCAAAGACAAAATTTACATAATGTAATGAAAATAAATTGTAATATTAAATTATTACAGTATCAATATACTAAACTAGGGTACATTCTACATATGTAATAAGCAATTTGTTCTACATATGTAATAAACTATTTGCGAGACCTCAATTGCATATCAGGACAGATCCAGACGTCTTTATCGTTGAAATAGTCTTTTACATTATAGTAAGCCTTATTGATTAATATTTGTTTTATACAATTCTTAAACTTTATTTCACTCAGATCTATAATGCGTTTAGGTAATTTATTAAATAACCTTATACTGTTAATGACGAAACATTTATTAGTTTTTTGCAGTCTAAACTTTGGTATATCTATTTTATCTATGTTTATTAAGTTTAAATTATGTTTATCGCTATTTTTAGTAAACATATTTAAGTTTTTCCTGACGTACAATAAATTCTCATAAATATATTGAGATGGTAGTGTCTGTACCTCAATCATAGGAAAGATTTCTCGAAGAGAATCACGAACTTTCATGTTATATATTGCCCGAATTTGTAGAATAAATATAGTATAAATATCAGCCGCAGATCCCCACATTATAAGACCATATGTCATTATACTGTGAAAATAGGCGAAGTACACTAGTCTGGCTGTTGCAACATCAGTTAACTTTCTGATTTTTTTCACTGCATATGCAGCAGAGCTCAGTCTATTGGATAAAGAAGTAAGGTGAGCTTTCCACTGTAGTTTGGAATCGACTGTGATCCCTAAAAACACAGTGGAGTCAACAAATTCCAGGTCAGTACCACCTATCTTCACTGTGGCATTGATATTAGATACATTAGGCAAAGTAAATTTCAGGCATTTAGTCTTCTTTGCATTTAAAACTAAATTATTTGCCATTTTACCATTTCCAGAGTGTCATTTGCTGCCGATAATATATTATCTTTCCTACTAACTTTAAAAAGTAGGGATGTATCATTAGCAAATAGCACTATATGCGCCATCTCCTGTACCATATGTGGAAGATCATTGATGTAAACTAGGAACAGGAATGGGCCTAAAATTGAGCCCTGGGGGACACCCATCTTTACAAGGGTTCCGGCGGATACACAACCATCAATATTAACACCTTGAGTCCTATTAGAAAGGTACGACTTTATTATATTTAAAGCTAAATCGTGAATGCCATAAAATTCCAGCTTATCTAACAAAGTTTGATGGTCAACACAATCAAACGCTTTAGACAGATCACAGAAAACGCCAACGAGATCCTGAGAGTTTTTCCAAGCGTTAATTATTTCAGTAATCAATCTTGTACCGTCATTTGTTGTGTTTCTACCTTTTGTAAACCCGTATTGTTGATCATGTAACAATTTATGAGTATTAAAATGACTTAACAGCTGACCAAGAAGTATTTTTTCGAATATTTTACTTAAGGCTGGCAGGACAGAAACAGGGCGATAATTATTTGGATCTGTCTTACAACCGGACTTGAATATGGGAACTATTTTACTATTTTTCTAGAGGTCGGGAAAAATTCCTTCATTAACACACCCATTAAAAATATCAGCGAGTACCGGTGCTATAGTAAGAATGATTGAATCGATAGCTTTGACAGATAGCCCCCATAAATCTTCAGTTTTTTTTTAATAAAATTTTATATATATATATTTTATATTATTTTTAATAAGTATTTTAGTATATCCTCATTTGTAACATGTTTAAAATTAAAATTAGATATACATGGCATTTTAATATATCGTTTTAAAAAATCTTTAGCAGTACTAGCTGATGATTTAATACAGTTCGTGATTTGTAACGGAATATTAGTAAAGAATTCCTCGAATAATTCTGCAACTTGTTTTTTATCTGATAACATAACTCCGTTTTGTCTAATTAAAATGATATTTTGTCTGATAATATTTTTACTGGTTTCAGTATTAATGATTTTCCATACACACTTGGATTTATTATCTGACTGTTTGATTTTGGATCCAATGTGAATAGATTTAGCTATGATACAAACTTTCTTGAACAGTTTTGAATAATTCCTAACATAATTATGGAAATTTTGGTCAGATGTATATGACCTTTTGTCATATAGATCATACAATGTATCCCTACTTATTCTAATGCCTTTGATGGCCCAAGTAGCAAAATTTAATATGTCAGTAATTTTCTTTGTTTTAATTTTACATACTTTATTGAATTCTTGATTTATAATTTTATGTACTTTATTGAATTCTTGATTTATAATTTTATGTAGATTGGAGTATGTAATATTTGGTTGATTAATATTATATATGAATCTGGACATTTTACTCATTACATTTTCATTAAAATTATTAAGTTTATTATCTGTTAAGGGCCTATATTTAATAATTTTATTTATAGGTTTAATTTGAGACTGAAAGCTAACTAACAAACATTTATGGTCGGAGGGTACCCCAGTAATAATAGAGTTACTTAAGAGAGAACAGTTAGTAAATATATTATCAATACATACAGCTAGTTGAAGTAATTCTAGTCGGTTCCATGAATACGTTATTTAAATTAAAAGAATTAAACAATGAAATAAGTTTTTGTTTGTCGCTGTTATTTATTAAGATATCTATATTAAAATCCCCACATATAAAAATTTGTTTATTTGAGTCGTATATTTTTGACAAAACATCCTCCATTATATTAATAAAAGTATATAAAGCAGAGGCAGGGGGTCTGTATATGCATAGAATAATATAGGTATCCATCTCTACGCATGAGATCTCACAAACTGGTTCAAGTGATAGTTTTACAATATTCTTCCGCTCTTTGCATTTTAGTGTATCTTTAATTAGGATAATAGATCCACCTCCCTCACAGGAGTTTCTATGGAAAAAACTAGCAACTACAAAGTTATTTATATTGAAACACATTTTCTGTGCTTTTAGCCAGAATTCTGTAAAGCACATCAAATCTAAATTATATTTTTCAATTAATAATTCAATATTGAGAACTTTGCTAGAGAGGCTTTGAATATTTTGATGTATTAAGGTAAGCTTACAACTGTCCTTCTCTATTGTCACATCTAAAAGTTTAAACATGGTTGTACCACAACATTATTAGTACTACTACTAAATGATGATGTGGAGTCAATACTTAATAATATATTATTAGCTACCAATGTAGCAATAGTTCCACAGTATATGCATGCATTTTGTTACCCGCTCGTGAAGTCCTATATTGGAAAGGAGAAGGAGGAATGAGATGAAAAAGTTCTTCAGAGCACTCTACATGATAAAGGCGATAAAACACGCTCAACGACGCTACATCTCTGCGAAGCTGCAATGGCTCTAGAGTATCCGTGAGCTCTTTGTTCTCGATAATTCTCGATGCACGCTTCTGCAGACTATCGAGAGCATGCAGCAAGTATTCGGCAGATCCACCCCAAAGATGCGAACAGTATTCCACACAAGGCCGTATCTGAGCTTTAAAATCAGATGCCTGAGTTGAGGAGTAAAATACCGTCGCACCTTATTAAGGACGCCGAGCTTCCTACTTGCTGTCTTTGCAATGCTCTCACTTGTAAACATATCCTGGACTCCAAGAATAGACAACATTAACATGTTGGATTATCAATATATTCGAAGAGAAGGGGATCCTGCTGGTGCTCCAATGGCAAGTCAGCCAGGAGAGTGGGGGAGTTCTATATCCACTTTCTTAGTTCATAGTCTCCAGCCCTCATTATCGCAATCAATTTATTCCTCAATATCAAGGCCTCTTTCTCACTGGAGGCACACTTACATACATCATCAACATACAAATCATTTTCCAAGTTGGCGGAAGCTTGAGGAACGTCTGGACGCTAATGTGTGGTCATGACTTTTTGACAGGTCAGTCAGTTAAGAAAAAAAAGGCGTCGTCGTAAAAATTGTATTGAGTCCTTATTTTAATTTTGTTTTTCTATTATAGTTGTTAGTCTAGTAGATTTGTGCCATAATGTTATATTGTGCGGCCTTCTAGACAATCAATAGAAATTATATAGTGTCTTGTTCGCCATGTATTAGGCGCCTACAAGTGATTCAAATAGTTGTCGCGTTGTGTTTTGTTGTATGTTTCCAACGTCGTATTTGGATGGCATTTTGTTAGTGGAATCAAAGAAGAACGGAGTTATTGCATACCTTGAGTACCCAGGGTTCTCGTCGCTAAAGCACCACAACAAGCCTTACGGTAAGTTTAGTTTTTAAGTAACAAATGCAGTACGAATCGCACCCGTGTGAGAATCGCTCAAGTTACTTTCCATGTAGTGGATATAAATTGTCAAACAATATTAGGTTTGGAAACATTAAAACATATGAAATTAATAAAACGTACATATAATGTTACTTTTGTAAATAGTATTAATAATAATAATATATTGGTAAATTATAATGATATTTTAATGGGTTAGGGTCATTAAAAGATTTTGAATACCGATTAACTTTAAAACCCGATGTAATGCCGTATCGACGCATGTAGAAGAGTCTCTTTCGCAATTTTGGATGAATTTAAAAAGGTAATAAATAGAATGATTGATATGAAAGTTATAGAAAAAGTTACTGAACCTACAGAGTGGGTCAGTTCATTTGTAATTGTGGGTAAAGCGAATGGTAAACTTAGAATTTGCATTGATCCTAGAAAATTAAACGAATCCATTATACGATATTATTTTCCATTACCATTCTTAGACGAGATTAGGAACGATTTAGCAGGAGCTTCTTATTTTTCAGTAATAGATGCTAATTGTGGATTTTGGATGCTAAAATTGGATGAAGACTCCTCGAAACTATGCACTTATATTACTCCTGAAGGCCGTTTTAAATTTCGTAGACTTCCATTTAGCATAAATGCGGCGCCAGAAATATTTAATAGAGAAATGGCGATGAGATTTAGTGACTTAGAAGGAGTTAAGGTTATAAGATAATATATAATTAATATTATTCAATAAAAGATTTAATACATTTTTAGTTATTTTATTTCTGACAAGTGTCACACGAATGTCTTAAAATATATTTTATAATTATCTACCCAACATCTCCCCTTTTATAGCATACAAACAAAAATTTAAAATATGTAAACAATTCAATCTCATTCCCCTTTAAAAAAGTTTAAAATTAAAATGGTAACAACTTTACCTACATTACCCCTTTTTTTTAAACATTTTACAATTTAAGTAACTATTAGAAAAATAAACAAGAAATAAACTATTAAAAGGAAAATACTAATAATCAAACCTAGAAGGTCTCCTGTATACTCTACCAAACCGAGAAGTACCTGGTCTTGCCTGTAGAAGAGTACTTTCAGGAACATTTATTTCAGTATTAGATTGAGAAGTTTCAGGAACTTGTTCGTTATTTTGTATGGTATTATTATTATTATTATTACTACAGTTAGGTGCTATGTAAAAATTGTCTATTAACTCTTCAGTGATGATGGGTGATTTTTTAATTAAGTCACGATTTCTCCGGTAGGTGCCTATATGACTTTCAATTAAATACGACCTAGGTTCCGGACCTACTTGAATAAATTTACCAGGTATCCATTTACTACTAGGATCCTTTTTTTAAAATATATCATCACCTATTATTAAAGGCGTTAATTCTGTTGTGTGCATGTTATTATATAATTCGCTCTTTAAACACTCTGAGTCAATAAATGCTTTAATATGGTCACGGTCACAAAGTTTAGGTTCTAGTATATTATCAAGAACAGGCAATTTTGTTCGAAGGAAACGAGACATGCTTAATTGAGCTGGAGAATATTGACATTAATTTGGTGTATTTCTATAATTTAAGAAAGCTATATAAGGATCAGTGTTGTCTGCTAAATATTTTTAATAGTGCCAATTGTTCGTTTAACTAGTCCATTCGATTAGTATGGACGGTATATATGATAGTGGTATGGACTACTTGTAATGTGGTCAATTCCCCACTTATCCGTAAAAGATTTAAACTTAATGGAATTAAATGGTGGACCATTATCAGGAATGCCAAATCTTATAAAAATTGATTTTAATTGTATTATTACAGTGTCACTATTATGGCTATTATTTAATATTGCCAATTATACAAATTTCGAATAATAATCTACTGCAATTAAATAAAAACTTTTATTAAATTCGAAAAAATCAATACCGATCTTATTCCAAGGCGATACCTTAAAATCATGGTTAATCAGGCTTTCCTTGGAATTATTTCGGGAATATGTAATGCATATTTCACATTGAGATATATATGTTTCAATGTCATAATTAATATTAGGCCAGTATATTGATTCTCTCGCTCGCAATATTTGTCGTTATTTTGTTAATGAATAGCTGCCTAACCAAACGCACTCTAAGACCTCATTGTTAAACTTTTTTTTTTTTTTTTACTATTCATAAATATCTGTAAAGATTTACATGAAATAAATGATTTTGACTTGACTTGACTCGCTATTCTTTTACAATATATAATATATACTATTAATACCTTGATGACCTTCATGTATCAATTTTAGCATTTCTGGCCTTAAACTTTTTGGTATAATAATAGAATTTAAATTGAATAACATTTTGTCAATAACATGAATATCATCTTTAATTGAAAAATATGGTTTAACTAACTCATGAACATTTTTTCTGTGTTCAGGCCAACCATTTATATAATAAAATTTTAGTTTTTGTAATGTTTCATAATTTTCAGTAGCTGTTAAGCTTGCAGAAGCATAAGCTATTGGGCTATCATGAGAAATGACAGCTCCCATTGCAAATTTAGAAGAATCTACCGATAGTATAATTCGTTTCTTTGAATCGAAATGAGTTTTTTTAACAACTTTTTAAACAAAGTACGTAAATTGACCGTTTCATTAGATAAATTTGTAATAAAAGATCCTAAATAGTTTATCATACCAAGGAATCTATGCAAATCATTTATCTTACATGGTTTTGGCATTTTACAAATAGCCTCAATACGTGTACTGTCAATTCTCATACCATTTTTACTGAAAATATGCCCTTAATATTTCACTTCTGAAACACATATTTGAGACTTTTCTTTATTGAATTTTATACCTATGTCTTTTGCACGTCTTAATACTTTTTCTAACCTATTATTGTGTTCTTCTAAACTATTGCCATATATTAAAAAATCATCCATCATTACCTTGACACCGGGTAAGTCTCCAACCTCGTAATCATCTCTTTATGGAAAATTTCTGGTGCTGCGTTGATGCCAAAAGGTAACTTTAAAAATTTTAATCTACCTTCTGGTGTAATAAATGTGCATAATTTTGAAGATCTTCGTCTAGGCTTAAGCATCCAAAAACCTGATTTCGCATCAATGACTGAAAAATAAGATGCATTACTTAATTCAGATCTAATTTCATCAATTGTGGGAAACGGATAATAATGCCTAATAATAGCTTCATTAAGTTTACGGGGATCAATACAAATCCGTAATTTGCCATTAGGTTTACCGACAGTAACAAATGAACTGACCCATTCGCTAGGTCCGCTAACCCTTTCAATAACATTTGTTTCAACCATTCTTTTAATTTCTTTTTTAAATTCATCTTATATAGCAAAAGGTACCCTTCTACATGCGTCGACGAAAGGCGGTACATCTAGTTTTACGGTTAAAGTGCACTCAAAATCTTTCAAGCACCCTAAGCCATTAAAAACATCATTATATTTATCTAATAAACTATCAAAAAAACTATTTACAAAACTAACTTTATATACACGCTTTACAAGTTTAATTAATTTACAGCTTTCCAACCCTAAAATAGTCTGGCAAAGAAAATCTACGACATGAAATAAAATATTGTATTTTTTGTTATCATAAAAAATATCAATTCTAAATGAACCAACTGTAGATAAAGAAAAAAATGTTTGTTACTCAAAATAATTGACTGCAAAGGTATTTTTAAGTCATTAAGTTTAGCTAAAGAAATGACATTAGCTTCTGAACCTGTATCTATCAGGCACTTCAAAGTTTTATTATTTATAAGTATATTAACATACCATAGATCTTTATCCGATTGCGTATTATCTATAGAACCAATAAATAAGTCATTATTTATATTTTCGTCGACGAAATTAAAAGATCTATTCCTGCAAACTTGAGCAAAGTGATTTCTATTGCCACATTTCTTACACGTAACTCCAATCGCCGGACATCTGTAGTAGTCATGGTGTGACCCACATCTCATACACGGTAGTCTGGTACGTGTTGGCGAAGAATTAAACCTGCGATCATTTAACTGCCTTCTTACTGGAGACTTATACCTTGTTGTAAAATTTTAGTTAATATTATGTTTTTTTATTTATTTGACATATTTGAGTTGAAGAAAGTTACAGAAAAGAGTTGAAGAAATAGCTACAGATTCCATTGGCTCATGAATTGTTTTTTCTAAAATTTTTGCTTGCCTTTTTGTAGATTCGTAAATTTTGGCCTTTGCCACAACCTCGTCTAAAGTTTTTAAATTATCCGCAAGCAATCTTTCTTTTATATATTGATTATTCATATTCCAACTAAATATGTATTTGTAGACTTTGATAGTCTTAGAGAAAGTTTACTGAAAGAAAGTTTACTCACATGTTAAAGACAAATTTTTGAGATCCGTTATGTAAGAATCGATTGTTTCATCAGCACCTTGCCTTCTGTTAAATAACGCGTGACGTTCCATACACACATTAACTTTATGAGGAAAATAAAATTCAAATAGAGCCAACAATTCATCTAATGATATAGATTCAATGTCTTTATTAAATGAAAAAAAATTTTTAGAGCTCCAATACCAATATTATGTAATAGCAACGCTACCTTACGTTTTTCTTCTTCATTCTCCAAACCGGCTGCTCTTAAATATATAAAAAACTAAGTTATCCAGTTCTTCCATATTTTTGACATATTATTAGAATTTAAATTTATCTGCCTAATTTTTAAGTCAAGTACATTTTCTAGGCATTTATCAATTATAATTTATATTATTTTACCGCTGCCACCAAATAAGATAATATATAATTAATATTATTCAATAAAAGATTTAATACATTTCTAGTTATTTTATTTCTGACAAGTGTCACACGAATGTCTTAAAATATATTTTATAATTATCTACCCAACAAAGGTAATGATGGATTACTTTCTTATTTATGGTAATAGAATTGAAGAACATTATAAAAGATTAGAAAATGTATTAAATCGAGCCCGTGAATTAGGGTCAAATTTAATGAAGATAAGTCGCAAATTTGTGTTGGCGAGGTTAAATATTTAGGTCATATATTTAATAAACAAGGAATGAGAATAGATAATTTAAGTATAACTGCTATTTGTAATATGCCGAAACCTAATGACGTTACTTCCCTACAAAGATTTCTTGGCATGATTAATTATTTAGGCCCATTTATTCCCAATTTATCAGATAAAATTAAAAATTTAAGAAATTTACTAACTAAAAATATTACTTGGAATTGGTTGCACTAACACGAAAACGAATTTAATAATTTAAAAGATATCATAACTAAAGCTCCAACTTTGATCCATTTTAATAGAAATAAACAATTAATTTTATCTGTAGATTCCTTCAAATTCGCTATGGGTGCTGTAATTTCCCACGAAAAACCTATAGCATATGCTTCAGCTAGTCTATCAAATGTTCAACAAAATTATTCACAAATAGAAAAGGAATTATTAGCTTTATTATATGGTTGTACCAAATTCCACCAATACATATATGGTAATAAAATTATAGCTGAGACAGACCACAAACCCTACTCAAAAAAGCGTTATATAAGATTCCCCCACGTCTACAAAGGATAATGTTAAGATTGCAGATATGACTTAACAGTTGTTTATAAACCAGGTAAATATTTATACGTCCCTGACACATTATCCCGGGCTCTTCTAGCAGATAATGCCTTAATAGACATAGAAAATGACATAAATCTACATATAAATCTTATAGTTTCATCTCTTAATCTCAGTCAAAATAATACTATGAAAATTAGTAACTTTACTGAGAGTGACGAAGTTTTACAAAAGATTATTTACTATTACAATAATGGTTGGCCTGAACATAAAAAAATGGTTCCCGACCTAGTAAAACCATATTTTTCTATTAAGAAGTCAAAGTCAAAGTCAAAAATATTTATTTCATGTAAACCTTTACAGGTATTTATGCATAGTCAAAAAAAAAAACTATATTTAGTATAAGGTCTAAGTGTGCGCTTGGTTAGGCTTTTGCATAAATAAAATAATTAGAAACCAAACCGAACTCACACCACATAACCAACCAGTGTAAGACTAGGTGGTTAGCTGGTGATATATACAGAATGATATACATGTCATTAATAATATTGTATTTAATTTAAATTCTATCATTATTCCCAAATTACTAAGAAATGATATGATAAAACTGTTACATGAGGGCCAACGAGGCATAACCAGTTGTAAGAAATTGGCTAGGGAATCAATGTACTGGCCAAACATGACCAATTATATTGAAAATTTTATTGGCCAATGCGTAATATGCTTAACGTATGCAAGAAATAATACTAAAGAACCTACTATATGTCACGATTATAAACATTTACCATGGAACAAAGTCGGTATAGATTTATTTGAGCTAGACAAGAAAGTAACTAACTCGTTTAAAAGTTTTGTTGAGTCTAGTCCATACCATAGTCAATCTAATGGTTTAGTAGAACGAACTGTAGGGACAGTAAAAAATATACTAAAAAAGTGTCTAGTTGTCAACACTGATCCGTACATAGCATTGCTAAATTATAGAAATACACCTAAAAAGTGTAATTATTCTCCTGCACAGATGTGCATGTCAAGAGTATTACGATCTAAATTACCTATTCTGGATGAATGTTTAATGCCTAAAATGATGACTATGAAAAATAAAACAAACTATTGATACTGATTAACAAAAAATGGAAATTTATAAACATTGCAAAAAAATGTTTCCACTTGCAGTAGGTGACAATGTCATTTATAAAAAGCATCCAGGATCAAATTGGTATCCAGGTATTGTTGTTCGGGTTGGCCCTGAGCCTAGATCTTATTTGATTGAAAGCCCCCCCAGGCTTATATAGACGGAATAGGTTCCTTTTACGTAAAGTAACTAATACTCTTAATAATAATAATGATGATTTTTATGTTGTGCCCAATAGTCCTCTCACATCTTCAGATCCATCACTCTGTTCCAATGCCAATAATAATATTATAAGTCTAATGATGTAAGATCCTTTGCTCCTCCAATATCCTCTCCAGTACATACAACTGTCCGGAATTGATCTAGATATGGAAGATCTTATACGCCACCAGCAGGGTTATTACGCGTCTTAAGTTCGCTCGCACGCCAATGGTTATGACGTAATTTTCTAACATTTTTTGGAGCCATTGTTAAGAAGCCAAGCTTGATCTACGTCAGAATGACGTCATAACGATTGGCGTGCGAGCGAATTTAAGACGCGTAATCACCCTACAGATCGTTTTAAATTATAGCATAATTTTCCAATAAAATATTATTTTATTTATATTATATTATTAAAATTAGGTTTTATTTAGATCAAAGCCAAATTGTTATTGTCAAATTAAATGATGTTTTATTTTATTGTTGAAAGGAGGCAAAGGGGTCATCGGTTAATTACAGAAAAGTCATGTACCTACTTATTTCCTTTTTTCGGAAGCATGTGTATATAATATTTAGTCCTACCTATTTTGTTATTTTATATTTAGTATCTATAAAAGGGGAGATCTCGGGAATCCATCCTGGCTGATTATTTACTTATATTATTTGTGTATTTGTCAATTGTAAACATGTCAGAATAAATAGTGACTTAATATATTAACTTCTGCTTTTATTTATCTACTAAAATAAACATATAACCGGAACCTAATATAGTACATTACTGCCGCGGTCTATAATGGCTACTTTGCTGGTCGCGCTGATGATGGCCGACAGCGCAGCTCCAGGCCAACACTGCGCGGTCAGCGTGCAGCACTTGATGTACAAGCTGAGATAAAGGCCGAGACCGTAGGTCGAGGCCTTTCTTTACAGCGAGGACAGCAAGGGCTGCTATGATGACCAAACTGGAAGGCCTAGAGCGTAGCTAGGCTAGTTGTAAGCAATCACACCGTGACCAGCGAAGCAGTCATAGTGGGCCAAGGCTTGCATAGTGCTTTATTCAAAAATGCAAGTACCTAATCTAAATAAAACCAGCAAGTAATTTAAATAAAATATATATTTAAAACGTAGAAACGTCAATATAGTGGCCGGTAATGTTTTGCCGGTCTGTTAGAGCGACCAGCAAAACTTTGCCGGCCGCTCCTTGAAACAGAACGGCAAGGTCGACTTTGCTCAAACAAGGTTGTCAAAATAATGAGCATTAGTAATTTTGAGTAAGGCATTTAATTAAATGTGGATACATTAATGTGGACACAATTGATATAAACGGTTGTATGAACGTTAGGACTTTCGTTCTGGCTAGGACCTGGCCGTCCGCTGGCTAGGATCGAAATTGTTAATTACCCCAGCAAATGTGTTGCTCAGTTTTCTTTTTCTGCTTTTTGCAGTTGCGGCGACGCTACCATTTCTATTCAAAGAGCTTCCATTAATTAAGTCTTTGCTGACCAGCGCGTGCGATTTTTGAATGTCACCGATGAGTTTGATATCACTAGTGAGAAAAATATCACCGATGACCAGAAAATCACCATTTATCAAAAGTCCTATTTTTGAAGTCATATGTGTCAAATAATTTCTCATTCACAAAAACCCCTTGATGATCAAAAAGTGATGTTTAATACACTTTTGCTCATAAGTTAAGTTCCTTTGGCCAGTTTTAAAATATAAATATCGCATGAATCTTTTTTGAATACTTTCTACACGTGTTCTGTGTACCTCATATCTGGGATTCCATATTTGTGATGCGTACTCCAAGAGGCTACGAACATACGAAAAACATAAAATTTTGAGGGTTTTTCATAATAATATCATTCTGTGAGGGCAGAGTTTTCGGTCATCTGTACCCCTAGTGTGAGTTTTCTAACTATTACTTTGCGTTTGAGTTAACTAAAATTTGTATGGGAAATGGTACAGCGCTCCAAGCGGAAATTTTAATAACTAGAAATGCGGTCGTGTGATTGGTCAAAATGTTGACGCGGTAGTAAAGTTAACGCGAAAGTAAACGTTAAAAAAACTCACACTAGGGCTACTGATGGAGTTGTTCGGCGGATGGCTTGTGGAGAATGATATTTCTTTACATGAGTTGACTGCGGATGGGCTTGTCTAGCGATCGGAGGGTCGGATCTTATATATAATACCTACCTATTTTTAATGTTTTGTTTTCATGTTTTTAGCTGTGTCCTTTTAATATGTATATGTTTTTCTTTGTGTAACAGTTGTTTTAGATTTAATTTATATTTGCTTTCTCTGCTTTGTATATTTACCTACTCTGCTTTGTATAATTCTTTATTTGACTTTTATGTTCAGGGATAGCCCACTCTCGAATATATTGCATATTTAAATTTTGTTGTAATTTCCATGTTAAGTGAATGAAATGTTCTTTTGGAAATAAAGATTCTTTAAACCTAAAGGAAAATATCAACAATTACAAAAAATATTAATTATTATTTATCTAAATATATATAACTCAAAGATGACTGACATAGTGATCTATCAACGCACAGCCCAAACCACTGGACGGATCGCACTGAAATTTGGCATGCAGGTAGATGTTATGACGTAGGCATCCGCTAAGAAAGGATTTTGATAAATTCTACCCCCAAGGGGATAAAATAGGGGATGAATGTTTATAGAATAAAATAGTTTGTATGATAAAAAATTAACTATTCCACGCGGACGAAGTCGCTAGCACAGCTAGTTATGTATAAATATCATAACATATAACATTCGAATACTACTTAATTTAAATTATGTAATTTTTAAATAAAAAATTTATGTACATTTGTTTGACAACACCACTATAGTGCCTCGGAGAGCACGTTAAGCTGTCGGTCCCGGTTTCACTATACCAACTTGTGAAACTGTTTATAGATGGGTTATTGAGTCTATTCAAAACATCGCAACGAGCCACTAGCCACTTATTCGGTGTAGACTCATACCATCGGCTACGACGAGGTGGGATTAAAACCCCTCCGCTGGGTACCCTGGGGCCGTCTAGGCGGTCTCGGGCGCCGTAAGGCACCCGTGATGATACATTAAATTATGTCTTAAATAAAGAAAAAAAACGATTCCGCGTTACCTAGTTGATCTTATAATAAATTTATAATTAACTGTCCCGATGATGATATAAAATAAGCGCCATCTATTTAATTATCGAAGAACTACTAACAAGAAGGACGCAAACTTGCTCATATAGAAACCAAACGATACGATAAACAACCAAAAGTCGTAATGATTCGACAAATGGTGGTAAAAAAATTTGTGTGCTACCTAAACGCCATCTTTGATATTTTAAAAGTACTAGAAGGATCGTAAGCTTGCATTCGATGCACTTGAATGCAAAATTATTCGATAGTTAACTGATAGAGGGCGTTATAAGCGCCCTCTATTTAATTATCTAAGGGCACTAGTTTAATTTATTATGCAATAATAATAAATATTATAAGCAAAACATGGCATTACTCATAGAAAACCAAACAATTCGATACCAAGTGTAAATGATTACCGTGAGGTGGAGCAAAAGCGAACATTATTATTGTAACATCTTTTTAAGACCTTTTGTTCTCAAATAAACGATTTTGACTTTTGACTTTGATTCGCCAAATGGCCGACATGGTTGTAAAAAATAAGTGCTTCCTAAGCGCCATCTTTAAATTTAGAATAGGACCACGAAAGCCGTAAACATGCGCTTGTGTGTATATAAATGAAATGATTCAAGAGTAAACTGATAGAGGGCGCTATTAAAAACAACATTTTCGTAAAACTGGCCGAGGGCGATGAAAAATATTAGTCATCTTTCAATATAAAAGAACCTTTTTAGACTATCTAAATTTAAATTTGTTATAAATATCATGTCACGATATTTAATGCAATAAATATGTATAGTTTCGTGGACTTAGTGGTAAAACTCTTTCTGTCCTATTTACCAAACTTCAGACGATATGTAAATAACAATTCATACACATATACATGTAAATAACAATTCAAACACTATTGTTCATAATTTTGTTTATAGTATTTTATTGAAAGAATAAATTTATGCATTTTATACCTTAATACCCAAGCATTTAAGCAACGTTAATGTAATTAACAGCAAATTCTTGGAGCTACCGAATAATTTAAATGTCAGCGAAAGCCTTATTAATCATTACTACAATACCAAAGTCACTGACCTTTCATTCGAGTTTAAACAAGTCGATGAATCACATATTTTTAAAATTATTAAATCAATTAAAAGCAACGCTTGTGGGTGGGATCGTATAACAATAACCATGATAATGCTGACACTTAATTACACGTTACAGACCATCACTAAAATTTAAATACATGTATTAGTCATAAAATCCTCCCCTTACAATGGAAACATGCTTTAGTGCGACCTCTACCAAAAAAACAGCCAGTGGTTGATTTTAAAGATTTACGACCAATAAGCATTTTGCCCTCATTATCAAAAACTTTAGATAAACTTTTATTTTCTCAATTAAATACTTACTTTATAACAAACAATTTTTTGCCTCAATTTCAGTCAGGTTTCAATCGGGCACAGCAATCAATTTCGGGCACATCATAGTACCTCTACGGCCCTGCTTGAAATTACAAATAACTTACTTGGCGGGTGAGATAAAAGACAGGCATCTATTCTAGTCTTACTGGATTTTTCTAAAGCCTTTGACTGCCTAAATATAGCACTACTCATCTCAATACTATATTCATACGGTCTCAGCAATAACGCGCTTCAACTTATTACCAGAGGCTCTACCATGGGTTTGCGCATTTTAGAACGTAACGTATTCATTTACGTATACGTGAGCAACAACCAATAGGATCGCTTTATTTTTGGTAACAGGATTAAATACAGGGATCCTATTGGTTGTTGCTCACGTAAACGTATACAAATACGTTACGTTTCTACAATGCGCAAACCCATGGTAGAGCCTCAGCTATCTAACCGATCGCAGTCAAACTGTACTTCTAACGAAAGCAGATGCTTCTGATGACATCTCGCTTACCAAAAGTATTAATAGAGGAACCCCGCAAGGGGCAATAATGTCCCCGTTATTATATGCGATATACACATCATACATACACAAATTTATTAATAAATGCCAATATCACCTTTACGCTGATGATACACAAATACTAAATTCATTCTTACCGTGCGATACAATACGGGCCGTCGGCGAAGTAAACGCTGACCTAGAAAGAATTTATCACTTTGCACAATCACACTGTCTTACATTAAACGCTGCAAAATCACAATACATCATAATAGGTAATAAACAACAAGTAGCTAAAACTCTTCAATATAGTCCTGTCATACAAATCAACAATCAGCCAATAGCACGTACGGGTACTGCAAAAAACCTTGGACTACATTTTGACGAAAATCTTAAATTCGATAAACATATAAATGAAAAATCTAAATTATGTTTTGTCACTTTGAAATCATTATATACTATTCGAGACTTTTTAGACATAAAAAATAGAATTTATTTATGCGAATCACTAGTTTTATCTAAGATAAGTTACTGCGACGTGGTTTATGGGCCGTGTTTATTACTGAAAACTGCAAACAAAGTGCAACGCATTCAAAACAGCTGTATTAGATACTGTTTTAATGTATGGACATTAAAACAGGAGGAACCACATAACTCCATATTTGGTGGAAAACAACCTACTCAAAATGAAATATAGACTAGATTTGCACATGCTCAATTTAGTGTTTAGGGTTATAAAAACTAAAACACCGGCCTATCTACACTCGAGATTTGAATACTTAAGGTCCAGCCGCAATGGCCCGATAATGAAAGGGCAAACACATTTTAGTAAAAAATATAAGGGCTCCTTTGTATTAACGGCAAGTCGATTGTGGAATCGGTTACCGCTAGAATTAAGAAGTATGGAGAATCCAACAAGTTTTAGAATTAAATTAAAAAAGTGGTTGATGCAAGCATAGGAAAAGGAAATGAAGGATACATTCATAATTAGTACATAGTAATTTTGTATTTTGTATTTATTTTTGCCATTTATTTTATTTTCTATCTTTGTATCGTGTAATCTTACCTGGACATTTTATATATGTATATAAAATATAATATATTTAATATAATTGATAGGCGAATAAGTAATTGTAAACAGCTCACAACAAAAATCGATTAGATTCGTGGAGTAAATACAGTGAAAATAAACTTCCACCAAAACAATCATTTTATAATAGCCTAACTTTTTCACATATATCTAACGAAGATTTTGCAAGAGCGAAAAATATATGGAAAATATTTAAAATTCAGAATATCGGAGAGTATACCGATCTATATTTAAAATCTGACGTCTTATTGTTATGCGATGTATTCGAAAATTTTAGAAACACTAGTATAAAATACTATAAACTCGATCCAGCATATTATGTTACAACTCCTGGTTTAAGCTGGGATGCAATGTTGTTATTTACAAATGTAAAATTGTATTTAATTAATGATATTGAAATATATGAGTTATTAGAAAGAGGTATACGTGGTGGTCTAGCACAATGCTCGCTTAGACATGCAAAAGTTAAATAATAAATATTTACCAAATTTTAAACAATCTAAACCGTCTACATATTTAATTGATCTAGATGCAAATAATTTGTATGGACATTGTTTAACAAAGAAAATGCCCATTTCCGGTTTCAGATTTTTATCCAGTAGTGAAATAAATAGTATCGATATTTTAAACATTTCTGATGACGCAGATTATGGATACATTTTAGAGGTTGATCTGATGTACCCTGATTATTTACATAATACTCACAGTGATTTACCGGTTGCGGCTGAGAAATTTATTCCTGCTGGTGGTAAAACACCGAAATTGATAGCTAACCTATACGATAAGTTCAATTATATTATTCATTATGTTCATTTAAAAGAATGTGTAAAACATGGCTTATTATTAACAAAAATTCATCGAGTTTTAACTTTTCGACAGGAAAATTTCTTAAAGAGTTATATTGAT
The DNA here is from genome assembly GCA_947458855.1 of Monopis laevigella. Taxonomy (NCBI): domain Eukaryota; kingdom Metazoa; phylum Arthropoda; class Insecta; order Lepidoptera; family Tineidae; genus Monopis; species Monopis laevigella. The sequence goes on along the minus strand of OX381587.1, from coordinate 171,075 downwards.
CTAAATACTCAATTAAGACAAAATGCGACCTCAAACTTCCAAAAATTTTTTTTTAAACTTCTTAATAATGCAATTTTTGGAAAAAGAGAGAGAATAGACGTAAACAAGTTGATGTAAAATTAGTGACTATATGGAATGACTGTAAAAATAAAACTAATAAATATATAGGAGCTGAAAAACTGATTATGAAACCAAACTTTGCAAGTATTTCTATATTTAGCGAAAATTTTGTAGCAATACAATTGAAACGTGAAAATATTATGTTAGATCGCCCAATTTATATAGGATTTTCGGTTTTAGAATATTCTCAAGTTCATATGTATCAATTTCATTATAATTTTATTAAATCTAAATATAATAATGCAAAACTATGTTATACAGACACAGCAGCTTCTTATATTTTATAGAAACTAAGGATTTTTTGAAGATATGAAAAATAATATTGTTGAATTCGATACAAGTAATTATAAATGTAACAATTTATATAATATGCCCATAGTTAATGCTAGAATTCCTGGGTTATTTAAAGATGCATCAATAGTTGAATGAAAAAAAAGCAACAATAGTGGAAAGGGAAATAAGAACTTTAAAAAATAAATTGTATAAGTTGTTTAATTTGAATGGTAATTACAAATGGATTGGAAAACCATTAAGCGACGTTGTTGAATTATACAATCATTCTGTACATCGAACTACTAAATTTAAACCTATAGATATCAATATAAATAATGCAGAAGTGGTAAAAAATAATATTGAAAAATCATATAAAATACTATCAAAATGTTATAAAAACAAGTTATGTAAGAATTAGCAAATATAAAGGAACTTTTAGCAAAGGTTATACACCTAATTGGTCAACCGAAGTCTTTATTATTTATAAAATTAATAATAGTTGTCCTCCAACTTATCAGATAGAAGATCAAAAACGAAACAGAATATTAGGCTGTTTTTATACTCAAGAACTTCAAAAAACACATTATCCCAATACATATTTAATAGAAAAAGTTTTGAAGAAAAGGGGTAATAAATTATTTGTGAAATGGCTTGGTTTAGATGATACTGAAAATTCATGGATAGATAAAAAGGACCTAGTAGATAATCATAATATCTAAGAATGAAATTAAAAAATATCAGTACTATGCTAGTTATGAAAGGAGAAGGACTTGTTAATGATTTAATTAATAAGTTACCAATTGAATTACATTTACCTGGATATAATTATTGTGGGCCAGGTACAAAACTTAAAAAGAGACTGACTAGAGGTGATATAGGGGTAAATAAACTTGATGATTCTTGCAAGCAGCACGACATAGCTTATTCAGATTCTTCAATATTAGAAGATCGACATAAAGCAGTTATATCTGCTTTATGTCGATTACTAGAAATGGCAAAACAGAGAAGTAAATCTAAAGACGCGAGATTGGGTGAAAAATTGGCATCTCGATTGGTAAGCAGTGTAATGAAGACAAAAATAAAAGGAGGTTTTGGTTTAAAGACATTTAAATTGGGAGTTAGAGCGCTTCATAATCAACTTAAAAAAAAAAACGGGTAGCCTATATAAAAAAAAAATACTGTAAATATTTTAATAGTTTTGGAAATTTAAAACCGCCAATAGAATTAATAGATTATTTGAACACTGAGAATATTTTCTATAATTACAACAGATATCAAAATTTAAATACAGTAAAGTGTGGGCACTTGTGTCTAAATTATCTAAAAGAATTTTGGTGCTCTTCCAGAATAATAAAAAATATATAAATAAAACAAAAAAAAATCATATTCCTTATCTCTAAGTAGTTACAGCCCTACCGTATTTAATAATTATTCTCCGGCATTGCTACTTAGCGGTGAATATGAATGTGGGCTTCTATACTTTTCCACGTTTAACTCTATCCCGAATATAGATGCTGGATGCATCTATATTCGGGATAGAGTTAATCGGGATAATAAATTTTATTACGGTTCTAATGGAGTCATAGAAATACCTGAAGGATCTTACGAATTGCCCGATATAAGTAAATATTTACAAAATAGTATAGACTGTAGATTTGAATTAACATGTAATAATAATACTTTGAAAACAACTATCATATGCTCTGAAGATATCCGCTTCGAGAAAGAGGGAACAATCGTTAAAATGTTAGGATTTGGAAAACAAACATTGGAAGCTAATAAATACAACGAATCATGTTATCCGGTAAACATTCTCACAACAACCGTCATCAGAATCGAATGTGACATTATAAGCGGATCATTCGTAAATGGAAAACCTACTCATATTATTCATGAATTTGTACCTAATGTAACTTCTGGTTACAGGATCATAGAAATACCGAAAAACGTTCTTTACTTTCCGGTAAACCAACAATCTATCAGCTGTATTAAACTACAAATATTAGATTCTGAAAACAAATTATTTAATTTTAGAGGAGAAGAGATTCAATTGTGATTACATTTAAGAAAAAAAAATTTTGGATTTCAATAAAAACTCAATTCCTTATAAACCAACAGTCATTCTTACAAGTAATAAGGGTGGACATAAGCTAAGAAAGAAATTAACTAAAGAAAACAAACAATTTCTTAAGCTTATCAGATTGTTATAATGAGTATTTTAAATATAACCGCATCTATTAATAAAGATAGTTCTATAGAAAATTTTGAGTACCATTCTTATAAACCGTATGTAACTAGTGTTAACAAAAATGATGAAATACGTATACCGATTAACCAGCAAGACTTGTATATATTACCATCAGCGTGCACTCTGTATATAGAAGGTACAGCTACAATTTCCAAAAATGGTACTAAAGAAAAGGTTGATAAAATTCTTTTCTCAAACAATTCACCATTATTTTTGTTTCAAGACATCCGTTATGAATTAAATGGAATTGAAATAGATAAAATTAAAAATTCTGGTTTAACGACTACAATCAAAGCATATTTATCTATGAATCAAAACGAGTCAAGGGCGTCTAAATTATGGGGTTGGGATATTGAAGGGAAAGAAAGTAAGATGAGCGGAAACTTCGCCGTCTCAATTCCTCTTAGCAGAATATTAGGATTTGCTGAAGACTATGATAAAATAAACAGAGATCACTTACTATTAAAAATTTTGGTTGTACTTCATCTGTGTCACAACCCGATCTAACCAAATTGAAGGTAAATAAAGATAATGTTACACCAAGAAAAAGAAAAGAACGCGAATTCGAACACGAAATACAGCAGGAGTTAAAGAATTTTAGAGATGAAATCATGACATTTATGGTGGAATTTGGTTCTAAACAAAATGAAAAATTGTCATTATTATGTAGTGATGTTTCTATAATAAAAAATCAAATTAATGAGGTTAAATTAGCAAATGAAAAATTGACAATGGAACATGATCAATTAAAGTTGGATATGGAGAACTTAGTCATGAATTTAGGAAAGACTTCGAATCGAATATTAACATTAGAAACAGATGTAAATAAATGCAAAGACCAATTTAAAACGTTATCGTACACTGCAGCAGGATGTAATCAAAGTACTTCAGAATATGACATTTTTGTACGTGAGATTGAGGATAGACTAATTAGGGTTGTAACACGAATAAATTTTGTGTTACATTCTATATGCCTATCTACACAATTAATTTTGAACCTTCCCGCTAATCTCTTATCAGGAATTTACTACTGCCATCTGTTGTCAATTATTTGTACTACATTGTACAGAATAGTCACCTGGTATTTTAACTCATATTTTTATATAACTTACTATTTCTACTTATAAATATTTAAACAATATAATAAAAATTCCTTTAATATATTTATAATATTCTATTTATGTCAATTGAAATGAACGCTTACTTGAGTTTATAATTTTTTAATAATAGCAACCCTGAGACACTAGTCAATTTTGAATTCTTCGTTGAAAACATTTTTACAGATACCAACAAGTTTGGTTTATTGTGTTTTGTCTAAATGGTGGGTAGAATTAACACCTAGATGAAAGCAATAAAAGGTCGCTTCTCGACCATATAAAGGGTTTTACAGTCATGGAGCGAGCAAAAGAAACATGTTCATTGTTAGTGCATTGCGGCCATGGTGCCAACACATTCTTGAGTGATAAAGTGCCTCCGGATATAGACTTCTAGATCCTCTCATGTAAGTAATCATGTGCATACACACCACATTCAATTCTACCACATTTGTGTAAAGCATAGGCTGATTATTGCTTGTTTCTTGCACAGACTCTGCTGCAACATTCTGCTGTAACATTCTGCTGTGCAATCCACCTGCTGTCACAAACACACATGCATCTACACTGCGTTCTGCCACTATCACTCATCTACTGCGCTATTGAGTTTCTCTTCTACTGCCTGGTCACACCCTGGTGCTGACGTGCCTGGAGTTCAAGCCTGCTTGGAGTACTAGAGGGACACTGCTGCAAGCTCCTGGCCATAGCTGAGGTTGTCTCATTCTTAATCTTAAATTTCTAAATGATAACTACCTAATATACAAGTAAATTCATCATGTGTTCTGTGTTCAAGGGTACACCTACTAAACTATCTACTGCTTGATTTTTGTACTTTGCAAGCCTCTGCTACTTATTATACTACTCTAGTAAAGTGCATGGCGCCCATCTACTTACCTCTTGAACATAGACAAACTTAATAGTAACTTATTTTCTGTACAAATTAACTTAGGGTCTTGGAGACCATAGCTGTGAGAATGTCTGGGTGATAATCAAAAGGCTTCACCCACACCCTGGTTCATACTTACAAACTAATAGTAATCTGTACAATTTGTGAAACTCAGTGTTTAATATTTCTAGTGTAACTTTATTTAACTTAACTCTTAGCATAGTGCCATTCACAACTGCAGGTGAAAGCACTATAAAGTATTGTATTCAAACCCTTAGAATAAAGCTTTAGAGCTGTGAAGCGGTGACAGCACAGGAGTGCCAGCTCATCACACATTGTTGATTGTTACCTCTTAAGTCTTTTTTTTTATTATTAACTAATCTAACCATTCTATTGTTCACCTGTTTAGGCTTGTGTATTTTTTTAAATATATATCTGTTTCCTTCATTTTCACAAAATCTGAGTTCATAATTTCACTTCCTCTTAGGCTGCCTTTATATAGTGACTTTGGCCTTCTTCTCAGCTTAATATATATATCCAATTTAATAAAACTACAGAATCTCTTATCATTATTTATTGGTATATTGCTTTTAATGCTGAAAATAAGGCTGAAACACCCACTACCAAAATACTATGTTATATTGGCGCCCAACGTGGGGAAAAAATAAGAGGGTACAAGATTAGTAAAAGCTGTGTGAGTGTAGAGTGTACCTAGATGTGGTTAATCAAAATTTACCAAAGGACAAGGAACCACTCGCAAACATACCTCAACCACATAGGGTACTACACACACTAGACACTAGGGAACCACTTCAACCAACACAACACAAACAACATTGGCAACCAGCTAAATCTAATTTTACTTGTTTAAAATGTGGTGGTAACCATAGTAGTGTACACTGCAAAACTTATCCTACTATAATTTGTCTTAGGTGTAAAAAATCTGGAACTTTAACTAGGAATTGTGATTGTTCAAAAAACTAGCTTATAGGTCAGATGTACACAAGAGTTCTGGAACTTATTATAATACAAATATTTCCAAAACTACTTTTAATACTGTTAATACTTTTAAGTGTTATTCTGACCAGGAATGGCAAAACTGGCTTACTTATTTAAAAACTTTCTTTTCTTCTTACAAAACTAATACTCTCTTTTCTAATCACCACTTAGATGACAGAGGTTTTATAAAAATCTCAATCATTGGTCTTGAGTGTCTTGCTTTGGCTGATACCGGAGCAACCACTTCCGTCATCAGTGAAACAGCTCTAAATACTTTATTACAAGCTGGACTGTCAACTAAAATCGAGAGTACTAACTCTATTTCTCTTAAAGTAGGCAACAATGCTCTGCTTAATATCCTAGGTTCAGTAGCTTTACCTATAGTATATAATGGGACTCTACAGATCATTCATTTCCAAGTTAGCTCTGATATCAATACACCATTGATATTAGGGGTGGATGTACTTAGGTCATTTAACTTGTGTTCTGATGTTTTGAAACCCAACTCACATACTCTCTCTATTTTATGCCAACACTCACTAACTGACAACACTACTCACCTACATGACTACTTAGACTTAGATGACTCTCAACGACTACTTATTGACAAAATTGTCAAACTCTACTCTACTATAGCTGCTACTGACTCTAAATTAGGACTGACCACTTTAGAGGAACACTACATTGACACTGGCGACCTTCCACCTGTAAGACAGAAATACTACCCTATACCCTTTCATCATAAAAAATATGTAGAGCTCGAAATAAATAAAATGCTCGAACTAGGAATCATAGAGAAAAGCAACTCGCCATGGAACAGCCCTATACTAATAGTTCCCAAGGCCAATAGGGAACATAGACTATGCCTTGATAGTAGAAAACTTAATAGTATTACTAAAGTAGACTCTTACCCAATGCCTCATGCTCAAAATATCCTAGACTCTTTAAATAATGCAAAATTTTTATCTTCTATAGACTTAAAAAGTGCTTTCTTTCAACTTAACTTGGAAAAATCCTCTAGGGAAAAGACTTGCTTTTCTATTCCAGGACTAGGAGCATTCCAGTTCTGTAGAATGCCTTTTGGTCTTGTGAATGCGACTGCTAGAATGATGCGTCTCATGGACAAAGTCTTTGGCCCGGAATTTGATGGTAAAATCTTCTACTATGTTGATGACATCATCCTGGTTAGTTCTTCATTCCAAGAACACCTAGACTTACTTATAGCTTTTAAGAAACTGCAGGAAGCTGGCCTTACTATTAACTTTGATAAATCTGTCTTCTGTAGATCTAGCCTGCGTTTCTTGGGGTATGTTGTGGATAGAAATGGACTACGTACTGACTGTGACAAAATAAAACCTATACTTGCCTATCCTACTCCTACAACTCAAAAGGACGTAAGACGCTTTCTTGGAATGGTCTCTTGGTATCGTCGATTCATTAAGAATTTCTCTGAAGAAACTGCTTCTCTTAATAAATTGACGAAGAAACTACCAAAAGGTCAAAAATTCAACTTTGACAATGACGCTCTGACTGCATTAGACAAAATCAAAGGTCTTCTTATCTCTGCTCCTATTCTCTCTATACCTAAATTTGACCGACCATTCATACTCAACACTGACGCTTCTGACAAGGGACTGGGAGTTGTGTTATCACAACTAGATGATGACAACAACGAACACCCTATCGCTTATGCTAGCAGGACTCTTTCAAGGACCGAAAAGAACCATTCTACAACTGAAAAAGAACTAAATGCTTTACTTTTTGGCTTAGAAAAATTTAGAGGTTACATTGAAGGTTCGCCGTTTCAAACTACAGTCTATACTGATCACAGTAGTCTGAAGTGGTTAGTAAGCTTGAAAAGTCCCACTGGTAGACTTGCTCGATGGTCACTTAGGTTATCTCAATTTAATTTTAAAATTGAATATCGTAAAGGTTCTGAAAATGCCCTTCCTGATGCTTTATCTCGTGCTCCTATTAACTCCATTCTCTCTAACATACAAAACTACTCACAAACGACTGACAATTGGTATCTCTCTAAACTACGAAATATAAAAGACAGACCTGACAAATACCCTGACTGGAAAGTACTCAATGACCGACTTTACAAAAGAATCAGACAAAAAAATCCTTTGACTGTGGATTGTGAATGGAAACTTGTCATACCACAGGAATATAGACAAGACATTATAAGACAACTCCATGAACCTCTTTCAGCTGCTCACTTGGGCACCTTCAAAACTCTAAAAAGAATCAGACAATCTTACTTTTGGCCAAAAATGCACACAGACATCGGCAAATTTGTCAAAATCTGTCAAACTTGTCTAACTTACAAAAGTACTAATGAATCACCTCCTGGACTTATGACAAATCCAAAAATAATTCTCCGACCTCACCAAACTATATGTACTGATATCTTAGGACCCCTACCTAGATCTTATGCAGGCTATAAATTTATTTTGGTAGTTGCAGACTGCTTTACCAAACATACTAATATTTTTCCTATGAGAAATTCACTAGCTAAAACTGTTGTAAATATTATAGAAAATCAGTATATTTTAAAATTTGGAGTTCCTCAAACTATTATTATGGATAATGGACCTCAATATATCTCTAAACTCATGACCAACTTAATAAATAAATACAAAATACCTAATGTCTTTTATAACTGTCGCTTCTTACCTCAAAACAATCCTGCTGAAAGGATTAATAGAGTCATTGTTACAGCACTATCTTCCTATGTAGGTACAGACCATAGACAGTGGGCTGAAAATCTGCCTGGTATTGAATTTGCCATCAATACTGCTGTCCATGAGATAACTGGATACAGCCCTTACTTTCTTAACCATGGACGGGAAGCCATACTGTCTGGGGACTGGTATAAAGATGGTACTGTAAAGGACTCTGAGTTACTGTTTACTGATAGGGAACCTTATGCTAACACTTTAACTCACCTCAAAGAAATATTTGCCTCAGTTCAGGTACACTTGAACAAATCTTACATCCGCAACAAACACTACTATAACAAAAATAGGCGTGATGTAGAATATAATGTAGGGCAAATAGTTTGGAAAAAAGAATATCCTTTATCTAATGCTGACAAGTACTTTGCCAGCAAGCTAGCTCCTAAGTTTCTTAAGTGTAAAATCACTAAGAAAATATCACCACTGTCTTACATCCTAGAAGACTTTCATACAGGTAAAAACCTGGGAACTTGGCATATCAAGGACATACTAAAGTCTAGTCCTTGCTAATGCACTAATTTAAACTAGATATCTTAGGTCTTATGTAAACCCTAACTTATTATTCTAGATCTCTTAAAACCTACTTCTCTTTATCTAACAAAAATAAATATATATATATATATATATATCTTTACTTAGGTCTCAACCTAGCCAAACCTAGGTCTCCTTAGGTCTATAATACATCAAAAAAAAAAAAATTTTTTTTTTTTCACTAACTTAGGCGACTGCTCTCGTTTTCCCTCGTGAATTTAATTAATTGCTGTCCCCTCTTGCTGGTCAATACTGATCAAACTCTTGATATAAACACAATATTTTATGTAATTATAATTATGTAACTGGTATACTTAGTTTATTTTATATATAAACACAACTGCTTATGTATGTATATATACAAATATTTCACTCCCAACCCAAAGATTGAAAGATTTATTTATGTGAGATGAACTCTAAGTGATAGAGAATGGAAAGGTTTTTTTAATATTTTTATTATTAGGCGCCAAAATAGATGAAGCATGCAAGGAAGTATACAGGGAGCATGAATGAATAATAACTTATTATAATATTATTTTATTTTACACATTACACTCCTTACACTCTGACATAATGCCATGCAAATCTCAGCTGGGTGGTTGTAAAATACACATGATAAGAATTTATGTGGAAACCTTATTGACCTTTGCTGACATTATAGACTGCACACACACATAACAATGTAACATTTTTTTGTAATGACGACTAGGTGTTCCCTAACCCAACTGACGACGAAAAGTTTTCGAGACTGTATTTGTATAGGGGTGGTAAGAATTAAATTCCAAACGAGCATTTCGAACTTGACAGAATCATGCAACTAACCTTTTTATCCGTGACACGTCGAACGGGTTCCCGCACTGTGCACAGTACACTTTCTTTCAGTAGTAACTATTGTCTTTGTGGTGATGAGTCCGAGATCAGCGCTTCGGTCGAATACGAACAGACCGGCGCTTCGGCGGGCGTCGTCGTCGAATATCGAATGTTGACGAACGGGCGCGGGCGATGCTTGCGGATTACAGACTGCCGGCGCCGCGACTTGGCGCGAGTGGATGACCGAGCGCGCGCGCATGAATTTTAGGGTAGTACAAGAAACGTCGCATTCAAAAACACTCGTTCGAGAATTTGAATAGGAAATTACGAACACCGCCCACCGTTAAAATATTATTTTAACGAATGGAGAAAAAGTATATAGGAAGTTCATGTGAACTCGAAAGATATAAAGGAAAAACAAATAGGAAAACAAACAATACGAAAGGAAAAAGGAAAGGAAAGTGAATGTACATATACAAACTAATTATAATGTATAGGCAACGGACATAGTTTATGTACCGGCCTTCGAAGATATCCTTGTGTAGTTTTAAGAACTACCGAACGAACTACTCCGTCCTTTGAAGGATGAACCTCAGTCACACGGCCCATTTTCCATTGTAATGGCGCCGCATTCTCATCTTTTATTAAGGCGAATGAGATATAAGGCCTATGAGAATATTTTCTATGGAATTTGTCCATTTGCCACGTTGCTGTAGGGTATGCAAATATTCGCTGTGCCACCGATTCCAAAACCGTTGTACAAATTGTTGAACCATTTGCCACCTCGTAAGCCGATTGATATTAAGATCTTGGAGATCTGGTTCTGGCAACGAATTGAGAGGTGCCCCTATCAGAAAATGCCCGGGTGTTAGAACCTGTAGGTCATTAGCGTCCGAACTTAATGAACATAAAGGTCGCGAATTTAAAATACTCTCGATCTGAGTTAATAAAGTGGATATTTCTTCGAACGTTAGTATTGACTGCCCTACAATCCGAATTAAATGTGATTTTACTGACTTAACGGCTGCTTCTGCTAGACCATTGAAGTGAGGGGCAGCCGGTGGGTTGAAATGCCACTGAATATTGTAATTTGATAAATCATTCGAAATTATATTTTGATTTGACTTAACAAAATTAAATAAACTTTTGAGCTCCTTACTAGCTCCAACGAAATTTCTACCGCAATCACTAACTAAATCTGAACAAAGGCCTCTCCGGCTAACAAAACGTCGAAGAGCAGCCAAGAACGAATTTGTGGTTAGATCTGAGACCAATTCAAGATGAACCGCGCGAGTACAAAGGCACACGAAAACTGCGATGTACGATTTACTAACTTTAGAATTTCGAGCGGTATAGAATTTAGTAGTGATTGGACCAGCGTAGTCTAGGGCTACTTTTACAAACGGTCGTAATTGTTGCACGCGAAAATCAGGAAGGTCTGCCATCAACGGCTCAACTGATGATGCTTTATGGCGATAACATTTGGTACACATGAAAATACGTTTTTTAACAACCCGCCTAGCTGATAAAATCCAATATTCTTGGGCAAGGTATGTTAACGTTGCTTGTAAACCAGAATGTAAATTTATTCGATGACAATAATCAACTAACATATTAGTAAAACAACTATCAGCTGGCAACAAGATAGGATGTTTACGACCAAAATCAAACTTTGAATGTTTGATACGTCCACCTACTCTAATCAGTCCTTGATCGTCAAGGAAAGGATTAAGACGACGGATTAAAATCGAACAAGGTTTATTAAGGTTAAAATTTTTTATATCAGAATCAAACCAATGACTCTGCAATAAACGAATTAAAGTCTGTTTACTGTCCCTCAATTCTCCAACCGATAAGGAGCCGAGCTTAAGAGATTTCAATCGACAGACTCTTACAAAACGTTGACAATAAGCAACGACTCTTACGAGTTTATTAAACGACGAATATTGAACGAAAATATTTGGTTCTTCCTTACGATCAACAACAAGCGAGACGACTTGCTTTGATCGACGTTCAGGAACCTCTGAAAGGTTTTGATCGATTGAAGAAATCGGCCAATAATCCTCTGGTTCCATTAACCAAGCTGGACCAGACCACCATAATTTATAACCCAGAATCTGTGAAGGTAATAAACCACGAGACGCACAATCAGCAGGATTGTCACTAGAACGAACGTGTCTCCAACACTCTGGAGCTATCACTTCTTGTATTTGCGCAACTCGATTTGCTACATAAGTTGCCCAATTATGGGGTGAGGCTCGTAACCACGTTAATACGATGCTTGAATCGGTCCAAGCAAATTCTGAAGCAATATGAAGTTGCGGCTTTAAAACTTTACGAACAAAAACGAATAACTTAGAGAGTAGTAAAGCTCCACATAACTCCAAACGAGGCAATGACAATCGCTTCAAAGGTGCGACTCGACTTTTGCTAATAAGAATAGCCACGCCGATGCTACCGTCCGAACGAACGAAACGAATATAAATAACGGCAGCGTAGGCGGACTCCGAACTATCACAAAAGCCGTGAAGATCGCATTCACTTTCCTTTGCAGGAATGTATCGCGAAATACTTAACGTGGATAGAGACGGAAATTCAGATCTGAAACGGTTCCATTTCAGCCGAATATTTTCAGGAATTTCCGAATCCCAATCAACGCCAGCAAGCCATAACTCTTGAATTATAATTTTAGCAGTGATCACTGTTGGAGATAGAAACCCTAAAGGATCGAATATACGTGCGATCTCTGCTAATATGGTACGTTTGGTTTCTTTAGTATGAATAGGCTTAACTTTATATAAAAAAGTATCATTGGATGGATCCCACACGATTCCAAGAACCTTGGTGGTGTGATCTTCATCCAATGGAACCACAGCTGCTTCTAATTTCGCAACAGAAGATGGAAGATTCTGTAATATTTCATTAGAATTCGAGCTCCACTTTCTTAGCTCAAAACCGCCCAAATTCAATAATGATATTAGTTGAGCTTGGAGGTGAGCTGCTGAATTTACTGAATCGGCACCAGCGATTACATCATCCATATATGTATATAGGCGAAGAATCTCTGCTGCGCCAGGATATGCTTGCTGATGATCGTCAGCTAATTGTTGGAGAACACGAATGGCCAAAAAAGGCGATGAAGCTAATCCGTAAGTGACGGTATTTAATCTGTAGACTCAAGGATCTTCCTCGGGAGCCTCCCGCCACAAAATTAGTTGATAATTTTGATGATTTGGTGCTACCAAAATTTGCCTATACATCTGCCGAATATCTGCAGTGAAGGCAACTTTATGCATCCGAAAACTACATAAAAGTTCTCCCACGTCTTTCTGTAATTTCGCACCAATAAGTTGAGTATCGTTTAAAGATATATTCTTTGAGGATTTCGCCGAAGCGTCGAAAACGACTCGCAACTTAGTGGTCGTACTAGAAGGGCGTAAAACTCCGTGGTGCGGAATAAAATAATGGTTGCCCGAAATGACATTTTCCACAAGTTCCATATGACCACTTTGCAAATAATCTGCCATGAATTCGAAATATAATTGACGAAATTGATCGTCACGAACAAAACGACGTTCTATTGACACTAAACGCTTTAAAGCGAACGAACGGGAAGCACCAAAGTCTGGCTCTTCACAACGAAAGGGTAATGAAACGACATACCTACCTGAAGGATCGCGTGTATGCGAACGAACGAAAATATTTTCACACATTCGATCTTCAGGTGACATGACTTGATGTTCTGGAATCGATTCAACTTCCCAGAACTTACGAACTAAATTGTCAAGATTGACCGAAGCACAAAACGATGAATTAGATTTATCAACCGATGCATGGTTGACAATGAAATTTAAGTTGACTTTTCCAACTAAAAGCCAACCTAACGAAGTAGAGATTGCTAGAGGAGTACCGATAGGTCCTCTGATGCTATCACCTAGAAGAATATCATCATATACATCACTACCAATGAGTATATCTATCGAAGAAGGTTTACAAAATTCAGGATCTGCTAACGTAAGACCATCTAAATGTGTCCACGACTGTGGATTTAACTCATATGAAGGTTTATGAGTGGTGATATTTTCTAAAATTAGGGCACGAAATTCTAAAGGCGAACCATTCCCACGACGGGATTTTATAAGTGATTGTATCTCACCTTTGACGGTTGTTTTTAAATCACCGATGCCATTTATTGGCACGTTTAATTTACGACGCGTCAAACCTAAACGACGTACTAACGAATCAGTAATAAATGAAACTTCTGATCCAGAATCAATTAAAGCTCGCGCTAACTGATATTTTCCAATAGAGTCTCGAATCAAAAGAAGGGCTGTTGAAAGCAGAACTATCTGAGTGCGCGGCTTAAAATTTTTTGTTAAACAAAGAGACGAGACAACGTCACCACTAGCCTCTGGAGCTTGTTCAGGAGCAGAAACCACAAGACTAGCTTCTGATCCACTTGCTTCCTTTGCAAAATGTAGTAGCGTGTTATGATGTGTAGCGCTGCAAATGGTACAACAAATTTTGCTGCAAAAGTCAGTCGGCTTGTGCATAGGTTTCAAACATTTCAGACACAAGTGACTCGACTTTGCGAAGAGAAAACGATCATAGGCTCTCTTTTTCTTAAATTGTTCACATGATAATATATCGTGTGTATTGCGATGGCAACAAGCACAAGAAGATTTAGAGGTAGATGCAACGAACGAAGATGATGATGAAGGTTTGATATGAGAAGACGAATTTTGTTGAGAACGAAAAGACGAAATAGTCTTTGAACTTTCCCATGAAATTATTTCCCGATCGAGAAATTCCCTCAGCTCTCTAAACTTAGGGATGCGATTGGACGTTATGGTTCGTTCGAAATTACGCCTGGTTTCTGGATCTACCTTTTTGTACAACATGTAATACAACATGAAATCCCATTCATTGACTGGAAACCCTAACGACTCCAATGCACCCAAATTTTCGGCAAAACCGATTAAAATAGTACGGAGAGTGGAAGCTGAAGGTGAATTTATAGAGGGTAGTTTATAAAGAACTTCCATATGATGCATCGATATGAGACGTTCATTATTATAGTTGTATTCAAGGATACTCCACGCTTTCTTATAATTAGAATGCGTAAGAGGTAATCCTTTTAACAACTTCGCAGCATCACCACGTATAAATGACAAAAGATATTGGTACTTGGCCACGTCAGATAACTCTGGATTAGAATCGATTAGTGATGTGAACAAGTCATTGAAAGATTTCCATTGTTTAAAATCCCCTGAAAATGGAGGAATTGAAATACAAGGTAGCTTTACTAAACTACGATCCGGTTTAAAATTCCCTGAATTTTGATTATTCTTGTGGAAGTTATTCTTTTCATCGAACTCGTATTGTATGGCCATGATTTCCCGAATCAAATCATTAAACGCCGAACGAATATTAGCATGTTCTGGATCTATAGATTTCGTATTCAAGAATTCCTTTGATTCGATTTCACTTTGAAGAGTTTCGAATTTATCTTGGATGCGCGTTAGACTTGCACACGAAGCCATAAATTTAGGTACAAAATCTAAATTGTCGCGCGCTTCCGAACCTATTCTAACTATAGTATCCAGTTCATGTTCCAAACAGTTACGTCGATGCAAAAGGATGGCTAAATCACAAAATTCGGTTTCGGTAGCCATTATAACTTAAAAATGAGTTACAATTTATATTAATCAAAATAAATAACAAAAAAAAATATATAAAAAAAATTACAAAATGAATAACCAAAAACTATGGTCACCCTACTTTGTCCTAACAAACGTATCAAAACGTGATGGTCACCCTACTTTCTGTGAGTATCATTTATTATAACAGAATGAGGTATATAGGTGGAAACTAAAATCTGGACAATTAATATAATAAACTAATAGCCTACTAATAGGTTAGTATTTATATACCAACTTAACACAACTTTATACAACTTAACTGACTATGTTAGGCTAGTACATATGTATAGTTTGAAAATATTGAATAAAAAATAAATAAATTTAATATTATTAATTTACAATTAAATGTACCTATAGTATAAAACTAATGCCAAAAATATTAATCAGGTACCGTCGCCAACGGGTCTAAATGTATTATTATGAAACTTACAACAAAATATATATGTAGGTATATGAAATAGAAACAAATTTATTTTATCTATATAAGTATTAAATTAAATCACTGCAGGATATTATGCGGTTTATTTTAGAAAGTAAGTATATGTACAACACGAATAATAGGTATGGGGAACGAAAGGTCACTGACTATTTAGTTAGGAATTTATAGAATTATTTGGGTAGAAGGACCATTAATGACGACGAAAAGTTTTCGAGACTGTATTTGTATAGGGGTGGTAAGAATTAAATTCCAAACGAGCATTTCGAACTTGACAGAATCATGCAACTAACCTTTTTATCCGTGACACGTCGAACGGGTTCCCGCACTGTGCACAGTACACTTTCTTTCAGTAGTAACTATTGTCTTTGTGGTGATGAGTCCGAGATCAGCGCTTCGGTCGAATACGAACAGACCGGCGCTTCGGCGGGCGTCGTCGTCGAATATCGAATGTTGACGAACGGGCGCGGGCGATGCTTGCGGATTACAGACTGCCGGCGCCGCGACTTGGCGCGAGTGGATGACCGAGCGCGCGCGCATGAATTTTAGGGTAGTACAAGAAACGTCGCATTCAAAAACACTCGTTCGAGAATTTGAATAGGAAATTACGAACACCAACTAAACTCCTAGTTGGTAACTTGGTTATCATGTCTTAAATAAAACACACATACACATATTTATTATATCAATTGGAATAGGCAAAGGAGCAACTTAAAAAAAAAAAAATTAATAACATTTTTTTTTTCTCTAAGTAGGGCGGTATTGTAACACGAATAAATTTTGTGTTACATCCTATATGCCTATCTACACAATTAATTTTGAACCTTCCCGCTAATCTCTTATCAGGAATTTACTACTGCCATCTGTTGTCAATTATTTGTACTACATTGTACAGAATAGTCACCTGGTATCATTTTAACTCATATTTTTATATAACTTACTATTTCTACTTATAAATATTTAAACAATATAATAAAAATTCCTTTAATATATTTATAATATTCTATTTATGTCAATTGAAATGAACGCTTACTTGAGTTTATAATTTTTTAATAATAGCAACCCTGAGACACTAGTCAATTTTGAATTCTTCGTTGAAAACATTTTTACAGATACCAACAAGTTTGGTTTATTGTGTTTTGTCTAAATGGTGGGTAGAATTAACACCTAGATGAAAGCAATAAAAGGTCGCTTCTCGACCATATAAAGGGTTTTACAGTCATGGAGCGAGCAAAAGAAACATGTTCATTGTTAGTGCATTGCGGCCATGGTGCCAACACATTCTTGAGTGATAAAGTGCCTCCGGATATAGACTTCTAGATCCTCTCATGTAAGTAATCATGTGCATACACACCACATTCAATTCTAACACATTTGTGTAAAGCATAGGCTGATTATTGCTTGTTTCTTGCACAGACTCTGCTGCAACATTCTGCTGTAACATTCTGCTGTGCAATCCACCTGCTGTCACAAACACACATGCATCTACACTGCGTTCTGCCACTATCACTCATCTACTGCGCTATTGAGTTTCTCTTCTACTGCCTGGTCACACCCTGGTGCTGACGTGCCTGGAGTTCAAGCCTGCTTGGAGTACTAGAGGGACACTGCTGCAAGCTCCTGGCCATAGCTGAGGTTGTCTCATTCTTAATCTTAAATTTCTAAATGATAACTACCTAATATACAAGTAAATTCATCATGTGTTCTGTGTTCAAGGGTACACCTACTAAACTATCTACTGCTTGATTTTTGTACTTTGCAAGCCTCTGCTACTTATTATACTACTCTAGTAAAGTGCATGGCGCCCATCTACTTACCTCTTGAATATAGACAAACTTAATAGTAACTTTCTGTACAAATTAACTTAGGGTCTTGGAGACCATAGCTGTGAGAATGTCTGGGTGATAATCAAAAGGCTTCATACCCACACCCTGGTTCATACTTACAAACTAATAGTAATCTGTACAATTTGTGAAACTCAGTGTTTAATATTTCTAGTGTAACTTTATTTAACTTAACTCTTAGCATAGTGCCATTCACAACTGCAGGTGAAAGCACTATAAAGTATTGTATTCAAACCCTTAGAATAAAGCTTTAGAGCTGTGAAGCGGTGACAGCACAGGAGTGCCAGCTCATCACACATTGTTGATTGTTACCTCTTAAGTCTTTTTTTTATTATTAACTAATCTAACCATTCTATTGTTCACCTGTTTAGGCTTGTGTATTTTTTTAAATATATATCTGTTTCCTTCATTTTCACAAAATCTGAGTTCATAATTTCACTTCCTCTTAGGCTGTCTTTATATAGTGACTTTGGCCTTCTTCTCAGCTTAATATATATATCCAATTTAATAAAACTACAGAATCTCTTATCATTATTTATTGGTATATTGCTTTTAATGCTGAAAATAAGGCTGAAACACCCACTACCAAAATACTATGTTATAGGGTAAAGAATATTATCATTCGAGGTGTAAAGGAAGAAAACAACCCTATTAAAGAATTGCATATGACAGACGAGAGAGCTTAAAAATATTAAAATTTATTGATCCCGAACCAAGGACCATATTACGTCTCGGCAAGTATGACGAGCAAAAGTCACGCCCATTAAAGATCTCCTTTGAGTCTCAAGAAATAGCAAAATTAATACTCCGTAAGAAGCCTAAGAATAACAACAACCTAGTAATAACTTCTGATCAAACACCGCTTCAAATTACGAATTTTAGACAAATGAACGCCGAAAATAACATAGCCATTAAGTATATAATTGTCAACACGGCAAAAAACTAAACGATATAAACACAGTTAATGATTTTGAAGAGGATTACGCAAAGAATATTACATACCAACTAACAAGTGATTATGGAGATTTACCAACTACCAACTCAACGCTTAATTTTCTTTATATAAATATTCGCAGCCTAGTTAAGAGGGGTAAATTGGATGAATTAAAGTGCATTTTAAGGTCAACAACAGGTACTGTTCACTTTATATTGTTAACAGAAACATGGATTAAGAATGAATATGAAGCTCAAAGTCGCAAGCTACACCATTACACCCATTACTACAGTTATAGAACTGACCGCATTGGCGGAGGAGTGTCTATTTATGCACATAATAGTATCAAGCATCAAATATTAGAAAGTAATTATGTTGGAAATAATAATTTTCTCTGGATCCATGTAAATACATTAGCCTTAAATGTTGGACTGATATATAAACCAAGTTATACAAATATAGAAGATTTTCTTAATATATATGGTTCACAATTGGAAAAGAACTATAGATCAATAATCTTTGGCGATTTTAACCTAGATTTGTTAGAAAATAGTGCTAAAGTAGATAATTATAAATCTTTATTACTTGAAACTAACTGCAATATATTAAACAAAATAGATATAGAATACTGTACAAGAATAGATAAAGGGATGAGAAAATCAATAATAGATCACGTTTGTTCAAACATAAATAACAATAATTTCCATTTATCTGAAACAAATAAAGTGTGTTAGATGTGTTTCTTACTTGGTAAAATATATAAATTGAAGCTATAAAATTTTATTGCCAAATATTTCGCCTCTCTATGGAGCGGCGTCATCAGTGACAGTGACTGAAGGTCTTTGTCATAAATTTTGAAGAAGTAATTTTATGTCTTTTAGCAATGGTAAAGGCAATGCACTATACAGTTTTGTATTTATTTTTTAGAAAAATATCATCACCACCTAGCCCATCATGGAAAACATCATCAGCATGTTATGTCCATTGTTGGTTCGATATTAATAAATTTACAAAACAAGTTAGACAAAACCTAATGCATTACATTCAGACCAGGGCTATAGTATGCACCAAGCTGCCATATAAAAGAGCTTTCCCATGTTTTTAAATCAATAGACCGAATAGTTTTAGGAAAACTCTTTAATACTCTTACTGTGAAACAATTGTTAAAGGTAGTGTTATGTATACGCGCATGGGTGGGCACAGGTAAAATATTATTAATTTGAGAATCTACTGAATGTCTGTGTCCATTCATGCGAGTACGAAGGGGTGTCGTAGTTTCTCCCACATAAAAACTGTTACAAAATCTGCACTCCAGCATATATACGCAATGAGAAGTAGTACATTGTGCGAAATTTTGTATTTTGATGACAACAGGGTTATGATGAGTTTGTATATTGATATCGGAATTTATTATAGGACATGTTTTGCAACGAGATTGGTTGCACTTGTGTGTACCTAACAATGTGTTATTGCTCCGTGTATTTTTATTTTTTGCCAAAATAGCTTTTAAATTTTGATTTTGTTTATACGTTACACTAGGGCACGTTTCCAAAAGATTTCGTGTAATATTATTATTTTTAAGGATAGAGAAGCTATCCTTTAATAAATTTTGAATTTTGTGTGCCCCGTGGAAGTATGGTATTATAAGCCGAAGGGAATTTTTCTAAAAAATAAATACAAAACTGTATAGTGCATTGCCTTTACCATTGCTAAAAGACATAAAATTACTTCTTCAAAATTTATGACAAAGACCTTCAGTCACTGTCACTGATGACGCCGCTCCATAGAGAGGCGAAATATTTGGCAATAAAATTTTATAGCTTCAATTTATATATTTTACCAAATAATTTCCATTTGGCAGTTATAAATTCCTCGATTTCCGATCAACATCAAATTTACTTAGGTCTAAAGAATACTAAACTTAAAACTAAACCGAAAACTATATATAAGGCAATTGATTATCAAAATTTATATAAAAATATAATAGATCATACACTATATAACCCTAACAATAAATACGAGATCTTAGAACAATATATTAAAACAAATATAAACCACAAGTAATTAACACAAAAATATTGAACAAACCTAGACAAGAATGGATAAATAGGGATATAATTACAGAAATCAAAAAGAGAAATGATATTTGGAATGTACTTAAACGTAGTCAACAGAATGAAACTTATAGAGATGAATTTATTAAACAACGAAATAAGGTAACAAAAATGATAAAAGTGGCAAAGAAGACTTATTACTAAACTGAATTTGAAAAGAGAATAAAAGAGCCGAAGAAGACGTGGAATTTAATAAATGAATTAGCGACTAATAAAACTAAGATCAATTCTGTACCTTCTAAACTAGTTGTAAACTCTATTACGATAACTAATGAAAAATAAATATGTGAACACTTTAATAGTTTTTTTGCCACCATTGGTTCTAAATTGGCTGATAAATTCGCACCAGTTTCTCCATATTTATTAAACGTACCCTCAAATAGAAATATTCTACAACTTTCTCAACTTCCACACTGTTCACAAGATGAAGTAAGCAAAATAATATATAAACTAAATACAAACTCAAGTACAGTCTTTGATAACATTACGACCAAATCTTTAAAATGTATTAGTAATCTTATTGTTGGAAATCTGACAGAATGTATAAATAATTGTATAATACAAGGTACATTTCCAGATAGCCTTAAGATAGCGAAAGTGACACCTATTTATAAAGCAGGGAGCAAATTAGACCCAGGTAATTATAGACCGATCTCTGTCCTACCAATTCTTTCAAAGGTCTTCGAAAGGGTGATTTATAAGAGAATCAATGACTATTTAACTTCAATTAACTTCATCTACCCCAATCAATACGGCTTTCGATTAAAATCTAACACCTTAACAGCAACAATAGACCTTGTAACCGATATAAAACATAGCATAGACTAAAGAGGCATGGCACTTGGTATTTTTATTGATCTAAAAAAAGCCTTTGATACTGTTAGTCATCGCATATTGTTGTCAAAACTTAACAAAATTGGAATAATAGATTCAGCACATAAAATAATTCAATCATATCTTACAAATAGATTTCAAATAGTAAAAATAGGCAATTCAACTAGTAGTATGCATTCCATAAAGTATGGCGTTCCTCAAGGTTCGATTTTGGGCCCTTTGCTTTTCATTATTTACGTAAATGACATTAATGGACTGGGCTTACAAGGAAACATAACACTCTATGCTGATGACACCTGCCTTTTTTACTATGGCTCATCTATTCAAAATTTAATTACAAAGCACAAAACGATTTAGATCTTTTATCTACCTGGTTTAAAACAAACTTATTAACAATTAATACATTAAAGACAAATTTTATGATTTTTACAAATAAAAATAAACATATCGGCCAATATAATAATCTTACAATAGACGGTTCGATAATCAACATTAGTAATAAAGAAAAATATCTTGGTCTAATCCTGGATAAAAGCTTGACATGGCAATCACATATTAATAGCATAAGATCTAAATTAGTTCCGCTAACAGGTGCTTTGCGAAGAATCTCTCACTGTTTACCCCAAAAAATTAAACTATTGTTATATAATTCTCTTGTAAAATCCCATTTAGATTACTTGGTTGCTCTCTGGGGTAGCGCTGCAAATAGAAATCTAAACATCTTACAGATTTCACAAAATAGGATTATAAAATCATTATTCAACTTCAATTATTGGACTTCTACTAAAATTTTATATAAAAAAACTAAACTTATGAATATTAAACAAATTTATAAATACCAAATGTGTCTTCTAGTAAAAAAGATTTTGGACAAAAGTACTCATTCAAGAATAAAATTTATCTATAACTACCAATTTCGTAAATATAATAATCTAAGAAATGCGTCCCATATTGCATTGACAGTAAATCCTAGAACCAATCAAGGCAAGAAAACTATTAATTACGAAGGAGCTAAACTGTTTAACAGTTTGCCAACCGATTTGAAAATGATAACATCATTATTGCTATTTAAAAAATGTCTTAAAAAATATATTCTTAATAATAACTAATCCTTAAATAAAATATAAATATTGTGTATGGGTATGTATGTATATGTATTCGTGTGTATGTGTGGGTATATGTATGTATGTACTGCTGTATGTGTATATACGTATATGGGTATATAATTTGTATTAAATAATAAAAATCGCCGCCGAGAAGCTCTCTCGGCGTAGGCCTGCCATTCGGCGGCCGTGCGTGCAACGGAGCGATGCCGCGAAGATGTTCGTGCGGTCCGTTGTCGGCCCGGTCGTACATTCGACGGGCGAGCCGCTCTACGAACTCAGCTAACGACTCAATCTTCACGTCATCGCTGATGGTTTTGTTGCGCACGAACCACGGAGCGCCAGTCGCCATACGCAGAGAGATGTTATGCTGGCGCTGGAATCGTGTTTTGTTCGTGGCCGACAGTAATTGGTGCCACGCTGGTGCCGCGTAAGTGAGGTGGGGACGAACGAAGGTCTTATAGACCGACACCTTGACCCGGAGTGGGAGGGTGGATTTTAGAACCGGCCGGAGCATAGCGCGAGCAGCCTTGGCCTTGTTGATGGCTTGTGAGGCCATTGGGCTCATGCTCAACGACCGGTTGATGGTGCACCCCAGGTACTTAATGGAGTCGGCCCATTCGATATCCTGTCCCCAGAGTTCCAGATTTGGTGGACGGCGGCGACGGCGGGTAACCAGGAGGGCGGATGTCTTTCCAAAGTTTACAGACATCCGCCATCTGTCGAGCCACGAAGGGAGGACGTCTAACATCTTCTGCATCTTCACGGCAGCGAGTATGGGATTTTTGTCTAAGAGACAACGGAGGTCTGCGGTACCGATCGTGGGACCGGGGGGGCGGTAAGCCGCGTAGATGTTATGGGTGACGCCAGACAGCTGGAGGCTGACCCCAGTGGTGCGGATGTGTTCGAACTCCACGTGTGGTAGCTCTTCGTGGACAAGGTCTCGACGTACGAGGACTGCGGTACCGCGGTTAGCCGTAGCCCCGCTCGGAAACCTCGTCCCGCCTGTAAACGAAGAAGTTCGGCACGCGGAGTTCGTTGTTAGGTTTTAGTTTGGTTTCGCCCAGGAGGATGATGTAAGGAGCCTGCTCCTGGGCGAGAAGTTTTAGTTGATTGCCAGTAGATTATACGAAGCCCTAGCCCCGTAGGTATGTGTGAAGGTGGACCAGCCCTTGCAGGATAGCCTCCGCCGGTTCCTGTCCACTGTTCACCGCCTGAAGGACTCCCAGTAGTACGGTTATTGCCGCCTGAACCATCAGGCGACCGCGTTCCTCCGAGCAGCCGCAGCGGTGGGGTGGAGGTTGTCCGTTTGGGTCAGTCCTTAGGGTGGTTGGAGGTATGGGGCGCATTAGAGGTGGGGGAGCCGATGGAGGTTGTGCGCGAAAGGTAGGTGGTGGCGCGGGCTTCCGGGCTGGTTGATGTTGGGCCGGTTGTTGATGATACGCCGGTTGTTGCTGCGCCGGTTTTGGTTGGGTCCGTGGTTGCGCCGGCGTTTCTTGTCGTGGGGCCTGAGGGGCCTGAGGGGCCCGTATGGCCTGTGGGGCCTGGCGGTGAGTCGCTTGAGCGGTTTGAGCGGCGGCTTTTGGGACGGGAAGAAGCGGCCATTCCGTCAGTGACGCTGGGAGTGTTTGCGGGAATGTTTCTAGCGTCGCTCTAGGCTGGGAAGGTATAGTAGGAGCCACTGTTGATGCTTGGGTTGGTGGCGGAGGGGCCCTCCTTACAGGCATTGGTGGTTGCCTGTTGAAGAGGTTTTGGTTGTCTCCTCTTCGTCTTCCGCTTTTTGGGAGGGCGGGATGTTTGGAGGGCTGCACTTGTAGGCGCAGGAGGTCCTCTTGCCTGCGCCATTAGGTTCCCCTGCTGGGTCGGTTCATGCGTGGCAATCTGGTTTTGGGCCACTGGTTGACGTTGACTTGCTGGTAGTGGTGGCGGGATGTTCGCGTCTGTCTTCCTCGCTTCGCGACGGAACGCTGTGCAGGACCTGCTATTCGCGACGTGGGGTTGGCCGCAGTTGGCGCACTTGATAGTGGCGTGCTCCCTATCGCAGTCCGATGCTGGGTGTGGGCCGGCGCAGCGCACACAGCGGGCTGCTCGGAAGCAGCCGAGGGACGAGTGGCCAAAAGCTTGGCACCGGTGGCACTGAGGTGGGCCTGCCCTGCGGACCCACGCGGTGATTGTGATGTTGGGAATCGCGAGGAGTTCCTGTGTTCCCATGAGCTTATTTAGCTGTTCGCGCTCCAGGTGCGGGAACTGGACGAAAAATATTGTGCCAGGTCGCCCCTGCCTGGGGGGGATGGCCCTAGCGAACTCGGGTTTTACGCCGACGATGTCTTCCAAGTCCGCCATCAGTTCTTCGACCGGGGTGTCCATTAGCAGCCCGTTGATGGCTACTTTGTGCGCCCGGTCTTGTTGAATGGCATAACTATGTCCTATTATTCTCGGGTCTTGCTCCCGTGCTTCCGCGAGATATTTTTGCACCCCGCGGTACTCGTGGATGTCCTTGGGCAGAAATCGCACGCCTTTACCCATGGGTCTGGCGTTGGGCGCGTGGCCCAGGATCCCCTTCAGAGCGCGGAAGTGGGTCGTTCAATTTGGTAGGGTCTCCACCGTTATTGGAGGGATCTTCTGTTTGGGAGCCTGTGGTTGGTCGGTTGTAGTGAGCGGTGGCGCCTGCGCTTCCCTTGGACATCTCCAAGGGAAGCGCAGGCTTCCAGTGGTAGTTGGTGGCTGGCTTGCCGCCGAGGCGAAAGTCATGCCTGAGGCCCGCATGGCAGCCTCGCGCTGCTCATTGGCGACTATGCGGGGGTCCCTGCGGTGCTGCGGGCTGGAAGGGGCAGACCGAATAATGGGCGATGAGGTCCGTTGGGGGTCGATTGGCGATAAATGCTGGGTTGTGGGCGATTGCCTGCGGTCTGGCTTTTGGGCTGGTATCAACGACAACAAACAACTCATTCATTGATAGCAAAACCGGTTCTCCAGTATTCATAAGGCGGACTGCGCATGTAACGAGTGCGAGTTTGTACAATCTTATGTTTTTTTAATTTTACCCCCCTTGTTTAACAGTTTTATAATTTAATTTATAATTTATTCGAAGTTTCAGAAAAACATGACAAAAATTTCGTGTTAAAATATACATAGTTATATAAGTATTAGTTTTGTTGATATAGAACCCTAGTCACCACACTAGGATTCCCTGTGTTGTGGTGACTAGTCTCTTTCTAGTTTCAAGTAAACGGCCTACGAATTAACAATTTAATATTTAGGTATATATTACAGTTTCGATATTAGAATAACTTAATATGAAATAAGATAATAAATAAATAACACAATTCAACCGAAAATGAACACAAAATAAGCAACAACAAAAAGTATTCGTAAATACCCACAGTCTGTAGAAAATACAAAGTAAAGTGTTAGAATATAAACAGTTTAATAAAAAAGTGAACCAACAAAATATTAAAAATAAAATAAAAAACTGATATTTGTTTATATACCATAATAACAATATTATTAATTAGGTATATAAAATAAAAAATAAAATAATCTAAGACAAGAACAATTACAACCTTTAAACTAATCATTAATCATGGTGACTGCCGGTGAGGGAAGTTAGGTGATTATATGTAGATAACTCTTATTATATTGTGTCATGCTAGAATTAATGTGTCTTTATGAATATATACTCATGGTATTTGGTTTGAATACTGTTTATTAGTCTACGTGTAAAGTATGTTTTGTAGAAATGTATGTAGTTATTTAAATGTAAGTATGCAAGTGTGTTTGAATAGATGATGGTGTGACGAGCATGCACACTCGTTTGTGGCATGTGTGTGTGGTGCCGTCTGTGTGATGTGTGTGCGTGTTGGTGTTTGTTAAGTTTTAAACAATTGACTAACTTATTATATTTAGAAATGATTCTGCATTCTCATAATTTAAGCTTTTGAACCAATTTCGCATTAATCCTTTCGCAACTCGTTTTGTTTTGTTTTTAATATTTAGAATAGAATTTACTTTTGTGTACAGATAGGGTCCGAGAAATTGAAATGCTTTTTGACCAAATTTAGTTCGACATCTTCGTGGCTTCCAGATGTTTCGTCTTTTTGTGTCTTGATCAAGCGTCGAAATTGATTGTGAATGATGGCGCAGTATTATAGATTCTATGTATAATTGCCTTACCCTTAGAACCTTAGATTCCTCGTACAACAATTCTGTTGGATAGCGGTATGGTTTACGGTATGCAACTTTAAGTACAGCTCTTTGTGCTCGCTCCATGATAATAAATTTAGATTTGCTGGCAGCTCCCCAAGTTATATTACAGTAGGTCAGGATGGACTCACACAAGGCTAAATACACCATCCTGGTGGTTTCTTTATCAGCAACTTGGCCAAGCCTTTTAAAGATGAACATTAGTTTTCTGGTTCGAGCGCGTAAGGCAGAAAACTGATTTTCCCATGTAAGGCGGCTATCAAAAAGCACCCCCAAGTACTTGACAGCATTTACTTGTTCCAGAGTCGGACAACTACAACCATACTGCATCTCACAATTATGTATTTTTACATAGAGTTGTTTGTTGGGAGCTGAACGAGCAGATATCGCAAAGGCTATATACTTGGTTTTATTTGTATTAAGAGTGAGGAGATTGCTTTTTAACCAGTGAGAGACGTCACGTAGCCCATTTTCTGCATTGGACACTACTGTATTCCATGTTTTCCCATGAAAAATAATGGCAGTATCGTCAGCGTAAGCGAAGGTTGCAGCTTGTGACAGTTTAAGATCACAAAGGTCATTGACGTATACAAGAAATAAAGTCGGACCGAGCACGTAGTGTGCTCGGTGTATTCCGAATTCAATGCTGGCAAGTTCACTTGTTTCGTTACCGATCTTGACTCTTTGTTGTCTATTTGATAGATAAGACTTTAGCCAGTCTAGTGCTACACCTCTGATACCTAACAACTCTAATTTTTTAAGCAGTATAGGCCTCGACACAGTATCAAAGGCTTTAGCCATGTCCAGGAACACCCCAATGCATTTATTACCTTTATCCAAATTTTCTCTAATGACATCATTTAGTGCGATAACTGCATCTTGTGTGGCCTTTTTGCAACGGAACCCGAATTGGTTTTTAGAAAGTAGGTTTTCATTTTCAAGGAAGCTTAGAAGCCTTTTATTAACGACCTTTTCTAATATTTTTCCAATAGAACTCAATAATGATATTGGTCGATAATTTGAGGCTTCTAATGGGTCACCGTCTTTGTATATTGGGCACACCTCAGCTATTTTAAATGAGTCTGGAACCAAACCTG
The DNA here is from genome assembly GCA_947458855.1 of Monopis laevigella. NCBI lineage: Eukaryota > Metazoa > Arthropoda > Insecta > Lepidoptera > Tineidae > Monopis > Monopis laevigella. The sequence goes on along the minus strand of OX381587.1, from coordinate 143,106 downwards.
TCATTATGCTAAGGTTGCAGATATGGGCTATAGGTTCCGAAATAATATGTTTAGATACCTTTAGAAAAATATTGCTAATGCTGTCGTGTCCACATGATGCGTTGTTTTTATTGTTGGTGATAATTTTATGAATTTCGATACTGTTTGTTGGTTTTATAAAAAAAGAATTAACTAGTGTGTTTGAAATAAATGTGTGTGTTGTTAATAGCTCCTCTTCTGTCATTTTAATGTTATCAAGTATATTGTTTGCTAATTTTTCTCCTATATTAGTAAAATAGGAATTAATTTTATTTAGTGTTTCTGTTTTATTGGAAGATGTAGACTGTATAAGTTGAGTGTTAGATGTTATGTTCGAGCCCATATTACATATTCTCTTTATGCTGTCCCATGTCTTCTTGCAATTACCTTTGCTTTTTTCTAATAAATCTCTATCATATTTGTTTTTTAGGTTTTGCAGGATGTTATTGCAGATATTTCTGTAATGATTATATTTATTCTTTAAAATTAAGTTTGTATGATTGTTTTTAAAGTGTAGGTGCAACCTATCTCTTTTTCTTATACACTGTAATAGACTCGGTGTAATCCACGGTTTAGTGATGCGTTTAGAGCTGCTAAGTGTAGAAGTAGTTCTATTGTTTTGAACACAATTGTCAATTATTTTAGTTATTTCCTTCGTTGCCTCACCTACTTTATTTAACTTATAAAATTCATCCCAATTAACTTTTTCTAGTTCTCCAATCACAGCCGTCATGTTCACATTATTTTTGGTACAACGAGGTTTCGTAGTATAGCTATAATATATTTCAACCAACGTATTATATCTTTCAACAGAAAAAATAACTACGTCATGGTCTGTGATGTCTGAGGTGCATACGACAGTTTGTGCTTTCAGTTTAGTTTTTAGAAGCACATGATCAATAGAATTAGCACCATGGGTTGGAAGATAACGACTAGGTAAGAAACCATAATGACCAATCAAGTCAAGATATTGTTCAGAATTTTGGTCTTTATTGCAATCCTTTATGTCTATGTTCATGTCCCTAGTAATAACACAGGTTTTGCCCTTCATTAAATTCATCGTGCTTTCTAATGATTCGCAAAAAGAGTCAATTTTCTTAAAGGACGGAGATCTATAAATGGCGGCAATTGACATATAATTTTCAATATTGATTAAAAGACAACTGCCCTCATTAAATGGAGGTTCTTTTACTATTGCACCGAGAGATGATTTTGCTAATACTATAATTCCATCATTTTGATTAATGAAACGTTTGGTGCTATAAAATGAATAATTGTGTAAGTTAATATTTGTTATTTGTTTTTCTAACCAACATTCAGTTAGGATTATAATATCTGGTTTAAAGTTTAGTCGATATAAGAAAGTTAGAAAATTGACAAAATTTTTCTTAACACTCCTGATATTGTATGTTACAACTGTTAATCTATCTGTTATATCCCCTAAAAACTGCACACAACTCTCTGGCTTATTAACTTTAATATTACCGAAGATATTAGTTTTATCTATATCATTAATCTAATACTACGTGACTAATCATTGATTGTACATTATTAATCTAAATAAAATAAAACAAAACATATCCTCGGCTGAATATATACAAAGTATGAAGAATAGATGAAAATTAGCAAGAGAGTGTGTATTCTTTCTAGTTTTATTCACAGTCGGAGACAGTTGCGATTTTTTGTAAAGTTGTATACTTTGTAAGTGTAAATATGTGTAATGTGTGATGTTTGGTGTAATGTTAATTATTGTATGATAATATGATTTTTTAGTGTAGAGTTTGCATGAGTTATTGTTAATTTTTATGTTGAATATGATTCACTAATCATATTCAACATAAAAATTAACAATATATAATATATATGGTAGGATAATATAGAACACAGAACTTAGTAAATAATGATATGGTCTTAAGAGCTAGAAAAGTATACAAAAAGTAAACGGAAAGTACCTGAATATTATTTATAGATGTATTTAAAGTTGCAAAATCTAGTCAGATGTTATTAGTTTTACCGAGTGATTTTAGTGTATGTTCATCTTTTACCCAAACGTGTGGAGCTCCAACTTCTTGGCGCAGGAAAACCCTGCCACCGGTGACCCAACAGTATGAATAGCTTTAGCGTTTAGCAAAGCTTCTTGCAAGAAAGAATAACTTTTTGATTGTAGAGGTAAAATTATCCGATAGATATATAGTGGTTTTGGGGTCGCCCAAGCCAAGATGGCTTGAGTTAAGATGATCCGTAGGGTTTCTTTTACTGCTTCACTGCATGTAAAGTTTTATTCTTGATGAGGGTGTTTGTAAATTCAACGACAACGATATGCGATATATATCCCTGATTACCTCTTTTGCACACATTGACATATTCAATTCCCTAGTAAGATTATCCACCATACCGATAAGTTCGTCTTTAGTCTCGCGTCCCGAAGACTTTTTAGGTACACATCTTATCTCCATGTTAGTCTTTCTTGTAAATGTTTCTAATCGATCGTTCATTGTATTAAGTTCTAACTTTACATCATTAAATTCACTTTCTAAGTGTATTATTTTTGATTGAAAATCCCTTATCAGGTCCAAAATATTACCCATTGATTTGTCGATCTCTTTATTGGATTTATGAATCTCTTGGTTTTGAGAAATAATATCACCTATATGTTGTTCCAAGACTGTTAAACGAGTATTTTGTCGTTCCATCATTTCATTAAACATTTCTCTTATATCGTCCTTAAAGGAGTCGAACGAAGCTTCACAGAAATCAGCGTTAGTGCGGGCTCTTTTTGTTCGCTGTGTAATGTTGATGTCTTTATCTTGATAAAGCAGTTGCCCAAGGTCCGGCTCAGAAGTAGCCGTAATTCCAGCAGGCGGAGTACGTTGCAAACTCATATTTTGAGTAAGTAGTTGCAAAAAATATAAAAGAAAAAAAGGAATAATTTTGTGCCTTTAAAATTTTAATTTATTTTTAAAATTAAATGGTTCGGTGATGCTTACTCTCGTCCAATTTGCAAGTTCTCGGGTATGTAGTAGTAGGTAGCTCGGTTCGAGCGCGCAACTCCCCGCGATGATTAGTTTGCAGCGCCACTAGTCTCTTCGCCTCGTACGCGTCGCTCCAACAGAGATTCAGTCAATAACGTAATAAGTCCGTTTTTAATAAGTTTAGGAATTTAAACTACTATTGGAACACAACAGTGTTTAGTTTAATTTGCACCAACATTAGTAATTTATTAATCTACACGAAACACGTCCGCCTCTGTAGGAGTCTTGTAGGAAAGAGGAGTAACTAGAATTAAGTTTTACCTTATTTTTATTGTTTAATTTCCCTACTTATTTCCATAATTATACTTCGTATCCCTCCGAAGACGATTACATTACAAGCAGCAGTACGTTGTATGGTGCCGGTCGTTGTAACATTTTTACAGAACAGAGACAAACAGAAAAAAGGTGTCTGTCTCGCTCCTTACCGATGCCGTAGCGCCCCCACATCATTACGTTTTTGTGTGCGGTCAAGGTCGCATGCGCTTGTTGAGTGATTTTTATTCTCGCGAATTAAAACTAGCGTGGGTTTCTTTTTCCGCCATTTTGTTTTATTATAAAAGCTATGAGAAAAAGAAAGACATCAAAAGAAGGCAACTACGAGAATATAATGAAAAAAAAAAGTTAAGAAACTCGAGAGAAAGGTAAAGAATCGGCAGGATTTCAAATCCGATTCCGAAAACAATAGCTGTGACGAAATATTTCCCGAAGGTAAGTTTTTTTTTTGTAGATACCTAACCAGGGTTAAAATTTAATATATTTTTATCAGTATTTAACGCTAAGTTTGCTATATGCAATTCGGTTATACAATTCTTATTGCCTTTTTATGTACACGTAAATCGTGTATTTCATTTTATTTATCCAAAAACGAATAAAGGAGGAAAGGTTCCTCTCATGGAGTATTTATTGTACTTTAATTAGTTTTTAGTATCTGCCTACTTGTCATAGCTAAACGTAAATCGTTTATTAGCATTATATGTAGGTATTCTAAAAGGATACCTCAAAAATAGTTAATTTTTCGTTGTTACCTAGCGTAAACCGTTTGTGAACAATATATTTTATTCTAAATGGATAAAATTGCCTAAAAAGAAATCTAAATGGTTTTGTTTTGCTTATTCAATTAAATATATTTTATTCTAAATGGATAAAATTGCCTAAAAAGAAATCTAAATGGTTTTGTTTTGCTTATACAATTACATTTTATTCTAAATGAATAAAATTGCCTAAAAAGAAATCTAAATGGTTTTGTTTTGCTTATTCAATTAAATATATTTTATTCTAAATGGATAAAATTGCCTAAAAAGAAATCTAAATGGTTTTGTTTTGCTTATACAATTACATTTTATTCTAAATGAATAAAATTGCCTAAAAAGAAATCTAAATGGTTTTGTTTTGCTTATTCGATTAAATATATTTTATTCTAAATGGATAAAATTGCCTAAAAAGAAATCTAAATGGTTTTCTTTTGCTTATACAATTACATTTTATTCTAAATGAATAAAATTGCCTAAAAAGAAATCTAAATGGTTTTGTTTTGCTTATACAATTACATTTTATTCTAAATGGATAAAATTGCCTAAAAAGAAATCTAAATGGTTTTGTTTTGCTTATACAATTAAATACAATGTAAACAATTAAATCATGGCCAAGCAGCCCACAAATGTCTAAAATATGGTTATTATATCATATATTTATACTAATGATGAGGTACCATCTGTACTGAACTGATTTGTTGGACATACTAGGACTTGTCAAATGATAGAACCCTTGGGGAGAATATACATAAAGATTTAACTTCTAGATGGAAGTATATTTTACTTAATGGCCTTAGTAAGGACTCTAAGTCAGATCTTTTGAAAAAAATATAACACCAGAAAATTGTACATCTATTAACCCGCCCAAATTAAATCTAGAAATTAAGGCAGCTAGGCTTTGACTGACATTAACAAAAAGAAGATATGCCATAATAAACACAATATCTAACGAAGAAAGGGAAACTGTAAAAAACACAAAAATGGATGATTACCTGTTTGGGTCCGATTTATCGGAACAATTAAAGTCTGCAAAGGCCATTACAAGGACCTCAGGCCTCAACCACCAGCTACGGCAATGGCCCTCAAAAGACCTATAGCCACTTCATTTACTCCTCGATCAACTTTAAACATACGGGGGACTTTACGGGTAGCCGCTGAGCAGCGAGTTAACCCCGTAGCACGGCGGCAGCCTCAGCGCCAACCCCAGCATCAACCAGACTTGACTCGCCAAAACAGGCCAGTGCAATTCCGCCCGAGGAGATATTAACCCAGGTAAATAATATAAAATTAGCTGGTAGATTACAAAATTTCTATAAGAGGTGGCAGGAGATAACTAATGATCACACAATACTATTATGGATCAAGGGATGTAAGATTCCTTTTGAAAAGGAACACATTCAGTGCTATATACCTAAAAATGTAAATCATTCAGAGGCTGATTGTACTATTTTGATAAATGTGTAAGTGAATATCTTAAACTAGAGTATATCTCTAAATGTACCTTGTGCTGAGCAGTATATTTCCCAATTTTTTACAGTTCCAAAGCCGAATAGAACTCACAGATTAAATAAAAAAAAATAAAAAAAAAAATGAATTCATTACAAATATCCATTTTAAAATGGAAGATTACCGTATGGCTTTGAAACTATTAAACTACATGAATTATATTACTACCTTAGATCTTAAAGATGCTTACTTCCTATTATCAGTTAATAAAGCTGATAGAAAGAAGTTATGTTTCTTATGGAATTCCATAATTTGTACCAAGGACATATTGTAAATTTCTTGGATTTATGTTTAATACTTCCAACATGACAATTTATTTACTACAAGAAAAGAAAATAAGAATTAAATATGGGCAAAAAGTTTATTTCTCAAAATAAAAAAATAAATAAAAAAATGTACTATCAGACAGCTGGCTCAATTTACTGGTATTCTTACCTCAGCATGTCCAGCTGTGAGTTATGGTTGGGTTTATACCAAGCTGTTGGAAAGAGAAAAGTTTTTGGCACTTAACTTCACTGATAATTACAACAAGAAAAAATCTTTAGGTCCTCATCTGACTATAGACTTTAAATGGTGGTTTAATAATACTCACCTAAATAAATTGTCACGTGACATATGGCAGTGATGTGAAGACTGCAATATATTTATTTTTGCTTCTTATATAAGATCGGCTGATAAAGTTGTTGCTGACCAGGTCTCGCGAAAACTCTCATCGGGCACGGAGTGGGCTCTTGCAGATTATGCATTTAAACAAATAACATACACATTTGGCACACCAAATTTTGATCTCTTCGCAAGCATACAGAATCACAAATGTGAGAGGTATACTTCGTGGAAGCTTGATCCCCAATCTGAAGTTGTGGCTGCATTTACCTTTAATTGGAAAGAGTTAAAATTTTATGCCTTCCCACCATTCAGTCTTATCACTACGGTGGTACATAAATATATAACTGATAATGCTGAAGGTATTTTAGTAGTTCCATATTGGCCTTCCCAATCATGGTTCCCACTATACCGAAAGCATATAATTTCACAGGTGTTATATTTACACCCTCAACCAAATTTGTTACTTTCTCCTTTCAGAGAATCTCACCCACTCCATGCAGATCTTACCCTGGTGGCAGCGAGATTATTAGGCAGTCATTCGAAAAGCGAGGTGTCCCAAATTCGTCTCTAAATTTACTTATGGCATCCCTATCGAAAACAACATTAAGTCAATATAATTTTGCCCTTAAATCTTGGTGGATTTTTGTGAAAATAACAGGTTTGATTATTGTAATGCAAATATAACCCAAGTAATATCATACTTGACAGAAAGTTATGAATCTGGAGCTAGCTACAGCACCTTAAATACCTCTAGATCGGCTCTAGCATTGGTTTTAGGCACAAATGTAACATCTAATGACTGTATTACTAGATTATTAAAAGGAGTATTCAGGCTAAGGCCATCCACTCCCAAATAGGACATTACTTGGGATACCATTATTGTTATTAATTACTTGAGCCAATACTATCCATATGATAATGTAACTCTACAGGACTTATCATATATAAAACCATAACACTTTTGGCTATTGCTTCTGCACAAAAAATGCAGACTCTGAGTCTTATTAAAGTTACAAATATAACTATTAATGAATATTAATATAAATCGGTTATGTGACTGGATCGCCAGCTTTCTTTCGCAAAGGAGTATTAGAGTCGTTTTAGACGGGTGTGACTCAAAATACAAAGACATAAATGCTGGCGTGCCTCAGGGATCAGTGCTGTCACCAACACTGTTTATTCTGCATATCAATGACATGTTAAAACTTGGTAACATTCATTGCTATGCAGATGATAGTACTGTCCATGGGCGATACCAGTCCAAGAGACCGTTAAGTCTAACTGAAGTAGAGGAGTCCCGACGTTCCTTGATCGCAGAACTGAATAACACTCTAGACCGTATATCTGCGTGGGGGTCAGATAATCTGGTCCAGTTCAATGCCGGTAAAACGCAAGCGTGCGCTATGACGGCAAAGAAGTCCCCTTTTTTCCCCACTTCCGTCTCTTCAGAACACCGCTCTTAAACTAACGTCCGTTTTTAATATCTTGGGGATAGAATTGCGCTCCGATCTTAACCACCGCAACTATATCGAGAGCATTGCAAAATCAGCATCTAAAAAGTTGGGAGTCTTAAATAAGGTGCGGCGGTTTTTCTCACCCAAACTCCGATTGATGCTATATAAAGCTCAGGTACGGCCATGTGTGGAATACTGCTCGCACCTTTGGGACGGATCCGCTAAATACCTGTTGAATGCTCTCGATTCACTGCAAAAGCGTGCAATTCGTATAATTAACGACGGTCAGCTCTCTAAAACACTGGAGCCTTTGCACCTGCGTAGAGAAGTTGCATCGTTGAGCGTGTTCTACCGCCTATATCACGGACAGTGCTCTGAAGAGCTGTTTGAACTCATCCCTCCTTCCCCATTTCGTTTCCGTACTACACGCACTGGCACTAAAATGCATACACATACATCAAAGGACAAGAACGCAAGTGACATATCAATGCTAATGTCAGAAATACGCCTGTTAAGACAGGAGGTACGTGATATCAAATTACAGAATGACGAAATTGTTCATTTAAGACAAGACCTTCTGGACCTCAAAAAACAATTTGATACATTCTCTTCTGCCGTATCAAGCAGACTTCAGGAGTATGACGAACTGTTGACATCACGAGATAGAGAGATACTAGGACTCAAAGGCTCACTAATGGAACTTCATCGTGCCGTAAATACTCAAGCACAAATATCTCTCAAAAATGAACTTGAGATTGCTGGTATTCCGGAGAGTAACAATGAGAATTTAATACACCTGGCCCTAATGGTCTCACAAAAAATCGGCATAGAACTGTCAGAGGTCGACATAGACGGAGTATCTCGCGCCGGCCCGTCAACAAACCGCAAATCTAACGAGCATAAAGCACCTCGACCGATTGTAGTTAAGCTACTTAGGCACGCCAAGCGGAATGAAATAATTAAGGCGGCTAAGGTGAGGCGGAACCTAACGTCTGAACACTTAGTAGAGGGCCCAGCGAATAATATATATATCAACGAAAGACTTACAAAAGAAAACAGGAGATTATTTCATGTATCGAGACTGCGAGCACATAATAATGCATTTCGTTTTTGTTGGGTACGTAATGGATCTATATACATTCGGAAAGCTGAAAAGAGACCTGCCATCCTTATTACTAGCGAACATGACCTTGACGAGCACATTGGACCGGCTGCTATTCCAACACGCCCTCGAGTCACCGGCAACCTGTATTAATCTTAAAGTCCTGCTATTTGTATATTTTTGCGAATTTTCCCTTACATTATTCTTACCTATTAACGTGTATTACTATTATTGTTATAACCGTGCAATATTACTAATATTTATATACAATTTACACATATACTCAACTATTATATTAGAATGTATTTATTTATGTAATTATTTTAAATTATTTATTAATTGTACAAATCTGAAACTAAATAAAAACTCAGTATCACTAACATCAATATATTACCATTCAGGCATATATACACATATTATATTCAAATATATTTGTTATTGTAAATGTAGTAACTATTCTTTAAACTGTGAAAAGCGAAATCTAAATGAAAACCTTATAGACTTAAAATTAAAACACCATATAAGGGTAAAAATAACTAATATGCATTGTATAAACTTAAAACCAATTAAAAACCCCTTACATATGAATTATTTTTATTACGATAAATCTGATCAATTGAAAAATATTACCACCTCATATCAAATTACTTTGTATTGCACCATGCCCCATCTCCATTGTCACATTTGGAATGATTTTTATAAGTCAGCTCTTGATCATATTTCAACACAAATATATCAGTGGCATAATCAAATTAATAATAATAATATTTTTACAATTTTATTCTTATTTAATAGTTATTTTACTTTTGTTATTATTAGATTTTTAGTACAAATAAAATGCCAGGTCAAATAGAAAATGATTTAGATACACTCCTAACTGTAAACTGCCACAAACTGAACACACTGGAGAGCTGCGCTAATATCTTAAAACAATACAATATAAAAGTACTCACATTTAACATAAGAAGCATAAACAGGAACTTTGATGGTTTTGAAATAGCTTTAAAACGACTAAATTTAAATTTTGACATTTTAATCCTAACAGAATGTCGCATTACTGAAAATTCAATTGTTAATCAATTAGACGGTTACACAGTATTTCGAACACATAATTTCATCAATCAAAATGGGGGAGTAGTTATATATGTTAAAAACTTCTGGTCTGCTTCAGATTACGAACCAATGTTTAGCGATGCAAATTGCTTAGTCGTGAAGTTGAAAAATGGTCCCACTGTTATTGGCATATATCGCTCACCATCAAAATATTGTACCACAAACTTCTTAAAATCCCTTGATAACCTTCTCAATACATTATCCTTGGAGAACTGTATTATACTTGGGGGGGATATCAACATAAACATAATGCCACAAGTTATAGATTCCCGTAAAGACAGCTATCTATGTTTAACATCCGAACATGGTCTAATTCCAGCTATCACCAAGCCTACCCGCCTTTTATCCTGTATTGACCACATATTTGTGAAAACAAACTACCAAATTGAAGGCATTATATGTTCAACAGATATCACGGATCATGATATGGTTATGATAGGCGTTAAACCCACGGCTATTCGCACGCGACAACGACATAGGGAGGTGAAAAAGGTAGACTATGATGCAGTCGCTACTGCTCTTCAATTTGTTGACTGGTCGGACGTGATAAGTCATACAAATGTATCGGACGCCGTTTCTACTTTCACATCGTTAGTCACCGCCAAAATTGAAGAACACACACAAATAGTACAAGTCAGCCGCGCGAGACTAATCTTCAAACCATGGATCACCCCGGGAATTCTCCGATGCATTAAACATCGGGACAAATTACACTCGCAGTTAAAACGTCGACCGGGTGATACCCTGCTTTGCACAACTTACCTAAGGTACAGAAATTTCTGCAACAACCTCTTACGAAAGCTCAAAACCGCACACGAACGCCAAACGTTGGAGGACAGTAAAGGCAATCCCAAAAAGCTTTGGAAAAATATTAAAAATATATGTTACTCAGCAAAACAAAAGAATCCAGCGTTTGACCTTCTAAGCACAAGCAATAGTAAAGCGGCACTTAATAAATGTAATTACTATTTTGCTACAATAGGGAAAAAATTGGCTGATGCTACACTAAACAGGCTTGAAACCACAGAAATGGATCTTGCATTAAAAATAAAACTTAACTCCAAATGCCGTCACTCCTTTTTTCTACATCCCACTGACGTTGAAGAAATTGCTAGACTAATTGGGGGCTTAAAAATTGACAGTGCATCGGGTCCCGATGGTATCGCAAATGCTTTAGTAAAGCGACTGGTTGGTATCGTTGCTGAACCATTGGCACACATTTTTAATCTCAGCCTTTCTACAGGTGTATTTCCGGACTCCTGGAAAATATCTACTGTATCGCCGATCCATAAGGGTGGTTCTAAAGACATACCAAACAATTATAGACCCATCTCATTACTTAGCACATTTTCCAAATTACTTGAAAAAGTTGTGAACACCCGGTTACATAATTTTTTAGAGAAAAACAGCCTCCTCTCGGACAAACAGTTTGGCTTCCGACACAAAAAATCTACCGAGGATGCAACCTCTCTAATCACAAACTTGGTATCTGGTTACCTCGATAAGGGATTGGCTTGCACTGGGGTATTCCTTGACCTGGCAAAAGCGTTCGATACTGTCTCGTTACCGATACTGATAAGAAAGCTAGAATTCATGGGCATAAGAGGAATCGCACTTGACTGGTTTATCAGCTATCTAACGGGTCGTAGACAGTGTCTTAGAATAGCATCACAAGTCAGCTGCGAAGAAGCAATTCAATTCGGGATACCACAGGGCAGCATCCTGGGACCGACCTTATTTGTCATGTACATCAATGATATGCTGGGTCTTCCTTTAACAAACGCTGAAGTCATTTGTTACGCTGACGATACAGCCATCGTTTTCCATGACACAACCTGGGACGCCGTCATCAGTCAAACACAACAAGGACTAGCTAAAATAGCAAAATGGCTCGACCATAATCTCTTGTCACTGAACACGGATAAAACAAAATACCTCGCTTTTCACATAAGCAAAGCTTCTCAACCCAACTTTAATCCGATTATAAAAATACATACATGCAAATATTTCGATGCCAAGGTAACTTCCAGACCTGCAGACCTGGTCAGACCTGGTCAGACCTGCTCGTGTCCTCAAGTTGCAAGAACTGACAACATCAGGTATCTTGGTGTAACTCTGGATGAAAAGTTGACGTTTGGGTTTCATATTTCCGCATTGTCTGGTCGCGTGCGGAAGGCAATACACATAATGAAGTTATTACGCAACTCAGCAGACGTAGCGCTTCTGAAATTCGTCTACCAGGCGATAACACAGTCATTATTGACTTACTGTATAGGTACTTGGGGAAACGCGGCCAAAACGTACATGCTTCAAATCGAAAGAGCCCAGCGCTCCGTGTTAAAAGTAATGCTGAGGAAACCATATCGTTATCCTACTTACGACTTGTATAGGGAATGCGAAGTACCATCGGTAAGGCAATTATATATTTTGAAAGCTGTCGAGCACGCGCACAAAAGTTTCATAAATTCTAACGACTACTTAAATATAATGAAAAAACGAACTGTTTGGGTCCCTATCACTCCTGTGAAAACCACATTTGCTAAGCGTTTTAACAGAACTAGTTTCCCATTCATCTATAATAAAGTATTAAAAGTGTTTGGAAAAGAATTGGCAAACTCCTCCGTTCTCAGAGCAAAACAAATGGTACGACAATTTCTACTCATTCTAAATTATATTGAAACTGAAAATCTTCTCAGGGTAACTGTGTAATGTGTGTATATTTAATTGATTTATATTTTTTTGTCATTCATTTATTCATAATTTATGTAATGGTATGTTTAATAAATTTCTTATTATATTATTATATTATTATTATATATTTTATTATTATATCTTAATATATATTTTATTATTAACCTTTATATGTTGAATTAAAATCAAATTGTTTGTAACTATATTTGTGTCAAATATTATAATCTGGTATACCCATTGTTAGGTCCCACAGGACAGGCGTTGCCTAGTGTGGGGTCCATTAAATTATATGTCGATAATATGTATTTTGGTAAATAAATGATTTGTATTTGTATTTGTATTTGTATACAGTGGATGACAGGCCCACTAGAACAAAAAGGTATGGTGACTCTTATATATGTCGCACGATAAAAAGGTGGAATGCCTTGCCTGCGTGCGTTTTCCCTTCTTCCTTTAATCCAGAGTCCTTTAAGCGTAGCGTGAATAAGTTTCTCAAGCAGACATAGTGGAATCAACCAATTGAAGCAAGCACCATAGCTACTATTGGTTGAGAACATTCTTGGACTTTACATTGGCACTTACCATCAGGTGGATGTAGGGTCACATGTCCTGCTATATTAAAAAAAAAAAAAAAAAAAAATCTAACATAATAATTAGGGTTGATGACCTCATAAAGACTTCTAGGCCTGGGTCCTTTCAACCACTTGTTAAACTGCCTTACATAAAAGAAAACCCAAATATATGCCCGGCTCTAGCTCTTAAAATATCTTAGAACAGACTCTACTAATCATTTGTTTATAAGCTTTAGAAAACCTCACAAAAAGGGTAAAACTTAGCTTACAAAACAGTGGTACACTTAAATATTTGGTGCACACAGTACTCGCCATGCGTATACTTCTGCAGCGCGTAAGAAAGGAATTAGTTTACAAGTGGTTCGGAGGACTGCGGGCTGGAGTGATTCCTCAAACATATTTTTAAAATATTATAATAGAGAGGTTACAGAAAACGCGGATTTTGTAATAACATTATTTTCCTGAAACTTGGTCTGTGGAACCAAAGTTTTAGGTAACTACATTGTTTCGATTGAAAATCAATATAGTACTTGGTAAATTTTCAAAAATTTTTATAACTTTAAACATCTGCTTGTAATGTAATCGTCTTCGGAGGGATACGAGTATAATTAGAATCGAACTTCACCAGGTAAGTTCGTTTAATTCTAAATAATATTTATTATGTGAGGCCCGAGTTTTCGGACATCTGGCGGAGTTGTTCGGCGGGTGGCTTGTGGAGAATGATTATTTTTTACAGTTCTTTACACGAGTTGACTGTCGGATGGGTTTGTCTAGTGATCGGAGGGTCGGCCCTTATATATAATACCTACCGATTTTTAGTGTTTTGTCTTTTAATATGTATTTTTTTTTCTTTGTGTAACAGTTGTTTTAGTTTTAGATTTAATTTATATTTACCTACTCTGCTTTGTGTAACTTTTTATTTTATTTTAATGTTCAAGAATAGGCCACTCTCGAATGTATTACATATTTAAATTTTGTTGTAATTTCCATGTTAAATAAATGTAATGTTCTTTTGGAAATAAAGATTCTTTAAACCTAAATAATTATGAACTGTAAACATGAATTAATCTTACTTCGAAGTAATACTGATTCTAATGCTTTATTACTAAACAACGATGAAATTGCTGATAACATCGAAATTAATTAACTAGTGTGGAGGGTCCCCCGCATTAAAGTATCTGATAGAGAAAGAATAAGTTTACTCCATCATTTAGAAAAAAACCGTTCTATCGCAATGGCTTTTCGAAATTGGGATTTATATGAGTATCCTTTACTACCCAAGACTAGCAAACATACCTGGTCAATAAAGACAGCCTCTCAAATAGAAAAACCCCGATATGTTATTGTCGGTCTACAAACGGCTCGAAAAACTTCTCCATATAAAGATGTAACAAGGTTTGATCATTGTAGTATTAGAGAAATAAAAGTATTCTTAAACTCTACCTATTTTCCATATGAAAATTTGAACAATAATTTTAAAGAAGATAAATATTTATTGGATTTTAGATAATAATATATCATTTGTGTAAAATTTTTATAACATTTTCATAATAAATTTTTACCAATGCATTGTCTTTCATTTATAAAACATTTCAAACATCATAAAATATAGCGACTCATTTATTTTATGCCTGATAAAATAAATGAGTCGCTATAATAAGTTTTAGTTGTTAACCTTTTTATTGATAATTGATTAAAAGGTTGCTAAATTATAGTTCTATTGATACTCAGATATTTTTCCAGGTGCACTACTAAATTGATATCATAATAAAGAGAAATAAAATAATAATATTTGTGATGAAATCATTTATTTGATAAATTTCAATATTGGTTCATTATTTAATCATCAATATTTGTAATAAAATTATAATAATCCATATTAACTCACTTAATGTTCTAAGTCTTATTTTTACATTATTATAATACAGCATTAAATATTTTGGTAGCTAAGTTTCAAAACAAGTTAAAAATATTTAGTCACACATCTTTTTCATTATTCGGTTTATAATATTTTCAACCAATTCCATCACTTCATCAAAATTATGTGTGGATGATAAAAGGATGACCTGGTGTGGAGAGGTCGCTGGTTCTGCGGTACTACCATCCACAAGTTAATGCGGGTGTTCGGGCACTACGTGGTGCCCTATTGCGGAGCGGAGCGAGTCCCAACACTGTTCGCTTTTAGTCTTTAACACAGATTTTCAACTAGGTTTACACTATTTGGCACTGTGTCACACTAGATGCACTTTTAGGGGCACTTCGTGGGCGGCGCGGCGTAATTGCGAATTAACGTGCTTACTCGTCTTTGGTAGCAGAGGGACTTGGTTTTTGGACCTAAGTGCGGTAGGTACAAAAGGTTAGGAAAAGTGAGGGTATATACATAAATACTTATTTACTTATGTGTACGTGTTGAGTTTGCGAGTGTGTGTATGAATAATATTCATTTAATTATTTTATTTATTTATGCTTATATTTGGCCAAACCAATGTGTAACAATATATTGCACATTAATGGCTGCGTTATCATTATCATTCTCTTGACCCAGGTTATGAACACTTATTTTAATCATTCGCAACCCTTTTTATATTTTTTTACAATATACGAAGAATGGGGTAGTTCTGCCATTGATGTCATAGTTTTGGATTTCCTGCGACATGAAGTGATCTTCCTTTTATTTTCTTTTTGCGCACTTGGTAAATCCACGTCCAAAATATTTTGAGCATAATAATAAGGATTAGTAATTGAGTCAAAGTCTAATTCATCAGACATCTGAAACAAAAAACTTAAATAAAGTCACACTACAAACACAAAAATTAGAAAATATTTATTTATAACATTATGACTAGATCGTTATTCCTCGCACACTAAACACAAACAATTGTTGTAAATATCTTGTTTTTAATTTGTTATAATTTAAAAAATCATTAAAATATAATGTTGTATAAAGTTAAAAACAATATTATTATAGATATTTGACCATAGGCTATAAGTATATCTAATTCATAAATAAATAATATTATTATAGATATTTGACCATAGGCTAAAGTATATCTAACTCATAAATAAACATTTGATAAATTATTAGCCCTTGGCAATTAACAGTATTTTTAAAACAATTATTAGAATAAAAAACTTACCTTGATAATGTTATTTAAATAAATCAACACGCGCACAACCACCTAATTGTAAGAATCAAATACGAATGCTTAGAGTATAAAAGGAACGAATAGAGAGAAGTATGACCATTTATTAGTAGAACTATTGAAGACGATGAGTGGATTTAAAGAATGCATTGAGTCATATTTATAGAAAAACAAGTCTCTACCTGCTATAATTATTATTCAGATTAGTAATACATATTCCAAGCAAAATGAACATTGATCAATTTGGTCGTAATATGAATCAGAGGATAAAACCATCTCCGTTTAATCATGTAGAACTTCGAAGAATAGAGGAAGGAAATATAAATTTAAGAAACGTGCAAATAAAATATATGCAATCACCTCAAGATTATGATGATGCGGCAACTAAGGGTTATGCAGATAATGCATGCAACAACATTTTAAACGCATTTAAAGAAAATCAGAAATATGTTAGAACACAGTTGGAAATTATTTATAAAAAATATCAGGATGCGTATGAGATAAATGATATTAGTAAATATCGAATAATTGATAACAATGAAAAAGAAGTAATTTTATTAACAAATAATAATAATAATATATAAATTGTGATCCTGTATTTTTTACTCACCTTACTTAAAATCATTAAGACCAGAATATATAAGTATTTAGAGGAGAAGAGAAATTAAAATAAATTATTATTCAATATTTAATTAAACTTCCCATTTAATTTTCACTATGCAAATGTTATATCGATCAACAATAATTGTATAGTGATTTGAATTCTTCATCTATATAATAGCAACTATGAATATCATTGTTCATAATGATGGATATCATTGATTTTTTATTTGAATACTGAATCGATTCAAAATCATGATCAGGATATTTGAGTTATCAAAAAATGAATTTCAAATAATTGAAAATCTGGTTATTCAAATGATAGCAAATCACTCATTCAAATAATAAAAAGAAGTCACGAACGATAAAAAAACTATCTTCTGAATGCTCAATAATTTAAAAATCATCATCTACACTGAAAATTGATTTCACTATTCAAATTATCAAAATCCATTATTCGAATGCTTGATCTATTCGAAAGTTGATATTCGAATAGTCAAAAACATGTATGTAAATGCTCATTCAATTCAAAAAACATCACTCAAATAGTAAATGGTTATGCTGGATACTTTTCTGTAGCCAGCTTAACCAATTACTAACTACTTACAGCGAGCGGGCGAGGACGCGGTGGCGCACCGCCTTCTGAATATTTGCGTGGTAGACCAATGCACTCTGCACTTACTATATCGCGTTCATCTAGATGAACACCAATTTTATTGGCAATAATGATAACGTCATGAATATTTCTCTCGCATTCTACTTCTGGAAAACCTGCTATTTCTATGTCATTAGAGAGAAGTTCTTGATCTCGTTCTGATAACTTTAACTTTAGCTGGGAGACTGTTTTTTCTAGGTCTGAAATATCACAGCGCCGATCCTCATTAATTTTTAATTCTAGGTTTTCAAATTTATTTTCAAGTTTCTCAATGCGTAAATTTTGGTTTGAAATAGTTGTGGTCAGATCAATTAATGTTTGACGAAACATGCTTATTTCAGTACGAACAGCTTTTAATTCATTAAAAAAAGTATTTAATTCTGTTGATATAGTATTGGTCGTCATATATTTATCACTAAAAAAATAATCCACAATCAAATCACAATTGATATCATCATTATTCGGACGTAACGCGTGACGTTGTGTAACATTTTTATCCTGCTTACACCCCACTCGTGCACTAACTTTAGGGCTTCGTTCGCCTCATTTTGGATTATGTCCTCATATTTCCCAGAAAATAGTAGGACAACGTCATCGGCGAAAGCTTGACAATAAACCCTCTTTTGAGTCAAGGTATTAAGGAGTGAGTTTATTAGCACGTTCCAAAAAGTCGGGCCCGCTATGCTTCCCTGGACGCAACCCTTTGTCGTGGCCCTCTGTATTTCTGCTCCTGCATACCTTAACTTAACAGACCTCTGCGTAAGGTCCACCATCCTTCTCAGATTGCTAGGCAGTCCAAGCAGGCTTAGTTGGTTTTTAATTTCGGGCCACCAGGCATTGTCAAAGACGTCTAGACATAGAGGGTCTATGTCTAACGAGATCATTACCACTATCTTCTTGCGTTTCAGTTCACTCGTTATATAAGCTTTTAGATCATAGAGGGCGTCCTCAGTGCTCTTTTGTGGCGTGAAACCATATTGCCTTTGGTTCAGTTTGGGAAGGACGTGCCGTTGAATTCGGGCCACCAGCATTTTTTCTAGAACTTTTCCTAGAATGGATAAGAGTCCTATGGGCCTGTATGATTTGGGTTTGGTGTAATCGTCCTTTTCAGGTTTTCTGAGGACGCACCCGGTTGCTAATTTCCATAGAGATGGGAACCATCCGAGCGACAGGCATTTGTTTGCCAAAGCGAGGAATACGTCCATACTTTTAGATATGGCCGCCACACATATTGCTGTGAAGCTATCCTCTCCCGGAGCTTTTTTGGGGCTGAATGACTTCATTGCTTTCCTAACCTCGTATTCGGTAAAAGGCGGGTCATTTCTTCCCAACTCCATGACTTGAGGTTGACTTATTCTCTCTCGCAGTTCGGCTTGGCCTGCTGTGTCCGTATGTTTTTAGTCATCGGGAAAGAACGTGTTACCCAGCAGCTCTGCGGATTGTTCGGGTTCTAAGAACGAAGTCTTAGAACCCGAACTTAGAACTAACTGATTTTTGAGAAGTAGATCTTCTTTTCTCTTAGCTGTTCCCCGAATAGCCCTATAAATACCATCCCAGAGACTTTCTCTGTCTTGAGTAGAGCAGAACTGTTTCCAGCTCGCAGTTTGAGCGTCTGCAGCCGCCTCCTCATAACGCTGCCTTGCCTCCAAGTACTCTGTGATGACGTGGGGTCTCCTGTGCTGTGCGGCGTTTCTGATACGTCGTTTCTTGGTGACCGTGTCCCTCTTGAGGCTGCTCAACTCTTCCGTCCACCATGGCAATTGGACCTTGGTCCTTCCTCGTAGACAAGGAATAGAGCAGTCACAAGCTGATTTTATGCATTCGACATAATTTCGGACAGCTGTTTCTAGTTGCTCTACTGACTGTATTGGCCGTTCGCGATGCGATCTTGTATGAGGCGTTCAAATTTTGGCCAGTCAGCTTTTTTAGAGTTGTATATCCTCGTCCCTGGTTTCGGTACCACCAGTTCAACATCCGCCACACTCATCGTGAAAGTAACTGCATTGTGGTCAGATGTTGTGACGTCACGTTTCACACACCAGTCATTGATTCTTCCCAACAGGGGTGATGTGCACGCCGTCACGTCCACGATGCGGCTGCAGTACTGGGCTCCCCTTTGGACTTCAAAAGTTGATGTGGTACCTTGGTTGAGGATATCCAACTCCATCTCCTCCAGGAAGGAGCAGTAGGCTTCGCCCCGGTGGTCTTCCTCTCTACTTCCCCACTATGTGCTCCACGCGTTAACGTCGCCACCGACTATTATTTTATTTGTTTTCGATTTAAGTTTTATATCCCTTATCTTCTGCAGATACGGTTCCAGCGGTTTATCGCCTTCTACGTAGACCGATACAAGTACCAATCTCGATGTATCGGTCTTGATTGTAACCGTAGCGATGTTCTCACAGATCATGGAGGAATTCTGTTGTATCTCCACTTCATCATCGAAGACAATTATCGCCGCCTTTACCGGTTTTTCCTTGCAGCCTTTCGATTGAACCACCCTCGTACCCGAATACCTTTTTAGTATGGCACAAGGGCGAATGTGTATCCGTATTTCGCTGCCGATTCAATCAATTCGGCTGTGGCAAGTTTTTTCCTCTGCAGGTTTACCTGGATAAAGGATATCTTATTGTTGTTATTATTGTTGGCCACCGTAACCGTTAGAAGTATGATACCCTGGACCTGGCTATCGACTCCCATTTGGCTCTTACGAGGCATTTTTCACTAAAGGCATTATGTGCCACCTGTTGGTCTCTTTTCCCTTTTGCAGTTTACACATTCCGGGCCCTTGTTGATGTTTGGGCACCCTTTGTAACTATGGTTACCGCCACAGTGGCTGCACTTTGGTGTTTCGTTTGTGCACCCGCATTTACAGTGGCCGTATTCCATACAGTTAGTGCATAAAGGGGAACTGGTCCACCACGATACATCTTTGGAGGCCGTTGTATACTTTTTCCATCTCTAGGGCCTCTCTGTAGAATGTTGGTGGTACCTATAGTACCGGATGACACTGCAGACTTTGTCTGGCCTTTTGGCGGTATTTGACCTTTATGTCTGCATTTCTAATTCCCTCAAAAAGCCCTTTATTTAGAGCCAATAGGACTCTACCAGTTCCAGTGTGATCGCAGTGGTACTTCATAACGTTTTTTATTTTTATTAGAGGGTTTTTATTTTTCGCCTCTTCTATTTTGAGCTTTGTGTTGCTCTCGTTGATGCTTCTTATAATGTTTTTAGAAGTATCGCTCCGGCATTTTATTATGACCTTCTGATTTTTGGCCTTCCTTATTGCCTCTATTTGTATCCCGGTCTTTTTTGGATTGAGGGCCGTCTGGAGCGACTGGATCACCTGTTCTCCCGTTTTATTGGGGTCGCAGGAAGAGACAATCAGCGATTGCTGCTCTTTGGGTGTTTTTATTATATATAAACACAAGTAAGAGAACCATTGGACGCTAACACAAACAATCATTAGTATTTTAAACATACAAATACAACATAAATTATGGTACACATATTAAGGACTATATCATTAGGCGGCAAATACATAATCCTACTTATTTCTTTTTATGACTCTGACTGCTATTTTTGTACAATATTCCAGAAACACCATTCGGGTCTTCGTGTTCTGTAGAATTTTACTTATAGTATCCCTTTGTATTTCTACGCCCATCTCCACTTCGGCGTCGTTCCTAACTCTCCCAAACAGACTCTTACTGACTAAACCCCACGGTGTTCCTCCGGCCGCCATAATGGCAGGGCCACGGGTACGCTTACGCATTCGTCCGCGACCCCGCCGGCGTGAGCCCGCTTGCGCGGGCCCCGTCTCGAGTGGAGGAGGGCCCTCGATATACCTCCCTCTCAACTCCTCCAGGAATAAAGACGCCCGGTAACACCACGGACGCCTTTCCTCACGTGACCCTCGACGCGATGAATGCCCCCGCATCCGCCGCCCCAGGCCCCACAGGGCGGGGGAAACGAGCACCATGTCCCCCGCCGCCCCATTCCTTCTCGGCCACCGAATGAACGGCAGCCGTGGTTGTGACCCCATCACCACTTAGAAAAAATGCAAAGAATGCCAAGATAATGAGTGGACTGTAAATATAAGGAGAAGAGGCCCCAGCCTAGTGGTTAAGTCACTGCGCAACTGATAACAAGGTTAAGCAGATGACAACAAGACCGGCCTGGGATGGGTGACCGCTTTATACAACGAGGCTATTTCATCATAAACACCGCAACAAGCTCGCCACTTGTTAGGTGTTGCCTCCGAATACCATCGGCGAAATGAGGATGGGTTAATCCCTCCGCTGGGACCCTGACGCCGTTTAAACGGTTCTCGGCAGCCAAATTGGCACCCGTGATGGTATTTATTTTTTAAGAGGCTGATTCGTTTTAATTTTAATCTCGGAAATTGCAAGGAATATAATAAGGGATTACGCACCTGATCCTTCAGAACGGTCTTTTTATTATAGTTTCCTCTTTACAAATATATTTATATATATATATATATTATCACCGGCCGATGGCTGACTTGTAACTTTTGGTTTTTTTTTATGTTCCAAAATATTTAAATAATCCAAAATCACACGGTCCTCGATTTATAATTTTATATGTAGGTAGACGTCCTCTCGTCACAGTAGCTTAGAGAGTAGTGAGGTGCGTAAGGTAAAGGGAGGGGAAAATGATCGATCAATTTAAAAGTGGCGATACCATTCCCCCGGCCTTAAAGGATTGCCTTTAACACAATTAAATAAATCTAACTATAGACTATTAAATAATAAACTAATCTAAATATAGAGTATTAACAAACAAATAGAGAAACAAACTACCTTATATATTTACAATTGATTAAATTAATGACCTATTGACTAGGCAATGGACATAACTTAACTATAGGACGCACATAGACACCCCTAGCAGTTCTAACGGTGGCGACACGTATGATGCCATCACTAGAAGCATGAGCTTCTTCAACCACACCTAAGGGCCATGAGAACAGCGGAGCAATATCTGTTATGATAACTACGACAGTACCTTTGTTGATGGGAACGGAAGGACTTTGCCATTTAGAACGAGTTTGTAACTAATGTAAATATTCAGTACACCATGGTTTCCAAAATGTCTGAACTAATGAGTTCAACAAAGAGCGACGATCGCGTAAGTCATTGCCAGATGTCTCAGGCACAGGAGGTGAATAAAACGGAGATGAGCATAAGAAGTGCGAAGGCGTGAGAGCTGATGGCTCAGCAGGGTCACAATTCAACGGAGTGAGCGAACGGGAGTTTATTAAACTCTCGATTTGAGTTAGAGCTGTCAAAAGTTCCTCGTATGATAAAATCCGTTGCCCTATGGACTTGAAAAGATGGGTCTTTACTACCTTCACTATACTTTCCCAACAACCTCCAAAATAATGCGCAGCAAGAGGAATCAGTTTCCATTCAATGCGGCTTTTCGCAAGTTCAGCAGCAAGCTGAGGATGGTACTCGTCGAGAAACTTGTACAAGTCTTGTAAATATGATCGAGCACCGATGAAGTTAGTACCTTGATCTGAATACATACACTGTACAGGTCCGCGCCGAGAAACAAATCTCTTAAACGCGTCCAGAAACGTCGGAGTCGACAGATCCGTAGCGAACTCAATATGAATAGGGTCGTAAGACATGTGAAAATACAAAGCCAACATTTACGGCATTTAAGTCCCCTGACTCTGATGGGGGTATACTGGATCGGCCCAGCATAGTCACATCCAGTGTGAGCAAATGCCTTCTCGGCTACATTTACACGTTGGCTCGAAAGGTCAGCCATTTGGGGAAAGCTCGGACGTGGACTGTATCGAAAGCAAGTATTACACTTAAATATTCGATAACGAATCACTCGGCGCGCCGCAAGAATCCAAAAGCGTTGTCTCAGTAAAGACATAAGCAACTCTGGACCTGCATGATGATGCTTGTTGTGATAGAAATCAATTATAATATCAACAACATGATCACGTCGTGGTAAGACTGCAGGATGTTTCTGTTCGTAATCAAGCACCGATTTGCTTAAACGAATAACTCCTTCGTCAAGAAATGGACTCAGCTTAATAAAAGCTGATGAACATTTTTTATTATTTTTAATATTAGAAATATCTTCTGAAAAATGATGATTCTGAACAGCCGATATTATGGCTTTCTCGCAAACTCTAAATCGCTTGCAGTAATATATATTCGACGCGGAAGCCTTCCTATAAATTGGTATAAATATACAATAATATTAAGGAACCTTGACCAAGATGATATCATTAAACTCATTTCGTAACAATGTAGAACCCATTCGTTCCGTAACCGCATAAGCTTGTTGACATTTTTCTTCCGGTACCGAACCATCATATTGTATTTCGCTTAACTTGCGTATGGGACCATGAAACCACAAAGGATGGTCAATGAGCTTCGAAGGAGTCAAGCCACGCGAAAGGCAGTCTGCAGGATTTTCGATGCCAGCCACATGATAAAAAATATTAGCTGGAAAATTTTCAATCACCTTCACGACTCGATTGGCAACAAAGGTGTGCCATCGGTGTGGAGAGGACTTAAGCCAACATAACACAAACTTAGAGTCTGTAAAAGCAAAAACATCATTAATGGCATAACGCGAGCTATACGTATCATAAACGCGACGAAGTAGGCGCGACAACAACTCAACAGCGCAAAGTTCTAATCTTACGGCTGTGAGCGTCTTGGTAGGCGCTAATTTGGACTTGGCACATACTACCTCTATTCTAACACATTCAGAGTGTGTGATATGCAAGTACACTACTGCCCCGTATGCACGCTCACTAGCATCTGCGAAACTCATTATGTTTACTATCGCCCCGTCAAAGACACCAACGTGACGAGGGATCTGTAAGCCGTTAAGACAAGGTAGCTCACGACACAATTTCTGCCATAATGAAGTAATATAAGAAGGGGGATTGTCATCCCAATCACACTTTAACAACCACAACTCTTTAATTAGAAGTTTGGCGTAAAGAATTGTAGGAGCGACAAACCCCACGATGTCCCATAATCGGGCCACTGTAGATAAAATTATTCGTTTGGTACATTTATCATCGGGGTCTGTTAATTTAAATTGAAAACAGTCATCAGATATAGACCAATGTAGGCCTAATATTCTTTGCTGCTCTGTTTTATCCAATTCCACATCAGCTAAATTCCTATGTGATAAAGGACCGTTCCAGAACCTTGTCCGAGTTAGAAGCCCGTTTGACTAAATCGAATTGACCCATTTTGAAAAACCCAATAAGTTCCTTCATAGCCGCAACAGCGGATTCTTCAGTCAGAAGACTAAAGACGATGTCGTCTATATAAAGAGATTTGGAAGCTATGTTAGCAGCAATGGGGAACCTGTCACCTTCATCGCTGATTAGTTGACGAACAACACGCAGCGCATGAAATGAACTAGACTTCATACTGAAACATTGAATTCGTAGACCTGGATGCAATCACTAAGACTCAATAATAATTAACTCGTTCGGTCAATGCCGATCTCCTATATGAAATTTTCCAAGTCATCTAAAACCTACCTACGACATTTTTATCAAACTGTTTTTTTAAATATAAACAAGAAAAAAATAAACATTTATTTTAATAAAATGTGAATATTTTTTTGTAAAACAATTTAAACATTATTGCTTTAATTATTTTGATTTAATAATCACATAACTTGTAAAATTACACTAACGCCTTAAAAATATACAATACTAAAAACTTAAAACAATTTGATTAATTACCTGATTGAGGCGTTCAGTACATTATTTGTTATCGATTTAGGTTAAAAATGTAGTACTGCTACAACACATTTAACGTTAGACGTACAAGTGCCTGTGTTATGTTTGATACTCAAACAATTTATACGAGCACTCCTAGATTTAGTGTAATTAAATCTATCTTTAGGAGACAAGTTATTAAACTCAGGACATTTAAATAAATAGTCATGAGTAACGTTACTACACAAACATTTAAAATTAATTTGTTGAGAAGCCGACGCACGATTGTAATTTCGGTACACTGGAACGCATGAACTATGGATTTGAAGCTAGCGTAAAACAATGGTGTGCGGATCCAGCCTTGGGGTCCAGGTATGGTCCAGGTGGAAGTGGCAGTGGACTGTATATTTTGTTAATAGGCGCCAGTAAAACGAACGGTATGAGTAGAATTGAGGATTTATTGGACTTTAAAAAGCTACATTTAAATATTTAATTAAATCTAAATTTTATGCTACACGTCCATTTTAGAAATTATATAATTATATAGAGTTTGTTGGTTGACGCTGCATAATCTAAAAAAATTTAATGTTGGCAGATGAAAAATAACTTTATAATTTTTTCATTGTCTCCAACATATTGCGGCTTAAGGCCTAAAAAAAATATGCTAATATTTTTACTGTATATAATGCTAACATAATTAATAAGAATTGATCAAGGTAAACTATGTGAATCCTTGAACATTAATAACAATCTTAAATATATTGCTTACAAGAGACCAAAGCTAAAAAACATGTATATAATGAAAAGTGTAAGCAAGTTTACATTGTATAATACATTTTATTGTTTATAGAACAATTTATTATTAATTAGTAATTTATTTATGACCATGATGCATTGTTGCTGCATTCATTAAGCATGGTTTAAGTTTTGGTATATTATTACAATACATGAGTTGCATTTTTTTCAAATAATTTAAATCAGCTAAGAGATGCACTAAAATATCGCTACATAGCAAGGGCATACCTAGGTATGATTCGTACAATGTATGAGGTGTAGATACACATAGTGTATTTAATATATTATTATATGGAATCGCTACTGTAGTCATACATTGTAATTTTTTACAAAAATATTACTTGTACAATACTATGAAGAGGTAGATACACAAAGTGTATTTTAATATACTATAGGATACTGAATTGCTACTATTGTCATAATATTGCAATATTGGTTTTTAAATTGTATTGTACTATGCAGAGTGCACTATTGTAGCCTGATATGAAATATAATTGTACATTGTATGAGTTTAGATGCATATAAGTGTATAATATTATAAATTTGTCACACAATGTAAAGTATTTTAGTGAATAGACTAAAATATAGGTAATATTAATACTAAGCTAAGTAGCACAATTATACATTTTAAGTACCTATGTATTAAAAATAAATATTCATTATTTTGTTATTCATTATGTTATATGGTTGACCGCAAGCCTTGATACCCATTGTACACACAAAATGGGTGAATAGGTGAAGGTATACTTTACCTCGCTGCCCACTGTACTAAGGAACTATCCATA
Source organism: Monopis laevigella (assembly GCA_947458855.1). Lineage (NCBI taxonomy): Eukaryota > Metazoa > Arthropoda > Insecta > Lepidoptera > Tineidae > Monopis > Monopis laevigella. The sequence continues at coordinate 116,265 of OX381587.1, read as the reverse complement.
AATGTATCAGGTAGGTGTTAATTACATTTATAAAATATTTAAGAGTATAATATTTAAGTTGGAATAAATTGAATGAACTGTATTTCATATTTTATTTGTCATTTTCAATAGGTAAAATGCAGATCTTTGTAATGGATCTGGTATGTGTATGACCATTTGCCGTTCTGACCTGGACTGCTCGCACCCTTTGATCAGAGCCTGGAAAGACCTTTATGATTCGGGCCATAGGCCACATTAGAGATGGTGTGTCTGGATCTCGCAGTATTACGAGTGAACCAACTGTAATGTTAGGCATTGCATCTCGCCATTTAGGCCTGCTTTGCAATACACTAAGGTAACTTTTATACCATACCTTCCAGAAGTTCTGTTGCATATTTGTGCAAATGGACCACAGCTTAAGTCTGTTTATTGGGATACTAGAAACATCTTGTTCAGGGAATGTATTTAATGGTGCTCCTGTTAAAAAATGTCCCGGAGTCAGAAAGGAAAAATCATCCAAGTCATTTGACATGGATGTTATTGGTCGTGAATTTAAAATACCTTCTATTTGTACCAGGACGGTATTTAGCTCCTCATATGTTAAGGAAACTCTATGAAGGATTCTTTTTAAATGAAATTTGGTACTCCTCACAGCTGCCTCCCATAGTCCGCCAAACACCGGTGAATAGCTGGGTATAAAATGAAATGTTATACCTGCCTCAGCAGTATAAGCATGCACCTGTGCTTGGTGAACTTTGGAGGTGTTTAACTTATACAATTCATTCAACTGATTCTTGGCACCTTTAAAGGTACTTGCATTATCGCAATAGACGTCGCTGGGAAGATTTCTACGTGAAATGAAACGCTTAAAGCATGCAAGAAACGTTTCGGTCTTAAGATCGGAAGCCAACTCTAAGTGAATGGCCTTTGTAGTAAAGCAAACAAAAACACAGATATAACCTTTACCAATAACCGATCTTCTGACACGCGAAAGCTTAACTTGAATCGGCCCAGCGAAGTCTATCCCAGTTCGTTGAAAGGGTCGGCAAGCATTTATTCTATCTCTGGGTAGGGAACCCATTAGTTGTTTAGCTACCTCTGCTTTATGTCTGAAACATATTATACATTTATGGATAACCTTTTTTATTTCTCTGATTGCATTGATGATCCAGAATCTTTGTTGCAAGCTGGAAAGTACAAGTTTTTGTCCAGCATGCAATAGTCTTAAATGCTCTCGCTGTATTATTAAAGAAGTTATGTAAGAATTTTTAGGTAAAACTAAAGGATGTTTTTGTGAGTATGGTATGACTGAATTTTGTAAACGCCCCCCAACTCGCATTATTCCATTTTCATCGATAAATGGATGTAGTGCCTTTAAATTACCATTTACTAATTTATCTCCAAGAAGTGAGATAATTTCATCTTTAAAATGAACAAATTGTTCATATTTAATTATGTACAAAAGAGAATTATTTAGTTCATCAGCTGATATAAAATTATGAATTATTCTATTATTTTTATTTGTTAAATTGTGATAAAATCTTATTATACTTGTGCTTCTTCCTCGAGGTTACATTAATACACTTGTAGTAACACGTACGTGTGGCCGTCCCATCCACTATAATTTGAGAGTTATTTCAATAAATTCTATAAAAAAATAATAATAATTAAACACACCCTATGTCTACGTTGCTTTTCGGTGCCCGCGCATGTCAACGCTGCTTTCTCGCTTATCCTCATTACACGTTTTAGTGCGAGCCGTCGACATCTTTTTTTTAGTAATATTCTTTCTTAGTATATTTTTATTCTGATAGTGTGTATTATTTATAAAAAAAAGTGCCTCACTGTAACTTTTAAAACATGCCGAAAAGAAAGCATTCAGATGAAGACCTTTATCTTAGGAAAAAGATTATAAAACTTGAAAAGAAACTAAAAAAAAAAGAAGCGCAGGTGTCGCCATGATTCATCATTCTAAAACGAATCTATTTGTAATCCCAGGCAAGTCTGTGTGACCCCTGAAGGTAAGTATTCAAAATAATTACTTAATCTCGTTAATTTTATTATCTTAGCCGCAATATAATTACTTAATACTATTAAAAATTTTTTTTTTCGATATTCAAAAAAAAAACGACGTTTTGTGTAATACTTAAAGACTGTTAATTGTTGTTATACATTATAAAGATAAATTAAATGATATAATGCTATATATACTTACATTAGATTGCATATAAGTATAAAAAGGTGTTGTGGTCGATTACATAAATATATACCTTCACAATTAAATAAATAAGCAGTATACTACTGTAAATAAAAAGTGTTGTGATCAACTAGCGGGGTTGATACCTTCACAACTTACCAAAATAACAGTATATTATAGTAAATAAAAAGTGTTGTGGTCAACTAGCAAGGTTGATACCTTCACAACTTACCAAAATAACAGTATATTATAGTAAATAATAAGTGTTGTGGTCAACTAGCAGGGTTGATACCTTCACAACTTACCAAAAATAACAGTACCTATATTATAGTAAATAAAAAGTGTTGTGGTAAACTAGCAGGGTTGATACCTTCACAACTTACCAAAATGATAGTATATTATAGTAAATAAAAAGTGTTGTGGTCAACTAGCAGGGTTGATACCTTCACAACTTACCAAAATAACAGTATATTATAGTAAATAAAAAGTGTTGTGGTCAACTAGCAGGGTTGATACCTTCACAACTTACCAAAATAACAGTATATTATAGTAAATAAAAAGTGTTGTGGTCAACTAGCAAGGTTGATACCTTCACAACTTACCAAAATAACAGTATATTATAGTAAATAATAAGTGTTGTGGTCAACTAGCAGGGTTGATACCTTCACAACTTACCAAAATAACAGTACCTATATTATAGTAAATAAAAAGTGTTGTGGTCAACTAGCAAGATTGATACCTTCACAACTTACCAAAATAACAGTATATTATAGTAAATAAAAAGTGTTGTGGTCAACTAGCAGGGTTGATACCTTTACAACTTACCAAAATAACAGTATATTATAGTAAATAAAAAGTGTTGTGGTCAACTAGCAGGGTTGATACCTTCACAACTTACCAAAATAACAGTATACTATAATAAATAAAAAGTGTTGCGGTCAAACTAGCAGGGTTGATACCTTAACAACTTACCAAAATAACAGTACCTATATTATAGTAAATAAAAAGTGTTGTGGTCAACTAGCAGGGTTGATACCTTCACAACTTGCCAAAATAACAGTATACTATAATAAATAAAAAGTGTTGTGGTCAAACTAGCAGGGTTGATACCTTAACAACTTACCAAAATAACAGTATAGTATAGTAAATAAAAAGTGTTGTGGTCAACTAACAGGGTTGATACCTTCACATCTTACCAAAATAACAGTACATTATAGTAAATAAAAAGTGTTGTGGTCAACTAGCAGGGTTGTTATTCACAACATACCAAAATTACAGTATTTATTTTATTTTATTTTTATTTTATTTAAATCTTTATTGCATACAAAATACAAAGGCGGACTTAATGCCGCTAGGCATTCTCTACCAGTCAAACCTTCGTCAAGTATATTATAGCAAATAAAACGTGTTGTGGTCAACTAGCAGGGTTGATATCTTCACAACTTACCAAAATAACAGTATATTATAGTATATAAATAGGGTTGTGGTCAACAAGCAGGGTTGATACCTTCACAATTTATCAAAATAACAGTATATTATAGTACATAAAAAGTGTTGTGGTCAACTAGCAGGGTTGGTACCTTCACAATTTAGCTGAAATAGCAGTATATTACATTAAATATAAATGTATTGTGTTCAACTGATAAAATAAGATTATTGCGTACCTACCCTCACAATAATGTTATTGTATTACGATAAATAATCTACTATGAATTTCTTGAATGCATAGGTATATCTAGGCATAAGTGTAGTCCTATGGGCCTACACATATGTATCTCAAATTTTTTCAGAACCTTAAATCATAAGATAGGACAGTAATAATTCCGGACCTGGTGGAATTTCAGGCCAACCGGGAAAATTTACCAGAGGTTGATTAATGAGGGCATCTTAAAGGCCCTGGGAGACGAGGTTAGACAGAAAGAGAAAATGGTTGAAACCATTAATAAAGATGTTGCAAATCGGCACCAACATATTTGTACTGAAATAATATTAAAACGGGATAAAGCGATGGAACACAAGCAAAAGCAGTTAGCTACCGCTGTTTCTTGTTTAGGTCAAACCCTATCAGTCAAAAGGTCTAAGCAGGTTGAGGGGTTCCGCTCGATAAGCAAAGCGGCCAGGATAATTTGTGACAGTCATTATAATGAGTCCCAATTAAGAAGAAATTACATAATGTCTTCTTTAAAAAAGTACATTAAAGATGGATTTGGAGACAACTTAGGTAAAACAATAAAATATGCTAAAGCCATTAAAAGGTCAGGCACTGAAATTAAGGCTCCATTAGCTACAAATAGGTATTCTTTTAACTTGAAGACTCCGGCATTGGCACGTCGGCAGACAGGGCCACAAAGGAGGGAAAGAAGAATACTGCCGCAGTCCACTTCCAGGCAGCCAGCCACTACTTTGGCCACCATCGCAGTTTCCACTTTGCCTCTGAAGTATCCAACTCGGCTGCCTCCCCAGTACCCACAGAATCAATATCCTCGGCGCGGGATGCCACTACAGAGACATCCCCTCAAGTAAACAAAACAGACAATCGGATTGGTAATTTACAATATTATTTACATAAATGGGCAAAAATAACAAAGGATCCTGTAATATTGTCCTGGATATCGGGTTACAAAATACCCTATACAAAAGAAGTACAACAAAAATATTTGCCAGATAAGCGTAAATACTCTTCAATAGAATCTGCTAAAATTTTCTGATTCTATTAATGAGCTCCCAACTATGCGGGCCATCTCCGAGAGCCTACCTTGTGAGGGGCAATATATTTATTTACTATATTAAAAACTAAATGAATTTGTTTATACAGAACATTTTAAAATAGAAGACTTAAGAACAACTCTTAATAGGTTAAGAGTTGTTCTTAAGTAATAAAAACTATTTTTTGTGTAATATTGACATAAAAGATGCCTACCTACATCTCTGTGGTACTAACCAATTTATGAAGGCCACAAAATATATTTTTTAAGTTCTTAGATTTCAAAGTTATATATCGGCTATTTATTTAGACGATTTTCTTCCTTTGGGAGATACTTATCAATCATGTCTTTCAAATGTAAATCCAACAATAGATTTACTTCAGTCTCTGTGTCTTGTTATAAACTATGAAAAAAGTAGTCTTAAGCCAAACACAAAATGCAAATTTTTGGGTCGTATCATAGATACAAACAAGATGCAGCTTTCTTTGACAAACGAACATATATATATATTATCAATGCTTATAAAATTTATTAATTTAAAGTGGTGTTCGATTAAAAGTATTACACAACTTGTAGGTTTACTTATTTCTGCCTGCTCTGGTATAGAATATGGTTGGTTGTACACCAACACATTTTAAAGATGTAAATATCTCAATTTATATAAAAATCATAATCAATATGATAGTGAAATGATTCTCTTAAAAGTCTTACAAGAAGATTCCTATGGTGGAAAAAATATATGAAAGCTTCAGTAAATAGAATAAGAAAATGCATGGAGATATTCTCAGATGCTTCATAAACAGGCTGGGGTATAGCATGTGGAGATGAGAAGCGGATTATGGCGTCAGGAGGAAGCCAGTATACATATAAATTTCTTAGAACTTATAGCTGCATTTTTTTGGTTTAAAAATATTTGCAAAAAGATAAAAAATATTGACAAATTTTACTTAGAGTAGATAATGTGACTGCAATATCATACAACAATAAAATAAGGGAAATAAGATACACCCATCTTAATAGTCTAGCAAGGGAAATATAGCAATGGTGACAAACTTGTAATATATATTTATATGCGTCATATAAAAACAAAATACTATTGCAGATTATGCTTCACGCAGATCTCATCCTGATATAGAATGGGCGCTATCAGATAGCGCATTCAAGATCATAGTTAACATAGATCTGGCATACCCAAAATTGATCTTTTTGCCAGCAGGATTAATTCAAAATGTAACAAATACATATCCTGGCTTAGAGATCCTGATGCTTTCGCTATTGACGCAGTTCCATGGAGGGACTTAAAGTTTTGTTATATATTTTAAATACTTTATTGTACAAAATTACAAAATAAAATTGTACAAAAATAAAGTTTTACGCATTCTAGAACTATTTGTGACGCTTTTGATGATTAAGCTTACATAGTAATATTATATGTTTATTTGGTGAACAAGGTGTTTACATTTCACAACCTCTCAACATCTACAAGTGTATTAATGTAACCTCGAGGAAGAAGCACAAGTATAATTAATGATTAAACGAACTTACCTGAAGTGAAGTTCTATCATAATTATACGCGGTGCTTCTTCCTCGAGGTTAACTTCCCGCCCTGCCCGTACCGTGGACGGATAACCCCAGGTCAGATTCGTGAAATGATAAACGTACGTCTCTGAACTATAATGAGGATAAGCGAGAAAGCAGCGTTGACATGCGCGGGCACCGAAAAGCAACGTAGACATAGGGTGTGTTTAATTATTATTATTTTTTTATAGAATTTATTGAAATAACTCTCAAATTATAGTGGATGGGACGGCCACACGTACGTGTTACTACAAGTGTATTAATGTAACCTCGAGGAAGAAGCACCGCGTATAATTATGATAGAACTTCACTTCAGGTAAGTTCGTTTAATCATTAAATATATAGGCTATGATTCTTTGATTTTACTAATATCAGAGTAGTTATAAATGAAACCTAAATTTATATTTATATTATTTAATATACTATGACAACAAGTTACTTTGGAGAATGTGAAACAGGTAGAAGTATCAGACTTAATTGTTTGCAAGTGTATTTTGCCATTTAAGTCATATTGACCGTTTTGTAAAAAAGACGGACCTTGCCACCACAAGGAATGCTTAACTAACTCACTAGGTTGCAAACCTCTACTCAAACAATCTGCAGGATTATCACTTGTGTGTATGTATAACCATTGAAAATGTTGGGTAAGTTCACAAATTATTTGTATTCTATTTGCCACATATGTATTTAATTTTAAAGTTTCAGTATTTATCCAGCTTAATACAATTTGTGAGTCAGAAAACAAAATTACTTTATTAATATTCAATTTAATTTTTATTGTATTATAAACCTTGGTAATTAATTTTGAAAGTAGTAGAGCTGCATTTAGTTCTAAGCGGGGCACTGTCATAGGAGTGCTTAGTGGGTTTACTCTCGACTTGGAACATAGTAAGGACATGTTAACATTGCCCATTGTATCTATAACTCTTAAATATATACAGCACCCATATGCTGTTGAACTGGATGCGTCAGAAAATCCTAACAATTGTATGATGTCAGCATTTTCTGTGGGAATATTTCTTTGAAGAGATATAGTGTGCATATTTTGCAAATTATTAACAAACTCCAACCACTGGTTTCTTAACTCTGTTGGGGGAGAAGAATCCCAATCAACTTTACTTGACCATAATTTTTGTAAAATTGATTTAGCCATGACAAATAAAGGACCTACCAGGCCCAAAGGGTCAAAGAATTTACTAATATAACTGACTATTTCACGTTTTGTATCCTTTTTAGAAGCATATGTTGAGTTACATGAGAATTTAAAACGATCTTCTTTTATATTCAAAACCAAGCCCAAGGTTTTCAAAGAAAAATTTTCTTTTTCAAAATCAATATCATCGAAGTGCTGGTTATTTATAGGAATATCATGCAAAACATCCTGGTGGTTTGATGACCACTTATGCAACTTAAAGTTGCCCTTACCCAACAATGAGATTAATTGTCTCTTAATTTCAAATAAATTATCTAAGTTATTATCAGATATTAAAATATCATCACAATATGTAGAATTATTTAATGCAAATGCTGCTAAAGGATATTCCGATTGAAATCTATTTGCTAGCTCCTGAAGGCACCTAGTGGCAAGATATGTTGAGCATTTCATACCATATGTAACAGTATCTAATCTAATACATCTGATATTTTCTGAAGGTGAATCACGCCATAAATAGTCAATACATCTAAATATTTTTATAATATCAGCAGTGAAAATGTATTTATTTAATCGAAATAATAATAATATTTCAAATAGGTCACTTTGGACTACAGGTCCATTTAATACCATATCATTAAGAGAAACCTTTTTATTAGTAAGCATTGAAAAATCAAAAACCACCCTAAGTTTTGTTGTTTTATTTTGCTCTTTGACAACAGGATGGTGTGGAGTAAAACATACTGCTTGTTTAGTCAGGTCATAGTCCTTAATATCAACATAGTGGCCATGACCCAATTCAATGTACTCATGAATAAATTTTTGGTATTGTAAAAATAATGGACGGTCTTTATGTAGCCTTTTTTCTAAGTTTAAAAAACGCCTTAGTGTTAAATTAAATGTATCACCTATTTTATCATTTATTATATCTAATGTTAACTTAAGTGGCAATGCTACACGTCCATTTTAGAAATTATATAATTATATAGAGTTTGTTGGTTGACGCTGCATAAGCTAAAAAATTTTAATGTTGGCAGATGAAAAATAACTTTATAATTTTTTCATTGTCTCCAACAAATGGTCAGTTCCTTATGTCCCCTGCAAACGATAAAATCTCAATAGGAGGTAAACTAGGTCGTCTAAAGGTTTCACTAGCCTGTACAGAAGATTTAGTTTGAGTATTCAATGTATCTAATACTCGTTTAGAAGCGCAATACATTTCGTCAAACGAGTTTAGTGCATCAAAGTTAGGAGTTGTTTTCGGGTCTATTAGCATTTTTAGCGCAATGTATTCATCTAAAACTGAACGAAAATCCATGCGCAATTCATCCAACAAATAACAAAAAAAAAAATTGTACTATACGGTACTATAAGAAGTCATAAATGAGAGACTGAAGATGAACTTTACAGAAATGTGACGCATGTATTTCAAAATATTTTAAATATAAACATAGAAGGGCAGATAGAAGAAATAAGAAGATTAGGAGCATAAGAAAATAAAGCACCTATAGCTATAGAATTTCTTAGTAAACAAATGACGAGGTATATATTACAAAATAATATATTTTTCCAAAACACTGGTTTAGCCATATCCGAGTTACTTGACGAAGAGTCACGACTAAATAGAAAAAAGATGGTAGAGATCCTTATTGATGCCCGCCAGAACGGTCACCGTGCAAATATAATTAATAACAAACTTATAATAAATGGCCAAGAACTGAATAAAAATACTCAAAATTTGTCTCAACAGAACTTTACAAGTACCTCACCAAATAATAATTCATACAAAGTTGGAAACACAAGCAATAGAGATTATGTTTACTTTAATAATTCCAAAAAATCAGTTCCAGTACACGAAGAAACGTCAAGAAATAATAAAAATATTTTTTTTCGCTACTAATTTAAATATATTATATCAAAATATAAGAAGTCTGAAGAGTAAAGCCCATTTAATAGAATCTGAAACAGAAATAGAAAAGAATATACAAATAATATGCCTATCTGAAACATGGATAACCGAAACTAAAATAGATATGTTACATGTAGATGGATATAAATTAGCATCTTCTTTCTGCAGGTCTAAGCATAATGGAGGGGGAGTTTGTATTCTTTTAAAAGAAGAAATTGAATACATAGAAGTAAAAAGCATAAATAATTTATCTATTGAATTCCTATTAGAAATATGTGCAATAGAAGTACCAAAATTAAATCTTATTGTTCTTGTATTATATAGACCTAATAAAAATAGACAACCAGAGGTATTTTATGAATCATTATCGAAAATTATGCAATTATTACAACAAAAACACAATAAAAAAAATATCATAATAGGCGGAGATTTCAACGTAAACATTTTGAAACAAAATACACCGACATTAACTCTCATAGACCATTTTAAAAGCTTTAACTTTTATCAGCATGTGAATGAGCCAACTCGGAATACAAATACTTGTGCCACATGTTTAGACCTAGTATTTACGAATTTCCCTAATAACACTATAACAATTAAAGAATATGGTTTTTCTGATCACAAAGGCGTAATAGTAAAAATCCCTGTAAATAAATATGAAAAAAAAGTGTGGTTCATTGAAAAACGACAATTTAATAATCTAAATATTCAGAACTTTAAATTAGAATTAATAAAAATTGATTGGAATAAAATTATATTAAAAAATCAAAATGTAAATGAAAATTATGAAGCTTTCTTAAAAACTATAAGCAAAATATTAGATAAATGCATTCCAAAAATTAGAATAAAAATAAAAAATAATACAAAAAAGAAATGGTTAACAAAAGGTATAAAAATTTCTTGTAAAAACAAAAGATTACTTAAAATATTATTAACAAAAACCAATAACCCAGTTCTTCTTAATCACTACAAACAATACGAAAAATTACTTAAAAAAACAATTATAAAGTCAAAAAAAATGGAATATATAAAACTTATTAAAAATTCGGAAAATGTAATGAAAACAATGTGGCATATAGTTAAAGAACGTACAAATAAAATTACATTTAAATCAAAAGAAAATATTGAACTTAACATTAATAAAAATACAATAACTGACCCAGAAATAATTGCAAATACATTCAACAATTTCTTTACATCAGTAGGTAATAATAGCAACAACTCCTCACCACCAACTGGTCGACCGGTCATCTCCCCTTCAGAAAATTCTATATACCTGTAGTCTGTTAACTCACGCGAAATTCATGAAATTATCATGAAATTGAAAAATAAAAAAAGTTTTGGCTATGACGAAATCCCTTCTATAATAGTTAAACAATGCGCTACCGAATTTGCACCACTTTTATCATCATTAATTAATCAATCTTTAGAAGAAGGAACTGTACCAAACTTATTAAAAATATCTATAATCAAACCAATACACAAAAAAGATAACAAACAGGATTGCAATAACTATCGCCCAATAGCTTTACTACCTACCTTTTCAAAAATTTTTGAAACTGCAATGAATAAACGACTTTATTCATACTGTGAAAAATATAATATTTTTAATGAACATCAAAATGGGTTTAGGAAAAATCATTCTACTACCCTTGCTGTATTTAAATATATAAAAGAAGTTTTAAGCATAATTAATAACAAGCAATATGCAATAGGTGTTTTATTAGATATGAGTAAAGCATACGACCGAGTTTTATATAATATTTTACTACAAAAATTGTACGGGATAGGAGTCAGAGGCATCACATATGAATGGTTTAAGTCCTACCTCAATAACACAATCCAATATGTAGAAATAGAACACCATGATCATCAAACCGGCAATATAACAAAAATAAGATCAGAAAAATCTATTATTACTAAATCTATTCCGCAAGGAAGTATCCTAGGATGTATTTTATTCCTAATTTATATTAATGATTTACCTAAAATTATCCAAAATTCCTGTACCCTATTCGCAGATGACACTTCAATACATATTCCCTGTAAAAATTATCTTAACTTAAATTCACAACTAAACAATACTCTAATAACATTATCAAACTGGCTTAATGAACACAACTTACAAATTAATTATACGAAAACTAAAATATTACAATTTAGACCAAACCAAAAACTTCCCTTAGACATACATTTTGCTTACAATAACATTCAGATAGACCTCGTAAAAACTTATTCACTACTTGGTATAAACATAGACTCTAACTTAAACTGGAAAAATCACATCAGTAAAACTAACACTAAACTATCTAGATTTACTTACGCATTATATCAGCTAAAAAGGACAACCGATCTAAAAACTACAATAAACGCCTATTACGCATATGCTCATGCCTGGCTCCAATATGGCATCGTCCTGTGGGGTAACAGTACAGACGTGAATAAACTTTTTATATTACAAAAACGATGTATAAGAATCCTTGCAAATATCGACAAAATGGATAGTTGTAGACCATATTTCATTAAACTAAAAATACTGACTTTAACATCACTTTACATATCAAACACTTGCATTTTTGTAAAAAATCACCTTCATTTATTTCCAGAATATTCCAGACCTAAAAATTTACGACCTCAAAACAGATTAGCAACACCATCATCAAAATTACAACTAGTTTATTCTGGACCGTTTGCAATGTGCATCAAAATATACAATAAAATCGTACCCAAAATAATTGAACCCCAAATTGATACAAAACTATTCAAAACTAAATTAAAAAAACACCTAATATCTAAATGCTACTATTCACTAAAAGTTTTTTTTTAATGATTCATAAAACCAAATATATTTATATTTTTTATAATTCTGTTTACTTTTACTTTTAATAATACTTTAAATATTACTTAGGTAAAACAGTAATATTACTTAGGTTAATAAGATAATATATAGTTTTGTTTTCCATTTTGTTACTAGTTTTGTTAGTTTTAATTTTAAAATATTTTGTAAAAATGCCCTTACAGGGTTATTGTGAAATGCAATAAATAAATCCATGGTGGAAACTGAACTAAGGAAAGTCTCACGATTCCGTTCCGTCGTAGTGTTCTTAGATAAATTATAAATCTGTTGCATTCGTGCAAACAAAGAACTACGCTTTGCATGAACAATTTGGTACCTTGCGTCGTCTGCACTGGTCGAATTCATATTGGATTTATCTGGATCTACTGACATTTTAATTAACAAACCCGGAAACAATCCCAAATGTTACTAAATGCGTTAAAAAGTTTAGGTATATTTAGTAATTAATTATATAAAAAACAAGTTATTTCGTATTAGCTTACTAAGGAAGCTTACAAAATAACAAGACAAATAAATAGGATCAGTTTTACTATTTTCAGAAGTTGTATTAAACCTACAAGTTATCTTTATATTATTTTATTATAAAAGCTAAACTTCAAGTTATAAGGTAAAATAACTATACAAAAAATATGTTATAAGTATATATAACAGTTTGGTTCCTACCTACTGAAACAAGAAAATTTTACAAGTTGTTTACTCACACAACTAGTTTACCAAAATACGCTATGGGAAATTATTACTTTACAGTAAACAAACAAGGTTTAGTTTTCTGTGAACAAATTATCAGTTACACAGAACACACAACAGCTGGCTATACAGTTTACAAAAAATATTTTATTTATTTTTTTTATAACTATTATGCTTTGAATGCAACGTAAACCGCTGAAAAGTCATTTGTTACGCTGTATCAATGTAAGTAATAAGATAAAATATGCCTAAAATATAATTAGAAACATCAAGAACACAATTATTAATTTGTATAAAATTCGTAGGTAGGAAATAAAACAAAAATCACAAGTGAAAATACAAGTTTTCTATACAATATAATTATTCAATATATAATAGCACGTAAATAAGTGTTTAAATGTAGGAATGTAATAGCCAAACATTTATTAAATATGTTATTAGATGAAACCAATAAAATACTAATTAGAACTTCACTATAATTACGTAGCTATCATAAATGCGTTTAATTAAAGAAAATTATAGATACTTAAATATATCTAAGGTAATTATTAGTTCTATGTAGGATACCTAAGGGAAAACGCTAATCTTTCGGTGAAGAATTAAAATAACACTTTTTATACGACTCAATTTTATGACATTGTAAAACTCAATATCAAACCATGTCACCAAGGAAACACTTGTCACACTTCAAGTTCGAATTCCGAACATCCTCCGCCGAGAAAAAGTCTAAGGACTCGTTGAAGCTGGATCTGGAGGATTTCCTTGTGTAGAACATTCAGCTGTTCTGATTTCCATAGGGTATAAACTGTGGAATGGACGAATTCTTTCTCCACGTTGGGTCTTGACACGTGCTACTCGTGGAGTACCATCGATTCCAGGGAAAATCTCGATAACAACTCCAAGTGGCCAATTAACCCTCTTTGTATTGGGAGTGTTAACTAATACAATATCACCGACTTCAATTGTGCGGACAGTTCTCTGACCTCGGTGAATTAATAAGCTTAAATATTCTTTCTTAAATCGCTGTCTCTTAATGTTTGTAAATATTTAAAACGATGATTAAGAATTTTAGAATCAATAACGTCTATGTCTGTTACGTCATTTCTAGGTAAACCTTGTAGAAAAGAGTTTGGGGTCAATGGAACCAAATCATCCGTTTCAGAAATGTATGTGAGAGGTCTTGAGTTAGTGGTGCACTCACAATCACACAAAATAGTCTCCATTTCAACGTAACTTACAGATGCTTTACCAAGAATCCTTTTTAATAGATCTTTAACTACCCTTACAATTCTCTCCCACCGTCCTCCCCACCAAGCAGCTGTAGGAGGGTTGAAAATCAATTTTATTTTCTTTGTTATTGTTTCTGCTTCAATATGTTTCCAATCTAAACACTGTATTAAATTATTGGCGCCCACAAAATTTATTACGTTATCTGTATATATTATGCTCACACGTCCACGTCGTGCAATAAATCTACGCAATGCCATCAAAAATGCCTCGGTGGATAATGAGTCTACTAACTCTAGATGCACAGCTCTGAAAACAGCAAAGGTAAACACTGACGGGTTTTATGGGTAAATAGTGAAAGATCTTATTCAATTATTGAAATAGTTTTATTAACACCGTTACAGACAGAAGGGAGTTACCAATCTTGTTGCGCACTTGCATAGACTATAATTTAAAAAAAACTTAAGGCCAAGCTTACAATGTTCAGCCAACTTGGTTTATAATAAATACTTTTGTATTAATTCTTAACACCCTCTCCTAATTTTATAAACCAAGCACATATTATTAACAATTTTTAGGAATAAATATTATTTTATGACAACTACTACTTGTCTATAATTTATACCTCCGTGTTAACTTACAAACATGAATCCAAATTTTTATGACAACTGCTTGTCTATAACTATACCTCCATGTTAACTTATAAACATGAATCCAATTTTTTATCACAACTGCTTGTCTATAACTATATCTCCATGTTAACTTATAAACATGAAACCTAATTTTAATAATGTCTAAGTCTTATTTGTTATTTCAACAAAAAAAAACATTATATACTATCTATTTTTATGCAGAGAATGCTATTATTTTATAGTTAAAAACTGTTTACAAGTTTTTTTATGTTTACATTTACATATATCAAAAAATATAAACCACATTTTGATTTTATTATATACCTACTAACTTTTAGTTTTTTACCACTTATAGTTAAACACTGTTAACAAGTTTTTATGTTTACATTTGCATCTATCAAAACTTATAAACCACATTTTTATTTTATTATGTACCTACTAACTAGTTTTTATGTTTACATTTGTATCTAACAAATATATAAACCACATTTTTATTTTATTTATGTACTAACATGTTTATACAAAAAATAAACTATTTTTATTTTATATAATGCCTTTTTTATTTTTATTAACTTCCCTTTAATACAGTAAAATATTTTAACTTCTTATTGACTAATTATATTACAACTAATTTTATTTTATGTTTAATAAACTTTATATTATTTAGAGCTTTAGTCAAAATGTCAGCTGTCTGTTCGTCTGTCGGGCAATACTGTAATTCAATTAAATTATTACTATATAACTCATGTATATAATGATATGTAACATCAATGTGCTTTGATCTTTTGTTAAATATTCCTGACTTAATTAGTTGTATAGCACTTTGATTATCTATATTAAATTTTATCTTAGATTCAATTTTTAAAGCACCCAACAGAGATTTTATGAACATGGCTTCTTTAGAACATTCCGCTGCTGAAATAAACTCAGCTTCGGTTGTTGATAATGCAACTATTGGTTGCCGCCTGGAACACCATGCTACAGGTCCACCTGACATATACAATATATATCCAGTTGTGCTGCATCTAGTTTCATGATCTCCAGCAAAATCTGAATCACAATACACATTTATATCTGAAATATTATTATTATTTTTAAACATTATACCCTCATCTAAGGTACCACTTAAATATTTAAAAATTCTTTTTAATGAATTAACATATTTTTCTGGATTATCAATATGTCTGCTTACTATTCCCACAGCATAAGCTATATCGGGCCTTGATTTAGTAGATAAGTATAATAAGCTGCCAACTGCTTCTCTAAATGGAAACTTAACGTCTTTATTTTCTTGTAGACTTTCTTGTTCTTCTTTATCTTCAACTTCTAGGTTTGGAGTACTAACTGCTTTACAGTAAGACATATGATATTTTTGAAGAATATACTTTGTATAGTTACATTGTAATAAATGTATTCCTTGTTTATTTCTTCTTATTTATATATCAAAATATGATTTTATAGTATAGATTTCACATGAATCTGCAACATTCTCGATTTTATTTATTATGCCACTAGCCACATTGGGTAGTAATGACAAGGTTATATGTCCTGGATGCCCCATTTTACAATGTCAATCCAAAGCACTTTCTTCTTCCTTTGTAATGAAGGAAACTCTATTTGTATCTATCTCATCTTTTGTTAATTTTATGGTATACAACCATGACTTATTTTTATTACCCTTTAAGATTAAACAATTATTTTTATAAATTTCTACACAATTGTTATTAAATGTAACTGATGCTCCTTGGTCAGTGGCTGCGGAAACAGAAAATAAATTATTTACCAATTCTGGCACATAGAGAGTATTTCTTAAAATACATTTTTGCCCGACAAACTCACCTTGACATTTTGACGACATAGAATGCTCTTTTTTTGCTACACTAATATTAATTGCATTAGGCTTCATATTGGCTAAAATATTTGAATTTGACACCATGTGTGAACTACAACCTGAGTCAACTATGAATTGCACATTATTTTCAATATTATGATCATAAGTTAAAAAAGCAGTTTTATTTACCTGACTATTACTATTTTTATATCTAAAGAAACAATTTTTAGTTTTGTGATTTGTTTTCTTACATATAGAACAACAATTTTTACAATCAGAAGCAAAATGCCCTGGTTTATTACATTTAAAACATAGCTTCTTAATATAATATCTACCACCAGTTTTGACAGTTGTTTTAAAAGCCACAGGAGGTACACTTGTTTCATTCATCTTATTATATTTTTCATCCTCCTTAATCAGCCTTGATTTTAAATTATTAAGATTTTGTTCAGTTGTTGGTGATGATTCCTATGCCGTACTAAAAAACTCATACAATTTTGGTAGAAAACTTAAAATTCGTGATATTAGCATATCTTCTTCAATATTTTTATCTAGTTGTGATATTTGGTAAACCAAATTTTCTATATTAGCCAAATTTGTCTGCATGTCAATATCAGACTTATATGTAAAATTAAAAAAATCCTGCATTAATTCCTTTTTTCTAGTCTCAGAGCCATCATAGATGTTGCATATCTTTTCGTACATTTCCTTTGACGTCGTGCATGGAATTAACTGCGTCATCAATTTTTTATCTATAGTTTGAATTATGATTTTTTGAGCTTGGGGGTCTTTTTTATCCCAATTTTTGTCATCATATTTTTTTATTGACCCTTCTACTATACTAAATAACTCGTGAGCTTTAAAGTATATTTTTATTTGAAATTTTTAAAGCAGGTAGGTTTCCGAGTCTTTTAGTTTTTCTATAGCCGAATGTGAAATGGCGTCCATTTCCATTTTTACACTTTTAAACTTTTTTTTATGACTTTACCCTATCCCCTTATTTTTACACTCGCGGAATATTAATTATACTGGTCCCATAACCTGACGGGTTTTATGGGTAAATAGTGAAAGATCTTATTTAATTATTGAAATAGTTTTATTAACACCGTTACAGACAGAAGGGAGTTACCAATCTTGTTGCGCACTTGCATAGACTATAATTTAAAAAAAAACTTAAGGCCAAGCTTACAATGTTCAGCCAACTTGGTTTATAATAAATACTTTTGTAGTAATTCTTAACAAACACGACTATATAAGATTTTTGGCGAGATAATAACAATAAAGGACCAGCTAGGTCAATGCCACAAATTTGGAAAGTAGAAGCAGAACTATTAATACGATTAAAGGGAAGGGGAGCAAAAGGGGTATCAGCAGGTTTTGTATTGAATTTTTTGCAAATACCATTTTAAGACACTACACGTTTAGCTAATTTTCTAATTCCTATAATACAAAATGTTATTCCTTAACTCAGCCATTAGTGTCTGTACACCAGCATGTGATAGTAGTATATGTTTCTGGTATACAAGCCTTTCAACCAAATTATTTCTTCCAGGTAATAAAATTGGATATTTAAAATTAAATTCATCATTGCTCATCAACAACTTAGTTTCAACTCGTATTAGATCTTTCTTGTCTCTAACTATTTTTATTTTCTTTTCTATCTTCTGGCTATCATAAGCTTACTTTTGTATTAATTTTATTAAAACATTCTCTGCTTCAATATATTCTTTAGTAGATAAATCTAAACAATTCCTATTATTTTTATATTTACAATTAAAAATAAATCTTCTCATCCATGCAATCATTCTTATTATTTTTGAATATTTAGAAAAATACAGCAAATTATGACTAAATTGGGACATTATATTCATATTTATATTAGTATTTACCTACTTCTAAAACTTTATATTCAAAATTGCTTTTTGGCCAAGAACTAATAGGTTGCCGTAACCAGGTAGGTCCAGTCCACCACCGAGATTCAGTAAATTTTTTAGCACCGCAGCCTCTAGATACTAAATCAGCGGGATTCAGTGTTCCAGGTACGTGTCTCCAATCCTAAACATTGGTAAGTTTTTTGATCTCAGTTACTCTGTTTTTCACGAATGTACCCCATTGACCATCTGTATATAACCAGGTAAGTACAACACTTGAATCTGACCAATAATATGATTGGCATTCTAAATTTAAAGATTCTCTCACCTGTACATGTAGTCTACTAGCGATTAGAGCCGCCAGTAATAATATAAGCGAGGTATTGTAATATGATGTTTTGAAGGTGCCACTCTTGACTTAGCAAGTATTAGTTGAACATCAACTTCACCGTCATATTCAGTTCGTAAAAAAATACAAGTAGCATAAGATAGAGCACTAGCGTCACAAAAAACATGTAAACTTGAATCACATTTACTTAAGGGTTTTTTACACAATCTTCTTGGTATACAACAATTCTTTAAATAATACAACTCATCAAGCCATTTAATAAAATCTTTTGCCAGATTGGTAGGTAGTTGATCATCCCATCCACAGTTAGTTTGCCATGCCTTTTGTAAAATAAGTTTAGGGATAAGAGAAGTAGGAGATGTAAATCCTATGGGATCAAATACACTATGAGCGATCGATAATAAAATACGTTTTGCTACCTTATCTCTGCATATCATATCAGTTGCAGTAATATTACAATAAATCGTATCCGCATTTGTATTCCATAACAATCCTAATATTTTTACATTTTCAATAATATTTACATTATTTTTCACAGGTGCAGATATCCATCCTCTAAGGTCAAACTTCGCAGACTCCATCAGTTGTTTTGCTACTTCTACAAACTCGTTTAATTCATGTTCTGTTTCAAAACTACTTATGCAGTTATCTACGTAGAACGATTTTTGTAATTTTTGTGCTTTAATTTTTAGATGTTCAGGGCAATTCTCCAAATGATGATTGACCGTAGCGGCTAATAAGAATGGACTGCAAGTCAAACCAAAAATCACTCGACAGTGACGAAAAGTTATGATTTTCTGTTGACTTTCGTCCTCCCACCATAAGAATTTTAAATACTTTCTGTCCGAAGGGAATAAAGAAATTTGTAGGAAAGCCTTACGAATATCTGACGTAACGCCAATAGCATGCTTTCTAAACTGAATCAATAATTTAGGTATTAATTCAATTAAATTTAAACCTTTCTCCAAACATGATTTTAAGGAATTTTTATTGCGGTCTTTTGCCGAAGCATCAAAAACAGGGCGTATTTTAGTTGTTAAGCTTGAATCTTTACATACCATATGATGTGCCAAATAATGGCCTTTATGATCATCTTCATATACTTTCTCAACTATACCTTCATTTAGCCATTGCGTAAATACATTATTATAACTTATTTGTAGAGTTTAGTTTTTTAGTAGTAGTAAGTAGTCTTTTTTCTGCTAAATCTTTGGTAAGGTAAAGGTAAAGAAACCTCATACCTGCCATCTTCGTTAAATATAAGTGTATTTTTAAAATGATCTAAAACTTCTTCTTCAGTGACGTTTGTACTTCTGTTTGTAATACCAATCGTTTCCAGATTCCATAAGTCTGAAATATTAAAATACAGAAGGCAATTAAAAGTATTAGTGACATTGTACGTACTCATCACACGCCCCTGAATAGTCCCTCCTAATTTAGTTTTGATGGCTAGTAGGTTAGAATCTATATTTACAAAAGTTAAAGTTATACAATGGTATTAGTTTAGTGTTTGTGCGATATAGAAAGTATAAAGGTTACCAAAAGCGCCATCTTTAGGAAAAAATAACCAACTATAATTATAACTATTTATCTTAAATTTCATTTTAGACTATTACTTGTTATATTTTACACAGAATTGGCATATAGAAAAATAATGGTGGAATTTTATGATAATAAATATATAAAAAACAATAATTATATAAAAAACGATTAGACATTCCGCCCACCAAGGACTTAGTCAGTCCTTCATATTCCGCCCACCATGAGAAGTTGGTAAGCAATATAAACTAACACTACAATTACATACTAGTAAATGACAAAGTAGGTAACCACTGTATTATGTATAAAGAACTTAAAATAACATATTATCATGAAAATGCACTTACGACTATTAATACCTTTAATCTAAGAATCAGTTACTGGTAACTTACAAAGTTTAGAAGTTGGACGCTTGATTACAGAGTCCTTACATTTTAAAGTTACAACGCGAGTAATGCCATCGACCCCGGGATGTATAGTAACTACCTTACCCAATAGCCACTTTGCTGGAGGCAAATTATCTTCCTTGACCAAAACTACATCACCCACCTTAGGTGCTGGGCTAACACGGTTCCATTTGTATCGTTGCATGAAATGCGACATATACTCTTGTGACCAACGCCTCCAAAAATTCTGAACCATTCTTTGAGTCAAATGCCACCGCTGCAAAGTAGTTATAGATGAATCTGCGTAAGACCTATCGGGTGCAATAACTAATGTTTCACCAATCAAAAAGTGACCAGGGGTCAAAGGAAATGGGTCACCAGTATCATCACTGATTTGGCTTATTGGTCGAGAATTCAAACATGCCTCGACCTGAGCCAAAACAGTAGTTAGCTCTTCGTATGTTAAAGTAGAATCTCCGATGACTCGTTTGAGATGAAACTTCGTAGATTTTATGCCCGCTTCCCACAGACCACCGAAATTTGGTGCATGAGGTGGAATGAAATGCCAGGTAGTGGCATTGTTGGTTAAACCACTGGCTACCTCTTTAAAGATCCCTGATTGTTCTACTGAGAACAATCTTTCCAACTCACGCGAGGCTCCAACAAAGTTGGTTCCATTGTCACTCCACATCTCACTACAATGACCACGTCGCGCCGTAAACCGCTTGAATGCTGCTAAGAAGCTTTCGGATGTCATGTCGCTAACGGCTTCGAGATGTATGGCGCGAGTTGCCATGCAGATAAACAAGGAAATGTAACCTTTATACGATTTGTTCCCGCGGCCCTTAGAGACACGAATACTTATCGGCCCTGCGTAATCTACTCCGCTTCTATAAAACGGTTGACTAGCTGTAATTCGGGATGATGGTAATTTTCCCATAAGTTGATAATTTGTTTTGCCTGAATATCTAACACAAACGACGCAGCCACGGACATGTTGTTTGACTAATGTTTTAGCCCTAACAATCCAATATTTAGATCTCAAGAAATTGATCATCATCTGAGGCCCTCCGTGTAATGTTCTCGTATGGGCACCAGAGACTAACAACTTAGCAAAATCGCTTGTTTGACTGCATCATTGGTAGTTTGGTTGGCTAACTCTACAAGGCACCGAGTGGCTAAGAATGGCGCCGAGGCCGTGCCATATGTAACGGTATTTAAAGTATAGGTTCTCAGAGGTTGAGAGGAATCGAACCTCCATAATATTTGTTGCAGAGAACGCTGCTCTGGCTGAACAAGAATTTGACGATAGAATTGTTCTATGTCTGCGGTTATAACATGCTGACGGAACCTTAATAAGATTGACAGTAAATCATCCTGCACAGTGGGTCCGATCATCTGTATGTTGTTAAATGATTTACCTGACGAAGTGATGGCTGATGCATCAAATACTGTACGCAACTTAGTCGTAGAACTGGACTCTCGAAGCACTCCATGATGAGGCAAATAGTATTTATGCTGGTTGAGATTAGTTTTTATATTTTTACTCATGTGTCCCAGTGAAATATATTCTTTGATAAAATCAAAATAAAGTTGTTTAAATGAAGGCTCTTTATTAAACTTACGCTCTAACGAATAAAATCTGCATTTCGCTTTATCAAAGGAATCCCCTAATGTTTCAGGAGACTCCCTTAACGGAATAGAAACCACAAAACGACCCTCTGGGTTACGCTCTGTTGTATCCATAAAGTTGCGTTCGCAAAATTGTTCTTCCTGCGTATAATTATGCTTAGAAGGAATAGTATCCAGCTCCCAGAATCTCGACAAGTCTATTAGAGTCTGATTTTCTTGTGTAAGCATGCATAAGTGAATGTTATTCGTGGTCTTGTTTATGCTACCCGAAATAAGCCATCCAAATCTAGACTGTATTAAATACGGTAAGTTTTTACCTAAATGTATACGTTGAGATCCAACAACGCTCCAGAAAATGTCTGCTCCAACTAGTATGTCGATGGAGGACGGTACGTGGAAGGTTGGATCTGCTAAGGTAACTGAACTAGGAAGGTTCAGACTGTTTTTATTTATTAAAGTGGTAGGTAACAATGCAGTAATTTCATTCATGACGAAACAATCAATGTTCACCATATAGTCGTCGTGATAAGACCCTATCGTAAGAGAGCATGATCGATGACTACTTGATGCCTGACTATTGATACCAGTTACCTGAGAGTGTGCATGGCGAGTGCGTAAGTTAAGTTTACTGCAAAGCCTCGCTGTTACAATGTTAGCCGTGCTGCCGTTATCGAGCAGCAGTCTGGCTGGATGTGGTCTGCCACTGCCATCCAACACCTTCACCAGTGCCGTAGAAAGCAAAACGTGACAAGACTGAAAAATTGAATTTAAAGCTATATTATCTGTATTATTAATATGTTCATAATTTGAAGAAAGCGTGGGTTCTTCGTGTAACAAAGTATTATGTTTAATTTTACAATATTTACAATGACCTAATTTACAAGTAGGTACATGGTGACCTGGACGTAGGCAATTCATACAAAGGTTAAATTGTTTTGCCTTTGCTGTACGCAGGGGGACTGGCAAACTTCTAAAGGTTTCACACTTGTAAATAAAATGTGGGTCACTACACAATGGGCAGCTTAGACTTTTGCCGGTCGTAACAACATGACTTAACTTGTGGAGGGTGGACTCTGGTTTTGGGCGATTACCTCTGGACTCCTCGAGGGTTTCCAGTAGGTCTGCGCGATTGTTCATGAAAGTCGTAAAGTTTGACAGTAAAGGTGGAGCTGACAAGTTGTTTCTGTATTCCTCCCATTGACGATTAGTAACGTTATCCAATTTAGATGCCATAAGATATATTATTAGTGTATCCCAGTGCGTGACAGGCTGATCTAAAGTGGCTAAGGCCTGTAAGTTTTTATTTGTAACATCGATCAGTGTACGTAAGCCCTTACTGGACTCCTTTTGTATGGAGTTTACGTTGAAGAGAGCCTGGACGTGATTGTTTACAAGTAGGCGTTTATTGTCAAATCTGTCGCATAGCAACGACCACGCAGCCTGGTAGTTATCTGCCTTGAAATCAAGAGACTTGATTACTAAGGCCGCGCTGCCCTGTAATGAGGCGCGTAAATAATGAAATTTATTAATTTTATCTATAGAATTATTATTATGAATTAACGATAAAAATGTATCTCTATACTCGAGCCAATATTGATAGCAACCGTTAAATTTAGGTAGGTCAATTTTAGGTAAACGAATTAAATGTTGATTATTATTTAGTGACACTACAGTAGGTGCATCTGAACTTACCTCCAAATCCTTTGAAGTTTTCTTATTTTGTTGTTTAATGTACTTTATAGTTTGTTCATAATTTCACAATATTTCATATTTAGAATAATTTACAATATTTACATTTAAGGAGGTGACGAGGGATCAGAAAATGTGCCCATAGCACTAACTGCATTTCCGCGTTGTATGGCCATTGATATTCGTTGGCCTAAAAGAAAACCTGAACGCGGATCCCCTGTTACCTGTTTAAGCTTTTTACCTAAAGACAATATAAAGGATTTTGCGGACTTAGACCAAGTACCCATTGTCTCGACAATGAATGGGACAAAAAAATAGGAATTTGAAATTTGAGTGTATTTGTTAATTTTTTTTATGGCATAGGCTTCAGCGGCAAATCCGGCCGATTTTGAAGACCCTGAGGTATACGAGGGAGCCAGAGTGTCCACACATGCAGCGTCCCATAATAGACACTTTCCGTCTTGCCAAGGAATGAGAGAAATGCCATCGACGCGTTTTCCATCATTCCTGAACAAGCCGGAAGGCTCGAGGCTGCTCGGAATTTCTGCTGATAATAAAGCTGATTTTATAATAGAGTTGAGAGCTGCATGTCTGGATATTCTTCCTGCAGATCTACTGCAACTTAAACCGTGGTGGCCATTAGATTGCACTGCACTGCCACAGTTACAGGAATGAGGGTGACTAATTGAAGCACCTAGCCTGAGGCCTATGGCAATTCGAAGAGAGTTATTATCTAAATAAGAACCAAAAGAGGGAGATGGGATTGCGTGAAGCCAAAGGCCTGCTTCTGGCTGTGAAACTGCGCGCAACCTTGCCAGATCAGTGCCTGATGATGTGTGCAAAAGATCAGTAAAAACGGTTTTAACAATAATATTATCCCAGGCATGTTGACACGATGGGTCTTGTGGCGGAGAAGAGTTCAGGCTTTTTAAATCCCAGGCAGATTTCGCCTCGTCAAGGTATGAAGTCTCTAACGAAGTATCCATAGATTTAGAGAGAATAAAAGATACTAGATTAGATACTCCATAAGATGACGAAAGGAATCCCGGTAAGCATATGTCTCGAGCCCACCTCAATCCAAGTCCACCAGAGTTGATTGGTAAAGATGATTGACGCCACTGAAAATTGTTTAAAGAAATATTAAAGATTGATTCTATAGAGGATTTAATTATTAAGTCATACTCTTCTAAAAGGTTTGGAAATTTAAAAGCTGGAATAGTTCTTAAGGAATAAATAATTTTTGATACCGAAAAACAATGTTTTAAAAGGGTATATGCTACATGAGAATTCAAGTTATTTAAATAATTTACAAATATTTTTAAATTATTTAAACAATTGGTTAATTTTTCTTCAATGGCGTCGAACATTATTGGAGAACCTAACAGACAAAAGTCGACATTAGAAATAATTTTTAAATTGGGGAGAATATTAGAAAATGATAATAAATTTTGAGAATCTACCGATTTACACCCGAAAAGTTCACATTTTGAGGTATTGAAAGTTAGACCTAATTCCTTAAAACTTTTAACAAGTTGTTCTAAATCTTCGGTTAAATCTTCAACACTTCCTGCTATTATGCCATCATCTAAAAACCAAATATTTAATTCCGATTTTAATTTAGTAATAATTGGGTGTATACATAAACTAAAAAGTAAAGGGCCAAGTGGGTCTCCTTGTTGAATGCCAACTGCAGAGTCTATTATTTGGTCGTAAAAAAATAATTTTGAATTGGAGGAATAATTTTGCCAAATAAATGGGTAAATTTCTGGTACGATTTCCAAAGCTGATTTTAGAATAATATCTCTTTCTACAGAGTTGAAAGCATTTTTCAGGTCCATTTTGATTAAAAATTTATCTTTATTTATGTTCTTGTAAGTATATGTCCGGACTGCATGGATAGCTGCTTCACATCCAAATTTAGTTCCAAATCCGAGTTGAATAGGCCTGAGGTAATTTCCTGTTTTATCCCTTACCAGGCCACATGCAATTTTATTTGTTTAATTATATTCTTTGCCATACCTAACAAAGCATAATATTGGTTTTCAAATATCTGCCTTTCCCCATATAATGTCTCCGGTTGTTCAGATATTAATTCCATTTCTCCCTGAAATTCGTCAAATTCATCATATGTATGAATAAATCTATCTAAACGAGCTTCAAGTTCTGTTATTTCTAATTCAGATATATCTTTTAAATTTTGAAGGTTTGTTAAGTAGGTATTAAATAAGGTTAACTTGGCTTTTACAGTTCCTCGTTTTTTAGTCAACTCTTTGAACTTGGATTCGGCCATTATTAACTAATAAGTGATTAAGTTATAATCAAGAGTGTAAGATAAAATTAAAAATTATTAAATAAAGTTAAAAAGTAAGCAAAAAAGTTAAAAAGTAAGCAAAAAAGTTAAAAAGAAAGCAAAGTTTGATGATGATTATGACTAAGATGTTTACTAGGTATGAGTCAAAAATGCAAGCATGCAACTATGCCAAGACGTAGATAGTACTAAAAACTCTTTATTTCAAAGGTTTTTATCACTAAATAAGCTCTAAATGAAAAGCACAGCACAACATAAGTTCACCCTACTTTTATTTTATAATGCAAAAAAATGCTATTTTAACTGTCTTTAAAGTTTTCAGGCGTTTTTGCTTATGTTATAATAACTAATTAATGCAAGTTTTATATGATATTTATTATGTTACTGTTAGTATTAAGCTTTGTTTAAATGATATTATTATATATGTAAATATATAATAATATCATTTGTATATCCATAGGTCGCTGGTTCAGATCCGGCTCGAAGGACCAATAGAAAAGCTTGGGTGTGGTGCTGCAGTGGACTGTATTCAATTAAAACACCATTTTGTTGGCACACAGATGAATTTACTCAACTTCACATAAATTTAAATTAGTTAATTAATTACAAGAATAAAAACGTATACATGACGAGACAAATATTTTATATTAATATAAAGCAAATGTGTAGGGTAGGCGCACGTAGATCAAGGCTCCGAGCAAGAAGCATATAAGTTTGGCTCAGTGCCAAATGTGAATATGTCTGAACAAGGTGGAATGAAATGCCAGGTAGTGGCATTGTTGGTTAAACCACTGGCTACCTCTTTAAAGATCCCTGATTGTTCTACTGAGAACAATCTTTCCAACTCACGCGAGGCTCCAACAAAGTTGGTTCCATTGTCACTCCACATCTCACTACAATGACCACGTCGCGCCGTAAACCGCTTGAATGCTGCTAAGAAGCTTTCGGATGTCATGTCGCTAACGGCTTCGAGATGTATGGCGCGAGTTGCCATGCAGATAAACAAGGAAATGTAACCTTTATACGATTTGTTCCCGCGGCCCTTAGAGACACGAATACTTATCGGCCCTGCGTAATCTACTCCGCTTCTATAAAACGGTTGACTAGCTGTAATTCGGGATGATGGTAATTTTCCCATAAGTTGATAATTTGTTTTGCCTGAATATCTAACACAAACGACGCAGCCACGGACATGTTGTTTGACTAATGTTTTAGCCCTAACAATCCAATATTTAGATCTCAAGAAATTGATCATCATCTGAGGCCCTCCGTGTAATGTTCTCGTATGGGCACCAGAGACTAACAACTTAGCAAAATGAGAATTGTGGGCTACTAAAATTGGATGTTTCGTATTATAACTAACATGTGCCTGTTGAATTCTACCACCTACTCTGAGAATTCCATCATCATCGAAAAAGGGATTGAGTGACGAGCAAATTCTCTTATTTTACATGATGTTAAGTTTTTAAACCGATTTAATTCTCTTTTAATCTTTGCTTTCTTTTCATAGGGTAATTCCATCATAAAATTGGATGAATTTAATAAAAAACCCAAAAATGTTACTTTGTTTTTTGGTATTAAGCAACTTTTGTCAAAGTTTATAATAAAACCTAATTTAGAAAGAGTACTAATAGTCATATCAACATTTGCCCGACATTCATTGTAAGAATGACCAATACACAGTATATCGTCTAAATATATAATAGATATAAGACTCTTTGATCTTAAATAATGCATCACTGGTTTCATAACTTTTGTGAATACATATGGAGCAGTGTTTAATCCAAAGGGGAGGACTTGGAATTCAAATAATGTTGATTTCCACTGGAATCTCAAAAACTTTCTATAGTCATTGTGAACAGGTATTAAAAAATAAGCATCTTTAAGGTCGTTTGTACTCATATAGCATTTTTGAGACATGAGTTTAATAGATGTTCTTATGTCTTCAAGTTTAAAATGCTCAGTGTGAACATATTTATTTAATTCTTTTCAATTTAGAATAAACCTATTTTTTCCATTGGGTTCGGGGACAGTAAATATTTTTGAAATATATTGTCCATCACATGGTTCACACTTGACTATACCACTCTTTAAAAGCAAGTCTGCAATTGCATCATCTATAATAGAAACCGAAATTTGGTGCATGAGGTGTAGAAAAGCTTGGGTGTGGTGCTGCAGTGGACTGTATTCAATTAAAACACCATTTTGTTGGCACACAGATGAATTTACTCAACTTCACATAAATTTAAATTAGTTAATTAATTACAAGAATAAAAACGTATACATGACGAGACAAATATTTTATATTAATATAAAGCAAATGTGTAGGGTAGGCGCACGTAGATCAAGGCTCCGAGCAAGAAGCATATAAGTTTGGCTCAGTGCCAAATGTGAATATGTCTGAACATACTCCCCGGCGTTGAAGTGTCTTCAAGATTCATTCTGCTTGCACCGGGAGCGGACAAATTGTGTTGAACGCCCTTCGTACGATGCCTTGCTGGGTTTTCACGTCCGCCACTCTAGCGACGCCATCTGTGCCGGGAAAGACCTTTAGGATTCGCCCTAGACGCCACATCAGCGGCGGTGCCGATTTGTCTTTTATGACAACCATTGTTCCTTCGGTAAGTTTGCCATTGGATCGGCACCATCTGGTCTTCTGTTGCAGCAACGATATGTATTCGTCCGAGAATCGTTGCCAAAAATGCTGTTTTAAAAAGTCAATTCTCTTGAACCGCTGAAGAGAGTTGACGTTTGTAGTCTCTATCGTAGGTTGTGGCACAAACATCAGTGAGCGACCGATAAGAAAATGTGATGGAGTTAAAGGAGTAAGATCAGAAGGATCGACAGAGAGAGGTGTAATAGGTCGGGAGTTGAGGATCGCCTCTATTTGTATAAGACAAGTCGACATTTCCTCATACGTTAAATGAGATAAACTTAAAATACGCCGTAGATGGTGTTTTACGGATTTCACCGCCGACTCCCAAATGCCACCAAAGTGCGGGGTATATGCGGGTATAAAAGAAAAGATAATACCTTGTTGTGCTATGCTATCCACAGGCTGTAGTTGTAGCAATTGTGAGAGCTCGTTGAAAGTCCCTACGAATGCTGTCCCGTTATCGGAAAATATATTCCTGGGCTTGCCCCTGCGGGCGATAAACCGGTTTAAGGCAGCCTTGAATGCTTCCTTAGTCAGGTCTGAAACTAACTCCAGATGCACCGCCTTAGTAGCCAAACAAACAAAAATCGAAATGTACGATTTAATTAATCGGCAACCTCTGCCTGACCGATTGGCTATCAATATTGGCCCGGCGTAGTCCACACCCGTATCGATGAATGGAAACTCTAAATGAACACGTTGCCTAGGTAAGTTTCCCATTACTGGTTGTATAGTTTTGCCGCTGTACCTAATGCATTTTGTACACGAATGTACAGTTTTTTTTGCCAAGTTTCTACCTCCGAGTGGCCAGTATTGTTGACGCACTGTTGCTAGAAGTAGTTGAGGTCCTGCATGGAATAATCTCTTATGAAACATTTTAAATATGTACTGACTGATAGGGCATTTACTGCATAACAAGATAGGATGTTTAGTATTATATTCATAATGTGAGTTATGAAGCCTCCCGCCTACTCTAATAAGATTACACGAATCTATAAAAGGAGATAAAGAAATAAGACGATTTTTATTAGGCAAACATTTTCCTAATTTAAGTATGCCATGCTCAGTAGAAAAAGATTTTTGTTGTGAAATAAATAAAAGTAAATTAAGAGAACGATTTAGCTCGAATGTTTTAAGTAATCCGATTTCTTTTGTAGATTTATGACGGCAATTATGTATGAATCTTAGTAAGTACGCTACGACGCGTTGTAGTTTTGCAAAGTCTGAAGTAACTGATATTAACGCAGATAGAAAGTTGCTCTGATCAATGCTCTGTATATGAAATTGATGTATTATTTCAGATGTAACTGAACTATGCGTGTTAGGGGCTGAAGGCCAATGGGATTCAGTTCGCATTAACAACGGCGGTCCGTTCCACCACAAACTAGAGTTACATAATCCACTAGCATTCACACCGCGAGACACGAGATCAGCGGGATTTAATTTTGAAGGAACATATCTCCATGTATGACTGAGAGTGTTTTCTTGGATTTCACACACTCGGTTACGAATAAATGGCTTTAAATTAGATGGCACTTTGGATAACCAGCCCAAGACGACTGTGGAATCACACCAAAAAATAATTTGATTAAATTTACATGTGAGGGAACTTATTATTTTAGTACCCAGTTTAGCTCCTAATAAAGCACCACAAAGCTCTAGACGTGGGATAGTAGTTTGTTTTATAGGCGCTACCTTACTTTTCGATACTAAAAAGTGAACACTGATTGTTAAGTCTGAACTGCTGATAGAACGAATATACGCACACGTACCGTAAGCACTTTCCGACGCATCTGAAAAAATATGCAGTTCGATTGTAGCCGGAGTGTCACACAATACGTGTCGTGGTATTTTAATTGTATTTAAAATAGGCAATGTATTTTCGAAGTTAGCCCAAATAGTCTTAAGGTCCTCAGGGATTTCTTGATCCCAATCGCATTTTAAACGCTATAATCGCTGTAATAATATTTTTGCTTCAACGATGGATGGGGAAACAAGACCTAAAGGATCAAAAACTTGGGCTACAGTCGACAAAATATGTCTTTTTGTTACCTTATGTTGAGGAATTATATTTATAGAGAATGTAAAGGTATCTTCAAAACATTTCCAAATGATGCCTAATGTTTTGCAGGATTCGTTAGCGCTTAAATTAACAAAATCTGAATTATGATTAATTTTATTAATTTGATGTAAAATTTCTAAAGAATTGGACTGCCATTTTCTTAAGTGAAATTTGGCTGACTCTAATGTATTTATAACGCTTTTACAAATATTTACTGTATCGATAATTGTCTCCGATCCTGACAAGAAATCATCGACATAGAAATCGTGAGCAATCGCTTGTTTGACTGCATCATTGGTAGTTTGGTTGGCTAACTCTACAAGGCACCGAGTGGCTAAGAATGGCGCCGAGGCCGTGCCATATGTAACGGTATTTAAAGTATAGGTTCTCAGAGGTTGAGAGGAATCGAACCTCCATAATATTTGTTGCAGAGAACGCTGCTCTGGCTGAACAAGAATTTGACGATAGAATTGTTCTATGTCTGCGGTTATAACATGCTGACGGAACCTTAATAAGATTGACAGTAAATCATCCTGCACAGTGGGTCCGATCATCTGTATGTTGTTAAATAATTTACCTGACGAAGTGATGGCTGATGCATCAAATACTGTACGCAACTTAGTCGTAGAACTGGACTCTCGAAGCACTCCATGATGAGGCAAATAGTATTTATGCTGGTTGAGATTAGTTTTTATATTTTTACTCATGTGTCCCAGTGAAATATATTCTTTGATAAAATCAAAATAAAGTTGTTTAAATGAAGGCTCTTTATTAAACTTACGCTCTAACGAATAAAATCTGCATTTCGCTTTATCAAAGGAATCCCCTAATGTTTCAGGAGACTCCCTTAACGGAATAGAAACCACAAAACGACCCTCTGGGTTACGCTCTGTTGTATCCATAAAGTTGCGTTCGCAAAATTGTTCTTCCTGCGTATAATTATGCTTAGAAGGAATAGTATCCAGCTCCCAGAATCTCGACAAGTCTATTAGAGTCTGATTTTCTTGTGTAAGCATGCATAAGTGAATGTTATTCGTGGTCTTGTTTATGCTACCCGAAATAAGCCATCCAAATCTAGACTGTATTAAATACGGTAAGTTTTTACCTAAATGTATACGTTGAGATCCAACAACGCTCCAGAAAATGTCTGCTCCAACTAGTATGTCGATGGAGGACGGTACGTGGAAGGTTGGATCTGCTAAGGTAACTGAACTAGGAAGGTTCAGACTGTTTTTATTTATTAAAGTGGTAGGTAACAATGCAGTAATTTCATTCATGACGAAACAATCAATGTTCACCATATAGTCGTCGTGATAAGACCCTATCGTAAGAGAGCATGATCGATGACTACTTGATGCCTGACTATTGATACCAGTTACCTGAGAGTGTGCATGGCGAGTGCGTAAGTTAAGTTTACTGCAAAGCCTCGCTGTTACAATGTTAGCCGTGCTGCCGTTATCGAGCAGCAGTCTGGCTGGATGTGGTCTGCCACTGCCATCCAACACCTTCACCAGTGCCGTAGAAAGCAAAACGTGACAAGACTGAAAAATTGAATTTAAAGCTATATTATCTGTATTATTAATATGTTCATAATTTGAAGAAAGCGTGGGTTCTTCGTGTAACAAAGTATTATGTTTAATTTTACAATATTTACAATGACCTAATTTACAAGTAGGTACATGGTGACCTGGACGTAGGCAATTCATACAAAGGT
Organism: Monopis laevigella; assembly: GCA_947458855.1. Classification (NCBI taxonomy): domain Eukaryota; kingdom Metazoa; phylum Arthropoda; class Insecta; order Lepidoptera; family Tineidae; genus Monopis; species Monopis laevigella. Next base: position 83,304 of record OX381587.1, on the reverse strand, counting down.
TAAATTGTTTTGCCTTTGCTGTACGCAGGGGGACTGGCAAACTTCTAAAGGTTTCACACTTGTAAATAAAATGTGGGTCACTACACAATGGGCAGCTTAGACTTTTGCCGGTCGTAACAACATGACTTAACTTGTGGAGGGTGGACTCTGGTTTTGGGCGATTACCTCTGGACTCCTCGAGGGTTTCCAGTAGGTCTGCGCGATTGTTCATGAAAGTCGTAAAGTTTGACAGTAAAGGTGGAGCTGACAAGTTGTTTCTGTATTCCTCCCATTGACGATTAGTAACGTTATCCAATTTAGATGCCATAAGATATATTATTAGTGTATCCCAGTGCGTGACAGGCTGATCTAAAGTGGCTAAGGCCTGTAAGTTTTTATTTGTAACATCGATCAGTGTACGTAAGCCCTTACTGGACTCCTTTTGTATGGAGTTTACGTTGAAGAGAGCCTGGACGTGATTGTTTACAAGTAGGCGTTTATTGTCAAATCTGTCGCATAGCAACGACCACGCAGCCTGGTAGTTATCTGCCTTGAAATCAAGAGACTTGATTACTAAGGCCGCGCTGCCCTGTAATGAGGCGCGTAAATAATGAAATTTATTAATTTTATCTATAGAATTATTATTATGAATTAACGATAAAAATGTATCTCTATACTCGAGCCAATATTGATAGCAACCGTTAAATTTAGGTAGGTCAATTTTAGGTAAACGAATTAAATGTTGATTATTATTTAGTGACACTACAGTAGGTGCATCTGAACTTACCTCCAAATCCTTTGAAGTTTTCTTATTTTGTTGTTTAATTATATTCTTTGCCATACCTAACAAAGCATAATATTGGTTTTCAAATATCTGCCTTTCCCCATATAATGTCTCCGGTTGTTCAGATATTAATTCCATTTCTCCCTGAAATTCGTCAAATTCATCATATGTATGAATAAATCTATCTAAACGAGCTTCAAGTTCTGTTATTTCTAATTCAGATATATCTTTTAAATTTTGAAGGTTTGTTAAGTAGGTATTAAATAAGGTTAACTTGGCTTTTACAGTTCCTCGTTTTTTAGTCAACTCTTTGAACTTGGATTCGGCCATTATTAACTAATAAGTGATTAAGTTATAATCAAGAGTGTAAGATAAAATTAAAAATTATTAAATAAAGTTAAAAAGTAAGCAAAAAAGTTAAAAAGTAAGCAAAAAAGTTAAAAAGAAAGCAAAGTTTGATGATGATTATGACTAAGATGTTTACTAGGTATGAGTCAAAAATGCAAGCATGCAACTATGCCAAGACGTAGATAGTACTAAAAACTCTTTATTTCAAAGGTTTTTATCACTAAATAAGCTCTAAATGAAAAGCACAGCACAACATAAGTTCACCCTACTTTTATTTTATAATGCAAAAAAATGCTATTTTAACTGTCTTTAAAGTTTTCAGGCGTTTTTGCTTATGTTATGATAACTAATTAATGCAAGTTTTATATGATATTTATTATGTTACTGTTAGTATTAAGCTTTGTTTAAATGATATTATTATATATGTAAATATATAATAATATCATTTGTATATCCATAGGTCGCTGGTTCAGATCCGGCTCGAAGGACCAATAGAAAAGCTTGGGTGTGGTGCTGCAGTGGACTGTATTCAATTAAAACACCATTTTGTTGGCACACAGATGAATTTACTCAACTTCACATAAATTTAAATTAGTTAATTAATTACAAGAATAAAAACGTATACATGACGAGACAAATATTTTATATTAATATAAAGCAAATGTGTAGGGTAGGCGCACGTAGATCAAGGCTCCGAGCAAGAAGCATATAAGTTTGGCTCAGTGCCAAATGTGAATATGTCTGAACAAGGTGGAATGAAATGCCAGGTAGTGGCATTGTTGGTTAAACCACTGGCTACCTCTTTAAAGATCCCTGATTGTTCTACTGAGAACAATCTTTCCAACTCACGCGAGGCTCCAACAAAGTTGGTTCCATTGTCACTCCACATCTCACTACAATGACCACGTCGCGCCGTAAACCGCTTGAATGCTGCTAAGAAGCTTTCGGATGTCATGTCGCTAACGGCTTCGAGATGTATGGCGCGAGTTGCCATGCAGATAAACAAGGAAATGTAACCTTTATACGATTTGTTCCCGCGGCCCTTAGAGACACGAATACTTATCGGCCCTGCGTAATCTACTCCGCTTCTATAAAACGGTTGACTAGCTGTAATTCGGGATGATGGTAATTTTCCCATAAGTTGATAATTTGTTTTGCCTGAATATCTAACACAAACGACGCAGCCACGGACATGTTGTTTGACTAATGTTTTAGCCCTAACAATCCAATATTTAGATCTCAAGAAATTGATCATCATCTGAGGCCCTCCGTGTAATGTTCTCGTATGGGCACCAGAGACTAACAACTTAGCAAAATGAGAATTGTGGGCTACTAAAATTGGATGTTTCGTATTATAACTAACATGTGCCTGTTGAATTCTACCACCTACTCTGAGAATTCCATCATCATCGAAAAAGGGATTGAGTGACGAGCAAATTCTCTTATTTTACATGATGTTAAGTTTTTAAACCGATTTAATTCTCTTTTAATCTTTGCTTTCTTTTCATAGGGTAATTCCATCATAAAATTGGATGAATTTAATAAAAAACCCAAAAATGTTACTTTGTTTTTTGGTATTAAGCAACTTTTGTCAAAGTTTATAATAAAACCTAATTTAGAAAGAGTACTAATAGTCATATCAACATTTGCCCGACATTCATTGTAAGAATGACCAATACACAGTATATCGTCTAAATATATAATAGATATAAGACTCTTTGATCTTAAATAATGCATCACTGGTTTCATAACTTTTGTGAATACATATGGAGCAGTGTTTAATCCAAAGGGGAGGACTTGGAATTCAAATAATGTTGATTTCCACTGGAATCTCAAAAACTTTCTATAGTCATTGTGAACAGGTATTAAAAAATAAGCATCTTTAAGGTCGTTTGTACTCATATAGCATTTTTGAGACATGAGTTTAATAGATGTTCTTATGTCTTCAAGTTTAAAATGCTCAGTGTGAACATATTTATTTAATTCTTTTCAATTTAGAATAAACCTATTTTTTCCATTGGGTTCGGGGACAGTAAATATTTTTGAAATATATTGTCCATCACATGGTTCACACTTGACTATACCACTCTTTAAAAGCAAGTCTGCAATTGCATCATCTATAATAGAAACCGAAATTTGGTGCATGAGGTGTAGAAAAGCTTGGGTGTGGTGCTGCAGTGGACTGTATTCAATTAAAACACCATTTTGTTGGCACACAGATGAATTTACTCAACTTCACATAAATTTAAATTAGTTAATTAATTACAAGAATAAAAACGTATACATGACGAGACAAATATTTTATATTAATATAAAGCAAATGTGTAGGGTAGGCGCACGTAGATCAAGGCTCCGAGCAAGAAGCATATAAGTTTGGCTCAGTGCCAAATGTGAATATGTCTGAACATACTCCCCGGCGTTGAAGTGTCTTCAAGATTCATTCTGCTTGCACCGGGAGCGGACAAATTGTGTTGAACGCCCTTCGTACGATGCCTTGCTGGGTTTTCACGTCCGCCACTCTAGCGACGCCATCTGTGCCGGGAAAGACCTTTAGGATTCGCCCTAGACGCCACATCAGCGGCGGTGCCGATTTGTCTTTTATGACAACCATTGTTCCTTCGGTAAGTTTGCCATTGGATCGGCACCATCTGGTCTTCTGTTGCAGCAACGATATGTATTCGTCCGAGAATCGTTGCCAAAAATGCTGTTTTAAAAAGTCAATTCTCTTGAACCGCTGAAGAGAGTTGACGTTTGTAGTCTCTATCGTAGGTTGTGGCACAAACATCAGTGAGCGACCGATAAGAAAATGTGATGGAGTTAAAGGAGTAAGATCAGAAGGATCGACAGAGAGAGGTGTAATAGGTCGGGAGTTGAGGATCGCCTCTATTTGTATAAGACAAGTCGACATTTCCTCATACGTTAAATGAGATAAACTTAAAATACGCCGTAGATGGTGTTTTACGGATTTCACCGCCGACTCCCAAATGCCACCAAAGTGAGGGGTATATGCGGGTATAAAAGAAAAGATAATACCTTGTTGTGCTATGCTATCCACAGGCTGTAGTTGTAGCAATTGTGAGAGCTCGTTGAAAGTCCCTACGAATGCTGTCCCGTTATCGGAAAATATATTTCTGGGCTTGCCCCTGCGGGCGATAAACCGGTTTAAGGCAGCCTTGAATGCTTCCTTAGTCAGGTCTGAAACTAACTCCAGATGCACCGCCTTAGTAGCCAAACAAACAAAAATCGAAATGTACGATTTAATTAATCGGCAACCTCTGCCTGACCGATTGGCTATCAATATTGGCCCGGCGTAGTCCACACCCGTATCGATGAATGGAAACTCTAAATGAACACGTTGCCTAGGTAAGTTTCCCATTACTGGTTGTATAGTTTTGCCGCTGTACCTAATGCATTTTGTACACGAATGTACAGTTTTTTTTGCCAAGTTTCTACCTCCGAGTGGCCAGTATTGTTGACGCACTGTTGCTAGAAGTAGTTGAGGTCCTGCATGGAATAATCTCTTATGAAACATTTTAAATATGTACTGACTGATAGGGCATTTACTGCATAACAAGATAGGATGTTTAGTATTATATTCATAATGTGAGTTATGAAGCCTCCCGCCTACTCTAATAAGATTACACGAATCTATAAAAGGAGATAAAGAAATAAGACGATTTTTATTAGGCAAACATTTTCCTAATTTAAGTATGCCATGCTCAGTAGAAAAAGATTTTTGTTGTGAAATAAATAAAAGTAAATTAAGAGAACGATTTAGCTCGAATGTTTTAAGTAATCCGATTTCTTTTGTAGATTTATGACGGCAATTATGTATGAATCTTAGTAAGTACGCTACGACGCGTTGTAGTTTTGCAAAGTCTGAAGTAACTGATATTAACGCAGATAGCAAGTTGCTCTGATCAATGCTCTGTATATGAAATTGATGTATTATTTCAGATGTAACTGAACTATGCGTGTTAGGGGCTGAAGGCCAATGGGATTCAGTTCGCATTAACAACGGCGGTCCGTTCCACCACAAACTAGAGTTACATAATCCACTAGCATTCACACCGCGAGACACGAGATCAGCGGGATTTAATTTTGAAGGAACATATCTCCATGTATGACTGAGAGTGTTTTCTTGGATTTCACACACTCGGTTACGAATAAATGGCTTTAAATTAGATGGCACTTTGGATAACCAGCCCAAGACGACTGTGGAATCACACCAAAAAATAATTTGATTAAATTTACATGTGAGGGAACTTATTATTTTAGTACCCAGTTTAGCTCCTAATAAAGCACCACAAAGCTCTAGACGTGGGATAGTAGTTTGTTTTATAGGCGCTACCTTACTTTTCGATACTAAAAAGTGAACACTGATTGTTAAGTCTGAACTGCTGATAGAACGAATATACGCACACGTACCGTAAGCACTTTCCGACGCATCTGAAAAAATATGCAGTTCGATTGTAGCCGGAGTGTCACACAATACGTGTCGTGGTATTTTAATTGTATTTAAAATAGGCAATGTATTTTCGAAGTTAGCCCAAATAGTCTTAAGGTCCTCAGGGATTTCTTGATCCCAATCGCATTTTAAACGCCATAATCGCTGTAATAATATTTTTGCTTCAACGATGGATGGGGAAACAAGACCTAAAGGATCAAAAACTTGGGCTACAGTCGACAAAATATGTCTTTTTGTTACCTTATGTTGAGGAATTATATTTATAGAGAATGTAAAGGTATCTTCAAAACATTTCCAAATGATGCCTAATGTTTTGCAGGATTCGTTAGCGCTTAAATTAACAAAATCTGAATTATGATTAATTTTATTAATTTGATGTAAAATTTCTAAAGAATTGGACTGCCATTTTCTTAAGTGAAATTTGGCTGACTCTAATGTATTTATAACGCTTTTACAAATATTTACTGTATCGATAATTGTCTCCGATCCTGACAAGAAATCATCGACATAGAAATCGTGAGCAATCGCTTGTTTGACTGCATCATTGGTAGTTTGGTTGGCTAACTCTACAAGGCACCGAGTGGCTAAGAATGGCGCCGAGGCCGTGCCATATGTAACGGTATTTAAAGTATAGGTTCTCAGAGGTTGAGAGGAATCGAACCTCCATAATATTTGTTGCAGAGAACGCTGCTCTGGCTGAACAAGAATTTGACGATAGAATTGTTCTATGTCTGCGGTTATAACATGCTGACGGAACCTTAATAAGATTGACAGTAAATCATCCTGCACAGTGGGTCCGATCATCTGTATGTTGTTAAATGATTTACCTGACGAAGTGATGGCTGATGCATCAAATACTGTACGCAACTTAGTCGTAGAACTGGACTCTCGAAGCACTCCATGATGAGGCAAATAGTATTTATGCTGGTTGAGATTAGTTTTTATATTTTTACTCATGTGTCCCAGTGAAATATATTCTTTGATAAAATCAAAATAAAGTTGTTTAAATGAAGGCTCTTTATTAAACTTACGCTCTAACGAATAAAATCTGCATTTCGCTTTATCAAAGGAATCCCCTAATGTTTCAGGAGACTCCCTTAACGGAATAGAAACCACAAAACGACCCTCTGGGTTACGCTCTGTTGTATCCATAAAGTTGCGTTCGCAAAATTGTTCTTCCTGCGTATAATTATGCTTAGAAGGAATAGTATCCAGCTCCCAGAATCTCGACAAGTCTATTAGAGTCTGATTTTCTTGTGTAAGCATGCATAAGTGAATGTTATTCGTGGTCTTGTTTATGCTACCCGAAATAAGCCATCCAAATCTAGACTGTATTAAATACGGTAAGTTTTTACCTAAATGTATACGTTGAGATCCAACAACGCTCCAGAAAATGTCTGCTCCAACTAGTATGTCGATGGAGGACGGTACGTGGAAGGTTGGATCTGCTAAGGTAACTGAACTAGGAAGGTTCAGACTGTTTTTATTTATTAAAGTGGTAGGTAACAATGCAGTAATTTCATTCATGACGAAACAATCAATGTTCACCATATAGTCGTCGTGATAAGACCCTATCGTAAGAGAGCATGATCGATGACTACTTGATGCCTGACTATTGATACCAGTTACCTGAGAGTGTGCATGGCGAGTGCGTAAGTTAAGTTTACTGCAAAGCCTCGCTGTTACAATGTTAGCCGTGCTGCCGTTATCGAGCAGCAGTCTGGCTGGATGTGGTCTGCCACTGCCATCCAACACCTTCACCAGTGCCGTAGAAAGCAAAACGTGACAAGACTGAAAAATTGAATTTAAAGCTATATTATCTGTATTATTAATATGTTCATAATTTGAAGAAAGCGTGGGTTCTTCGTGTAACAAAGTATTATGTTTAATTTTACAATATTTACAATGACCTAATTTACAAGTAGGTACATGGTGACCTGGACGTAGGCAATTCATACAAAGGTTAAATTGTTTTGCCTTTGCTGTACGCAGGGGGACTGGCAAACTTCTAAAGGTTTCACACTTGTAAATAAAATGTGGGTCACTACACAATGGGCAGCTTAGACTTTTGCCGGTCGTAACAACATGACTTAACTTGTGGAGGGTGGACTCTGGTTTTGGGCGATTACCTCTGGACTCCTCGAGGGTTTCCAGTAGGTCTGCGCGATTGTTCATGAAAGTCGTAAAGTTTGACAGTAAAGGTGGAGCTGACAAGTTGTTTCTGTATTCCTCCCATTGACGATTAGTAACGTTATCCAATTTAGATGCCATAAGATATATTATTAGTGTATCCCAGTGCGTGACAGGCTGATCTAAAGTGGCTAAGGCCTGTAAGTTTTTATTTGTAACATCGATCAGTGTACGTAAGCCCTTACTGGACTCCTTTTGTATGGAGTTTACGTTGAAGAGAGCCTGGACGTGATTGTTTACAAGTAGGCGTTTATTGTCAAATCTGTCGCATAGCAACGACCACGCAGCCTGGTAGTTATCTGCCTTGAAATCAAGAGACTTGATTACTAAGGCCGCGCTGCCCTGTAATGAGGCGCGTAAATAATGAAATTTATTAATTTTATCTATAGAATTATTATTATGAATTAACGATAAAAATGTATCTCTATACTCGAGCCAATATTGATAGCAACCGTTAAATTTAGGTAGGTCAATTTTAGGTAAACGAATTAAATGTTGATTATTATTTAGTGACACTACAGTAGGTGCATCTGAACTTACCTCCAAATCCTTTGAAGTTTTCTTATTTTGTTGTTTAATTATATTCTTTGCCATACCTAACAAAGCATAATATTGGTTTTCAAATATCTGCCTTTCCCCATATAATGTCTCCGGTTGTTCAGATATTAATTCCATTTCTCCCTGAAATTCGTCAAATTCATCATATGTATGAATAAATCTATCTAAACGAGCTTCAAGTTCTGTTATTTCTAATTCAGATATATCTTTTAAATTTTGAAGGTTTGTTAAGTAGGTATTAAATAAGGTTAACTTGGCTTTTACAGTTCCTCGTTTTTTAGTCAACTCTTTGAACTTGGATTCGGCCATTATTAACTAATAAGTGATTAAGTTATAATCAAGAGTGTAAGATAAAATTAAAAATTATTAAATAAAGTTAAAAAGTAAGCAAAAAAGTTAAAAAGTAAGCAAAAAAGTTAAAAAGAAAGCAAAGTTTGATGATGATTATGACTAAGATGTTTACTAGGTATGAGTCAAAAATGCAAGCATGCAACTATGCCAAGACGTACTAAAAACTCTTTATTTCAAAGGTTTTTATCACTAAATAAGCTCTAAATGAAAAGCACAGCACAACATAAGTTCACCCTACTTTTATTTTATAATGCAAAAAAATGCTATTTTAACTGTCTTTAAAGTTTTCAGGCGTTTTTGCTTATGTTATGATAACTAATTAATGCAAGTTTTATATGATATTTATTATGTTACTGTTAGTATTAAGCTTTGTTTAAATGATATTATTATATATGTAAATATATAATAATATCATTTGTATATCCATAGGTCGCTGGTTCAGATCCGGCTCGAAGGACCAATAGAAAAGCTTGGGTGTGGTGCTGCAGTGGACTGTATTCAATTAAAACACCATTTTGTTGGCACACAGATGAATTTACTCAACTTCACATAAATTTAAATTAGTTAATTAATTACAAGAATAAAAACGTATACATGACGAGACAAATATTTTATATTAATATAAAGCAAATGTGTAGGGTAGGCGCACGTAGATCAAGGCTCCGAGCAAGAAGCATATAAGTTTGGCTCAGTGCCAAATGTGAATATGTCTGAACAAGGTGGAATGAAATGCCAGGTAGTGGCATTGTTGGTTAAACCACTGGCTACCTCTTTAAAGATCCCTGATTGTTCTACTGAGAACAATCTTTCCAACTCACGCGAGGCTCCAACAAAGTTGGTTCCATTGTCACTCCACATCTCACTACAATGACCACGTCGCGCCGTAAACCGCTTGAATGCTGCTAAGAAGCTTTCGGATGTCATGTCGCTAACGGCTTCGAGATGTATGGCGCGAGTTGCCATGCAGATAAACAAGGAAATGTAACCTTTATACGATTTGTTCCCGCGGCCCTTAGAGACACGAATACTTATCGGCCCTGCGTAATCTACTCCGCTTCTATAAAACGGTTGACTAGCTGTAATTCGGGATGATGGTAATTTTCCCATAAGTTGATAATTTGTTTTGCCTGAATATCTAACACAAACGACGCAGCCACGGACATGTTGTTTGACTAATGTTTTAGCCCTAACAATCCAATATTTAGATCTCAAGAAATTGATCATCATCTGAGGCCCTCCGTGTAATGTTCTCGTATGGGCACCAGAGACTAACAACTTAGCAAAATGAGAATTGTGGGCTACTAAAATTGGATGTTTCGTATTATAACTAACATGTGCCTGTTGAATTCTACCACCTACTCTGAGAATTCCGTCATCATCGAAAAAGGGATTGAGTGATTTGAGTGTGCTTGGTTTCTTAACGTAACCACATTTTCTAATATTGTACATATCAGACTTAAAATAACGTGATTGAGAACTTACTACGACACACTTCAAAGCTTCATGAAGCTCTTGACAACTTAAGTAAGAGTTCATTGTTTCGCGAGTTTGTAGTGGACGTCTAAGCCTAAGAAACCGTCTACACGATGCTATCACTCGAACTAACTTACAAAAAGATGAACATTCATCAAGTATTCCCAAAGTCGGATTATCTAAACTAGAAGTAAGATGAACCTTGACAGTTCTTTCTTCAAAATTGCTAGATGCTCGACATGTCCTATTATATTCTATAATATCGTTACGTAACCAACTCGGACCTTCCTTCCATAACTGATTATAAAGTAGCTCGTCTGGAGTAATGCCTCTTGAGGCGCAATCTGCAGGATTGTCTGTTGACCTTACATGAGACCACTGGCTACTCTCCAATATGCTAAGGATTTCCGATGTTCGGTTCGCAACAAAGGTTTTCTATCTACTTGGATGAGAGCATAACCAGTCTAACACCACAGTAGAGTCTGTCCATGCATGCACATCTGATGAAGGGACCTTAAGTGTATTGGCTATGCTAGATACCAACCTAGTAAGTAACACAGCCCCACATAGCTCCAGACGGGGTATAGATATTTGCATTATCGGTGCTACCTTCGTCTTTGCCCCGATTATACCGGTACGAATCTGGCCATCCTTTGTTAGAGTTCTAACGTAAACGGCAGCTGCATATGCAACATTCGATGCATCGCTAAATCCGTGTAGTTCCACACGAATATCACCTTCTGAAGTACCGAGCCACCTAGGTATATCAAATTCAACTAAATTTGACAACGCATTACGATATGCTTTCCATTCGTTAATAAGATGGGATGGTAGTTCATCATTCCAATCCATACCACCAATCCATAGCCTCTGAATAAATATTTTTGATGTTACGATGCACGGTGCAATCCACCCTAATGGATCGAACAAACGAGAAATATCCGAAATAACCTTTCGTTTGGTTATAGGCTCTATTAGACTAGGTAAGGTTACTGTGTATTTAAAGCTATCGGTGTATCGACACCAGTTAAGACCTAAGATTTTTGTGGTTACGTCTAATTTAATTTCTACATTGTTTGCTGTATCTAGAGCAAACAACTTGAGAACTTCACTATTGTTAGAGTTCCACTTCTGAAGTTGAAAACCTCCGCGATTCAATAATACAGATAAATCGTGATACAATTTAACTGCTTCATCTTCAGATTGGACTCCTGTCATCAGATCATCAATGTAGAAATCGTTTAAAACTATTTTAGCTGCTACTGGAAAATCAAAACCTTCATCGATTGCTAACTGTTGCAACGATTTCACAGCTAAATACGGAGTGGATGCTGTCCCAAAGGTGACACGTAGAAGACGATAGTCTTGAATATTAGACTGGACGTTACTTCTCCAGACAATCCTTGGGAAATCCCTGTGGTCATCTGCGACCTTAACTTGGCGATACATTTTGACTATATCTGCTGTAAGACAGATAGGATGCCGGCGCCAGCGAATAACTGTATCGCGTAAGTGTGCCTGTAATGTAGGCCCTACCAATAAAGTATCATTTAAAGATACACCATTGATGCCTTTGCTAGAAGCATCGAAGACTATTAATAATTAAACGAACTTACCTTAAGTGAAGTTCTATTATAATTGTACGCGTTTCATGGTCTCTTCAATGAAAACTATGTAGTAACTCGTAACATACAGTCCTTGGTCACGTATTTTAAAGTAAATTAGAATTTTAAAAATATATATATACGAGTATATATTTAATCTAGCAACTCATTTTTTCCATTTCCTGACAACCCTATTCTACAAATGTCATTTAGTTTAGAGTATAAATATTATTCATTATTACACTATTACTATATCACGGGTAAGCTTGTTTGTGCAAGCAGGGTGGGTGGGTTGTATCATTAAAGAGACCATGCAACGCGTACAATTATAATAGAACTTCACTTAAGGTAAGTTCGTTTAATTATTAATTGTACTTTGTTGGATGGTCTCTTCAATGAAAACTATGTAGATGTTTAGAGCTGTGGAATAATGATATAATAATAACAATGCAAATCATTTATTATTAGCTGTTGTTACAAAACTTATTTATGTATCCATAAATATAGATTGTATTCTTTTTACAATTGGGCATTGCATAAAGTCTTTGCAAAAATATCAGAAGGATCAAATAATTCTCTATTATAAAATTGAGCAAACGTTTTGGACGTATCACTCCTGCCAGCTGTTTTTAGAATAGTGTCTATGTTAACACCTAAACGTCTTGCCGCAGAAGTGGAAGCGTGTCGGGTGCTATGAAAAAACTGAAGTGTCAATGCCACTCTGCTCAAGAGTTAGCTTTATCCAACGGCTAATTGTTTGAGACTTTATTGCTTTATATGGTGCTTTAAAGGAAATAAATAAATTATCGCAGTTATTGCGAATAGACTCTGTCTTTTTAACATAGGCTAACAAAGCTTTAGCAGGGCATATCTCTGATTTTTCTAGAAAAAAAGGTAGTATAAGATAAGGCTGGCTATTTCCTACTCTAGACGTTTTGATAATATCTGGTATTTTAATACAATTTTTTTTATCAAAACTTTCAATATTATTTAATTTAATAAGTGAAATTGTTTGAACCCGATGAGCTGTAACAAGAGCCAGCAGAGTGACTACTTTCTTTGATAATGTTTCCAATGATAATTGTTCATTGGGAAACAAGCCAGATAAATAATTAAGAACAACATTAGGGTCCCATGTTGTGTTATATTTTGGTCTTGGAGGACGAAGCCTAAAAGTACCTTTCATGAAACGCTTAATGCGGTCATCACTGCTTATGTACCAAGTATAAGGGACAAGGAAGATCTGCAGGAGTTAAGTGTCCCATATGCTGCACCTTGATTGAATAGAAACATGAGAAACCTAAGTACCTCAGGCACCGATGCGTCTAAGTAGTTGATCTCACAATTACTACAAAATTCAAACCATTGTTTAACATGTGTGTTGTATTGTTTGATGGTCGCTTCAGACAGTGAGGCTATCATGACTTTCATTATATCTGGAGGCACCCATCGTCGTGCTTTCCCGACAACACCGCAACAACCAGGGTAAGACGTTCTTGAAAGTGTTGACTGCTGGAATAAGATTTTTACATATTTTCATTAGGACTAAATATTAGTGGTTTAGATAGAACTAATTTTTGAAATACTGGATACCATGGCTGAGTTGGCCAATCAGGAACAATAACAATTTCAATTGATTGTTCTTGTATGATCTTTTGCAATACTTTAGAAATAGTTGAAAAAGGTGGAAATGCATAAAAGAAATATGGCTGCCAATAAAATGTAAAAGCATCTATTTGAAAAGCGTCAGCATCGTTTTTCCATGAAACATATCTTTTACATTTTGCATTTGCACGACTTGCAAATAAATCTATGTCAGGGTAGCCAAATCTCTTAACAATTTTTCGAAAATAATAATTACTGAGTTCACATTCAATTTCAGAATAATAAGATTTTCTAGACTCTTTGTCAGCTATAATATTATATTTTGATTTTATATATGAAGCATAAATATATATTTTATGATTCTCACACCATTGCTATATTTGTTTTGCAATAGAATGTAAGTGTGGGTATTGAATACCTCCCATGCGGTTAATATATGAAATAGCTGTAGTATTGTCAATCCGTAGAAGTATTTCACAGTCTAGTGAATCATTAGCAAATGACTTAAGAGCGAGAAATGCAGCAAGTAATTCAAGATAATTTATATGATTTTTTCGCTCTTCGTCATTCCACAACCCTGCAGCTGTTTCATTACCGCAAGAGGCACCCCATCCAGTCTGAGAAGCATCTGAAAATATTTCCAATTTATATTTCCAATTTATGAGAGTTTTAATGCTGTTAACTGCTGTATCAATTTTGTTTAACCACCATTGAAAAGTTGACTTAAGCTTACTTGAAATAGGCATTATTTTTTCATAATCATTATAATTCAGTTTTAGATTAATAAACTTTTGCCTCTCTAACTCCTTGGTATACAACCAGCCATAAGCCACTGCTGGACAGGCTGAAGTAATCAAACCTGTAAGACGAGCAAATTCTCTTATTTTACATGATGTTAAGTTTTTAAACCGATTTAATTCTCTTTTAATCTTTGCTTTCTTTTCATAGGGTAATTCCATCATAAAATTGGATGAATTTAATAAAAAACCCAAAAATGTTACTTTGTTTTTTGGTATTAAGCAACTTTTGTCAAAGTTTATAATAAAACCTAATTTAGAAAGAGTACTAATAGTCATATCAACATTTGCCCGACATTCATTGTAAGAATGACCAATACACAGTATATCGTCTAAATATATAATAGATATAAGACTCTTTGATCTTAAATAATGCATCACTGGTTTCATAACTTTTGTGAATACATATGGAGCAGTGTTTAATCCAAAGGGGAGGACTTGGAATTCAAATAATGTTGATTTCCACTGGAATCTCAAAAACTTTCTATAGTCATTGTGAACAGGTATTAAAAAATAAGCATCTTTAAGGTCGTTTGTACTCATATAGCATTTTTGAGACATGAGTTTAATAGATGTTCTTATGTCTTCAAGTTTAAAATGCTCAGTGTGAACATATTTATTTAATTCTTTTCAATTTAGAATAAACCTATTTTTTCCATTGGGTTCGGGGACAGTAAATATTTTTGAAATATATTGTCCATCACATGGTTCACACTTGACTATACCACTCTTTAAAAGCAAGTCTGCAATTGCATCATCTATAATAGAAATTTCTGTTTTTGAGAAATTGTCATTGCTTGGTTTATGTAATTGTGATGGAAGACAGTAAAAAGGAATTTTATTACCTGTAATCCAGGATAGAATCCGTGGGTCATTAGTGATGCCCATCCATTGCTTAAGATAAAATTTTAGTTGACCGCAATGGCTCACCTGTTCTGTTAACGACGGTTGTATTGAAGTTTGTTGTTGAACTGATGGCTGTTGTTGAACTGCTGGTTATTCTTTAACTGATTGTTGAATGGTCTGGTTTGGTCGGAAAACCTTTTCTTGAATGACTGATAAGTTTGACGTAACCCACCCAGCTGAGGTCGAATTCTGTTCTGTGTACTGGATGGGCCCCTGGAGTTTAAAGCAGTAGTGTTGACTTTTTTCACATTTGTGCTCTTTATTTCTTGGCCTGATTTTTTAATTGCTTTGGAAGCTTTTAATTTTTCCGAAAAGTCATTTCCAAATAAGTATTCATCAACTTCAGTGTTGATAACAGCATCTCTTATTGACTTATCCCAAGAAAATGAAATAATTTTTTTCCGAGTCCTAGACTCACAAAAATGTTGGTCACAAAGAAGACGACCAGCATTAATCATGCCAATTATGTTGTGATTGGTAGAATCGTTTGATCTGCACAAAATGTTTAAAACTTGCCCTAAAGCAGAAATAGCACTAGATAATTGCTTTTGTTTCGCCTCAATCGCTTTATCTCTTTTAATAACTGGATCACTCATTGCTGCTTGTGCTTCAGCATTTAATTTTGGAGCATTTATAATTCTGCAGTTATCAGACGGCAAATATTTATATTTATTTGTTCCCTAGTTTCCTTTTCTAGGCCTTTTTTTATTATGTTGGTCCAACGAGAAGCTAACCCAATATGTATATTGGGGCCATAATAATTATTTTTTGGAGCTTCCCCAAGTAGTTCCAAAATATCATTGTGAATATCATTGTGAGTGTCTTCATTGCCGTCTGAAAATGAACAATTGTGTAACCATCAACAGTATATTTACAAAGGATTCTACCCAGGTAGTAGACCACAATGTATATTCATGGTGAAGGAAGTATCCAATCGATAAATCACAACACTGACTGTTTTTATGTTGAAATAAAAAATATTGTTTAGAAAAGGATCTACCCTAATAGTAGACCACAGTCCTATTATTTATTTTTTAAGAGAAAAAGGAACTACCCAAATAGTAACCCACAATTTTATTTTTATAGGTTATACCTATAAACAAATAAAATTACACAACAATTAGAGTGAAGGAAGTACCCGAATAGTAAAACACAATACTCATTATATTTTTATGATCCTAAGAAAGTCTGAAAATATCGTGGTATCGCGGAAATAATATATATTGAAATAGGTGCATACCATTAATGATTCGACGAGGCGATTCGACACACGTAATGATTTCATCAATTTCACGAACTTCGCTACTAGGAATTTGTATCGGCGCCGGAGATGGCGTCCTCGATGGCGATGGCGGCCATTGCGGTTGCAACGGCGTCATCGATCGAGGCGAACGCGATCTAGACCGCGTGGTTCGCTTTTTTAACTTTTCTTCATATCGCCTAATTTTCCTATTGATCCTTTCAACTGAATTTTCACGTCTTTTCCTTTTTCACATCTTTAAAACTTTTAATTATAAAAAGCACGCTAGACCGCGGACTGCACGAACACGATAATGACATTTGTAATTCTACATTTGTAATTTTATATTTTAGGGTTGTCAGGAAATGGAAAAAATGAGTTGCTAGATTAAATATATATATATTTTTTTTAAATTCTAATTTACTTTAAAATACGTTTCCAAGGACTGTATGTTACGAGTTACTACATAGTTTTCATTTAAGAGACCATCCAACAAAGTACAACTCTCGTTCTAGTAGTAATCTTGTCATTCCTAACCACTGCGTGGTGTGGTAGATAAACAGCAAAATTATTTTTGTCTGTTTCAGGTACCCTTTCGATATGACCAAGTTGCAGGTACTCTTTTATGACTGCGTTGTATTGATCCCTAAACGAAGAATCCCTATTAAATTTACTCGAGACTGTGTAATCTTTGTACAGATATGTGCCTACTATTGCCGTATTTGCAACCTGGATCTTCATCTCGGAAAGGCAACTCCACAATATAGCGACCCATAGGGTCTCTTCGTGTTGTATTTGTGAAGTGATCTTCACAACGTTGCTCTTCTGGCGACAAAATCTTCACCTTATTGTCTAAGAACAGATCAGACTCGAGCTCCCAAAATTGTTTGAGCATATCACTTTCAGTAATATTTCGACAATGAAAATTAACGACCACATTATGACAACGTGATGTCCCCTCTGATACTTGACCTGACAAAACCCATCCTAAAGATGTGTTTTAAGCCAATAATAACCTTCGGTTATCCTTAATTAATCCTTCCTTTAGGATTTGACAGTAAGCATCGGCTCCCAATAACAAATCAATCTTACTTGGTTTGTTAAAATCTGGATCAGCAAGATCCAAATTTTGAAGTTCTGGCCACTCCAATGATTGCGATGTGAACTCCCTTTCTGGAAGCACTGATGTGAGCGTACCTAGAACATGAGCCTTTACCTCCATGGTAAAATTAGGATCATGTAACGAATGAATCATAACCATAACCACGTATTTATTAGTTAAGCCGGGACAATTGCCTCCTAATCCTGATATAGCACTACCCGAGGCTATCCTTCTTAAATTCAACATTTGGACTGTAGCTTCCGTAATTAATGATGCTTGTGAACCCTGATCCAACAAAGCGCGTAGCTTAATTGGATACCCATTTCTTGATTCAGCTTTAACCAAAGCTGTGGGCAATAAAACGTGACTTCGTACGTTTCCTTTTAAGAAAAAGGTTGATATTTCATTATCTTGAGATATAGATGGAACACAGACATTCGTATTTTCATTTACGACAGGGGCAACAACAACCTCTTGCGACCCTATTGTGGCAACAGCATTAATATTATTACCTGTAAGATGTAACAGAGAATGGTGTTTGCGTTTACATATTCGGCAATTAGTCTTAACCTTACACACGTTTACTAAATGATTGTTTCCTAAACAATTAAAACAAAGTCCAAGTGATTTAACAATATCACGACGTTGTGCAACGCTATTATTAGAGAATATCTTACAAGTAAAAATTCAATGACTTTCTGAACATACTGGACATGACATCCCAGCGGTGACGTGCATTACTTTCATATTATTCCCGACTGATTTAGGTTTAGCTTTGGGTTCGGCAAATTCTAGAGCGCGAAATCGGGTTTCTAAAAATTCCTTAAAACTATTAATATCAGGCAAGTCTACTAAAGATTGGCTGATATGTAATTCCCATTGCTTTCTAGATTCAGGGTCCAACTTCATACCAACAACATAAATTATAATTACATCCCACGAACTAGTATCAATTCCTAAATTATTCAACTCATTTAGACAGTCTGTTGTAGTGTCTAAAAGTTCTTTGAGAGAACAAGCTGATTCTACAGTTGAAGTACGCTGACTAAACAAACGTTTAAAAATACAATTGGATAAGAACCTTTTATTATTATATCTTTTGTTCAAAAGATCCCAACATATTCTGTAGTTATCTGAAGTGATAGTAACATGTTTAACTAATTGTTCTGCTTCTCCTGATAATTGAGTTTTTAAATAATGCAAACGTTGAACATCATCTAGACCTGGATTAGTATAAAATATAAAAAAAAAAAAATATATACTTTATTGCAAAATAAGGTTACATGGTTTTAATTTATTAAATAACATCATTTAGGCTAAGATTTAACCACAAATTGGCCCTGAACACCCAAACTAGGATTCCCTGTACTATGGGTGCCATGGGATGATTGCTGTCGGTCTGACCTTAAGTTTTATGTTACAGTATACCTCAGAGAAAATATATATATATATATATATATATATATATATATATATATATATATATAAAAAAATAAAATAATAGCTACGATTATATTTACCTATAAAAAGAAGCATTAACATAATTATATATACATATTATACACATGCACATACCCACATACACACACTTATACATATATATTTTCATGCATAGAGACACACATATACATAAAGAAATTGATTTTAATTTATGGTTAATTAATGTTAACTGGATATTTATTTAATAATTTTCAAGAGGTCTTCCGTTGCGTTATAATTTTTCTCCATAAGCCAACCTTGTATATTCTTTTTTAAATTATTTTTAAGTACATGTAAGATGTTTAGAGTTTTGTTCACTTTTGTGTATATATAAGGGGCAATAAATGATTCAAATCTTTGTGCAAAAACAGTTTGGGCAAGCGGAGCTTGCCATTTATCGAATCTAGAGGGTCTATTTGCAACAACACGCTTATTGAGGGAAACACGGTGAAATTTCATTACTATTGTAAAAATAAAAAGTTGCCGAACGGTTAGTAATTGACACTCTTTATATTGTGATTCAGTACTATGACGAAAATGCTTACCTGTCATTACTTTTAGTATGAGCCTTTGTGCTCTTTCCACCTTTAGCATATTAGTTTTATAAGTACCTCCCCATACTACAATGCAATAGGTGAGGACGGACTGACATAATGCATAGTAAACAGATTTCACAGTGTCATAGTCTGCGACTGCTTGTAATCGTTTAAAACAATAGCAAAGTTTACGGACTCTGTTTGTTACGCTTACCATATGCTGTGTCCATGTCAGTCTCTCATCAACTTGTATTCCTAGATATTTCATGCAGTCTGTATTTGCAATAATGTTGCAACCACAAATTTGGTTGGTGACGTCAGCAGAACATGCATGAGTTTTTATGTTTAGGTTTGGAGGAGGTTTAGTCAAACTATTGATATGAAAAAATACAGATTGAGTCTTTTTTATGTTTAAGGTTAGTAAGTTAGATGTGAGCCACTTAACACAATCCAGCTAACAACTTTACGCAATCCAGTTTCAGCTCGACTTTTAGCCTGTTCCCAGGTCTTGCCGCTAAAAATCAGAGCAGTATCATCAGCGTATGCAATCGTCATGCTGTTCTCGATGTGAATATTGCATATATCATTAAAATATATTAAAAATAGCGACGGCCCTAAGACACTGCCTTGTGGAACTCCAAAAGATATGCTCTCGGGATCACTTTTAATACCATCTATATTAACACATTGAGTTCTATCTGACATATATGACCTAAACCACTCCAAACAGATACCTCTTATTCCAATAGCTTCTAATTTGGCTAGCAGAATTTTAACCGAAACCGTATCGAATGCTTTGGCAAGGTCCAGGAAGACTCCTACCACTCTGTTACCTTTATCAAGATGCATTGCTATCTCATTAGTCAAAATAGTAACGGCATCCTCGGTGGACCTACCAGACCGAAAGCCGAATTGGTTTTCATGTAGTAGGTTATGTTTTTCAAGGTAATGGAGTAGTCTTTTATTTACTACTTTTTCTAAAATTTTGGCTATTACACTCAAAAGCGATATCGGGCGGTAATTAGTAACATTGGATGAAGACCCTCCTTTAAAGATAGGAACAACGTTTGCTTTTTTTAGCTCAATGGGGACTACACCTGACTTTAGGCTTAAGTTACATATGTGAACGATAGGTTCTATTGTTTTGTTTTTTAATATTTTCAATAACCTAACGCTAATACCGTCCGCACCTGAGGCGCTTTCAGTTTTCATTTTGCTTAGCAGTTTTTCAATCTCGAGTTGGTCTGTGGGAAATAAAAAAAGAGAATGTTTTGATTTTGAAGTTGAATGAGTGAGGTCTCTTGCAAGTTCTTCTTCAGTTTTACCCAAGGTGTAAAGTATTTCATTTGCTCGTGTTTGACCCAAAGTTGAAAAGTAACTATTAATTGTATTTAGCGATTTCTTGTGTGTATCAGATATATTAAGTAGGTTTAGGCTTTTATTTTTATTCGTAGGTTATGTTACATATAGATTTTACAGATTCCCATGTTTTTTTTGCGTTATTTTTATATTGTAGTAATAGTTCCCTCTCATACTTATTCTTTAAGTTCTGCAGCAAATTGTTGCAATTATTTCTGTACATTGTATATCTACCTTGAAGTATCTCATTATTTGGTTCCAACCTAACCTTTCTATGCAATTTATCTCTTTTACTAATACACTTTAAAAGCCCTGGAGTTATCCATGGTTTTAAACTGTATTTATTATGTGAAACTGTATATGCTATTGTATTAGAGGCTATTGTTTTGTTAAGTGTTTGTGTAAAAAACCTCAAGGCACTATTTACATCGTTTTCATTATAAAGATCCACCCAGTCAATCTGTTGCATATCTTTTATTATGCTGTCATAGTCCATTTTAGTTTTTAGCCCCCTTCCAGTGTTTTGCTTTATTTCTGTGAGTCTGATACTTGCCATGACTGGATAATGGTCTGTAATATCAGCCACACAGACAACCCCAGTTACACGCGACTTGGTTTTTACCAAAATATGGTCCAGGCAATTTGCACCGCGCGTTGGATAATTATGCACAGGAAAGAAGCCATGGACTGCTGTTAGCTCTAGATACGGTTGACTGTGTCGATCAATGCTGTGGGACTTTAATTCAATGTTTACATCTCCTATGATAATATTGGTCTTTGCATCACAGGATTTAGATAAAACTGTATCAAGCGATGATAGAAAATTATCGATTGAAGAGAAAGATGGTGAGCGGTAAATAGCACAGATCATTAATTCTTTACCAATCCTTATATTTAGGCAGTTAGCATCAGCAAATATTGGTTCTTCTATGCAAATATCAATATTCTCCTTTGACAAAACCACTAGCCCATCATTTTGGTTGATGTAGTTACGCGAGCAAAAATATTTGTAACCTTGAATGCAATGTTCCGGAGCACCCAGATACAGCCAGCATTCAGTCAACACTATAATATCCGGAAAAAAACCCAGGCGTTTTATAAATACTTGGAATGAGTCAAAGTTCTTGTTTATGCTCCGAATATTAAGTGTCAAAATTGTTATCTGACTAGTCACATCACCTAGTTTGGCCCTACAAAGCTGCGGGTTATCAACTATGTAGCTTTTATAAATGTTTGACACATCCAGGTCGTCCAGGAAATCAACGCTGGTTGATGTCATAATGGAGGTAAACAAACAAAAAGCAGGTTGGTAATAAATAAATAATAAAAGTAAAAGAATTATGAAAATAAAATTGAGAAAAAAAAAAAGAAAAAAAAAGATATTATTTATGTTTATATATATATATATATAATATTTAGGTACATATATGTATATACATACAAGAAAATACACTAGGTACCCAGTAAGTAAGTATTTTAAATTAATATTCCATTCCTATTATGTACTATAACTTATTTAAAAAATAAACTATGACTTGTAATGTACTTCTAGTAATTATTATTTTAACAGTACTAAAACCCAAGAGTGGTAGGTACTTGCGCTGAAAATACCTACTCTGCTTGTACAATAAATCACGAAATGACCACTCAGTATATCTACCAGAAAATGTTGGTATCTTAATTGTTGGCAACTTAATAGAAGCTTCACTAGAACGAGAACAGAGGCTCTACCATGGGTTTGTGCATTGTAGAAACGTAACGTATTCATTTACGTATACGTGAGCTACAACCAATAGGATCGCTATATTTTTGGTAACATGATTGAATAAAGCGATCCTATTGGTTGTTGCTCACGTATACGTAAATGAATACGTTACGTTTCTACAATGCGCAAACCCATGGTAGAGCCTCTGGGTGGTGCAACACTTCGTGTCACTTGTATCTTTGATAGAGCTACCTTTAACTCAACCTTGTAATCCATGTATAAGTCCGTCCCTGCTTGACACCAATCCTCTTCGCAGTAAGGCGTATCCTCTATTTCATATAAAGATATTATTTTCTCATGTAAACTTAAAAACTGTTTCCACACTATCCAAACGTGTCTCAATATATATTTGCGTCAACCTGTCTTTAGGTGACTTCTTAAAATTTATACTAGCCTTCGTTATTTGGGCTATTAAATCCTTTTGAATTTTCATAGCAGCTTCCATCTTGATGAAGTATAAATGCGCTGATTTCCAAAATAAAAACCCAAATTGTACTAAGTGTTGGCTATATGCTCCCAGTAGTAGCGATGTAAGCGTAATTGTTCTGAGTCCAAACCTTTTAATAACTTAAATTATTCTAAGTGTTTTAAAACTATTATTTCTGACTGAACTCGGGCATAGGGGGAACCTATTCGACTCGATGGACCTTTGTTTGTACGTCTTCTTCTTCTTGGAACTCTTGCACTGGCTGGAGTCACCCTGAGGGGTACTGGTTCCGGAATGGGCAACACAAAATAAAACTCCGGTATGAGGTTGTCTCGAATAGATTTTATCTCGACTCTGATTTTAATGTTTCACTTACAGTATTTATACAATGGTATTAGTTTAGTGTTTGTGCGATATAGAAAGTATAAAGGTTACCAAAAGCGCCATCTTTAGGAAAAAATAAACAACTATAATTATAACTATTTATCTTAAATTTCATTTTAGACTATTACTTGTTATATTTTACACAGAATTGGCATATAGAAAAATAATGGTGGAATTTTATGATAATAAATATATACTCGTAAAAAACAATAATTATATGAAAAAACGATTAGACACAATGTTTCCATTTGAAATTGTAATGAACTGTCGAGACTCTGTACATTTATTTTATATAAATTATGCGACTTCGCTTGTTTTTGCGTACCGCCAAAAACACAATGAGCTAGTGTTTCTTGACTTATTAGAGACAAATTTAATTTACGAGCTATATCACGTTTATTATACGAGCGCTGGGCTCCATTGTCAATCTAAGCTCTTACCTTTATTAGTTGTTTATTATGTACAATATTTACAACAAGTGTTTGAAGCATCGTAACCGCGTTCAAATAGCTTTGAACATGTATTGAGCATTGGAATTTCAACTTTATAATTAACAGAATAGAACTTACATTTCAATTACACTTTACAATTACTTTTATTAGTACTTTACGCAAAATGCGCGACGGTGAACGTGTCAAAACTCGGAATAAAGCCCCAGGGCTAGATCCACAGTCGGTGCTCAAGACAAAGTTTGCTCCTTAAAATGTCAAAAATTACATTGTTTTGTACCATAGTAAAACTCCGCGCAAAACACGGCCGCAGACCTCACCCTGAGAATTATGATACAAAAAATATATAAAAAAATCAAAGTTGGACTGATTTGGGGCGATACCTCGGGTACCAGAAGCACGAGGATTACCTGTCCTGTAGTGGCCTCCAATAAACTGGCGTCGGCCGGAGGCTTGCTGGTTGGCTGGACTTCAGCAAGAGTGGTTCTGCTCGAGACTCGACCTATGCCTCGAAGTAGGCCACGTCGGTGTTAGGTGCACTTCTGCAACAGACCGCAACGGGGAGTGCTACCGCTGCGGTACCACCGGGCACAAGGCTGCCGTATGCACTGCTACACCCCGTTGTTCTCTCTGTGCAGCGGAAGGAAAAAAGTCGGATCATAGAGTGGGTGCAAAAACTTGCCCCAACTCTAAAAAGAGAAAATACAAAAGACCTGTAGCAACAACAACAAGTGTGACGCAACCTACTATCTCAGTTGTCGAGGAAGAGGAGGCGATGATAACGGCTCCAATTTAATGTCAACATACCGCCTCCTCCAAGCGAATATTAACCACTGCGCTAGAGCCCAGGACCTTCTAGCCCAAAGCATGGCGCAGTGGCTAATCTGGATATATAGATCTGGCGATCGTATCCGAGCCCTATTTCGTTCCCCATAATAATGTCAATTGGCTGGGAGACAGTACGGGCTTGGTAACACTTGTCTCAAATGTGCAAAACGGTGCCCCGACCCTTGTTCCCAAAGCGAGAGGCCGAGGTTACACGGCGGCGCAATGGGGAGAAATTTTGGTAGTGGGAGTCTATTTCTCTCCGAACAGAAATTTGTCTGCTTTCGAATCGTTCCTAGAAGAGGTGGGCCGCGCTACAAAGCAGCTTGGTTCAAGATACGTCCTTATAGCGGGCGACTTCAATGCCAAATCTTCCAATTGGGGTTCCCCCGCTACGGATGCACGCGCCGGGCTAATGGAAGAATGGGTGCTGGCAGCCAACCTCCTTCTATTAAACAGGGGGTCTACTAACACATGCGTGCGTCAACAAGGCGGATCGATTGTGGACTTGACTCTTGCTAACCATTCTGCTGCATGCCTCGTCCGAGACTGGAGGGTCAATGTCCCGTAGTAGACCGCGTCCCCCTAGACACCAAGTGTACTGGTGGTCGGAGGAAATCGGTGTGATTCGTGCCGAATGCACCAGATCTCGACGACAGCATATGAGATACCGAAGACGTCACAATCGCGACCCTGGCATAGAAGCTCAACTATATGGTGCCTACAAGGAGAGAAACAAGGCACTTCATCTTGGCCATTAATAGAGCCAAGACCCAGGCAAGAGAGGAGCTCCTAGAGACCCTGAATCTAAACCCCTGGGGGCGCCCGTACTTATTGGTACGCGGCAAACTCCGTGCTTGGTCGCCTCCATTGACTCAGAGCCTCGAGCCCAGACTACTGGTGGAGATTGTGTTTGCTCTATTTCCGAGTTCGGCGGATCACACCCCCCCATCAATGTCTTCCCCTTTAAGCCATTGATAACTCTGGAGGCGTGTAATCGCGCAATAAAGAGGCTACAGAGTAAAAAGAAAACAGCCCCGGGACCAGACGGCGTACCTGGTTACGTCTTGGTCGTGGCTCTGGACGCGCTCGGACCCCATTTTGTAGCTCTTTTCAATAGGTGTTTACAGTTGTGTCGATTCCCAATGCAGTGGAAGACTGGTAAAGTGGTACTGCTTAAGAAAGATGGACGCCCCGCAGACTCCCCTTCTGCGTATCGCCCCATCGTTCTGCTAGACGAGATTGGAAAGTTATTCGAGAGAATAATAGCCGGGCGCCTAGTGGCGCACCTGGGCTCGGTAGGGCCTGATCTATCAGAAATGCAATTCGGGTTCCGAGAGGGTCGATCGACAATCGACGCGATTGCTAAAATGAAGAATCTCTTGGACGAGACTGTGGCTCGGAGCGGAGTGGTGCTGGCGGTGTCTCTGGATATTAAAAACGCATTCAATACCATGCCCTGGGGTTGTATCAGAGAGGTACTTCGTTACCACACAGTGCCTTGCTACCTGAGGCGATTGATAGGGTCATACCTGAGCAGTAGGTATGTAATGTACCAAGGGCGAAATGGCCTTGTTCAAAGCAGGGAGATGTCGTGCGGTTTCCCGCAGGGGTCGGTGTTAGGCCCTCTCCTGCGGAACATCGGATACGACTGGGTACTGCGGGGCGCTCTCCCTCCGGAACTGTCCTTGACCTGCTTATGCGGACGATACTCTGGTGCTAGCCCGAGGTGACAAGTACGAGGACGCTGCACGTCTCGTCGCGGAAGGAGTAACAACGGTAGTTGGAAGAATTGAGTTACTAGGTTTGGGAGTGGTGCTCGAGAAGACTGAGGCCCTTTGTTTTCATGGTCCAAGAAGAGCGCCACCCACTAACTCCACCATCCTAGTAGGGGATCACCAAGTCGGGGTGGAGTCATCTATGAAGTACCTGCGACTCGTCCTCGACAGCCGTTGGAATTTCCGGGAACACCTTACCCGCCTGACTCCCAAGTTGATGGGCGCAGCGGCCGCACTGGCGAGGCTGATGCCCAATCTAAGGGGACCGGATGAAGCGAGTCGTCGCCTATACCTTGGAGTAATACGGTCCATGGCTCTATACGGTTCCCCTATATGGGCCGACACTCTGACAACAAAAACAGCGGCACTCCTTAGGAGACCGCAGAGGGCCATAGCTGTTAGGGTGATCCGTGGTTACCACACCATCTCATACGAGGCAGCATGCATCCTAGCAAGGTATCTTCCATGGGATCTGGAGGCGGAGAGCTGGTCTTCAAACTTTTGGAGAAGAGCTGACTCTAGGTCACCCAGAGAGCGAAGGCTTCAGTCCCAACAGCTTCTGCTTCAGCAGTGGGAGAACCGTCTTGATTCTCCCAAAGCTGAACACAGAACTGTTGAGGCCATACGCCCTGTGTTAGAACAGTGGTTAAATAGGCGACATGGTGCATTAACCTTCCGGCTGACGCAGATCCTCTCGGGACACGGATGTTTCGGAAGGTATCTGTGCCGAATAGCTGGACGAGAGGCGACTACTGGTCGTCACGAATGTGGAGTATGTGACGAAGACACGGCGCAACATACCTTGGAGGCATCCACAGTCTGAAATGCACAGCGCCGCGACCTGATCGCGCAAGTGGGTCAAGATCTTTCGCTGCCTGCTGTCGTCATGGCGATGGTGGGCTGCAGGAGCTCTTGGCAAGCAGTTCTTTCCTTCTGCGAATATGTCATGTCACAAAAGGAGTCGGCGGAACGAGTCCGCCGAAAGAGAACTAGGCGCAGGGGAAGAACGTCTGGCTTCCCCCTGCAACCGGGTCTGGGGTAACAACCGCGGGGGCGGTTGACACCCCACTCACCTTTTATAGGTAGGCCTCATGAGTTAGCGCGCGTGATGTATGCGCGCACAACAAATGCAGAGAAGGAAAGAAGGGGGACTATCACCTATCGCCCTTTAGTGAGCTGGAGCCCGCACCGCGCTGGGCTAGCGCTGGGGGGGACGCGGACGAATGCAAAAGCGTACCCGTTTCCCTTCCGATTAGCGATCTGAAGTTCACCGTGGGGTTTTAGCCGGTAAGAGTCCGGCATAACCCGGCTGTCGCCCCCGCGATGGCTGGGTATCCATTGAGGATTTCCCCACGAAAAAATAAAATAAAAAAGGTAAGGTTAGGTTCCCCCCCGTGGGACCACCTTGACGTGGTGGGGGGGCTTACGGTGGGTGCGCTTTGAGTCTGGTGCACCAGCTTAACTAACGGTCCCAAGAGGGGCCCCTCCCGGCACTTCTCTGTGCCGGCGGAGTTGGCTGGGATGGGGCCACAACCCCGGACGTCGTTCATTCGGTGGCCGAGGAGGAACGGGGCGGCGGGGGACATGGTGCTCGTTCCCCCCGCCCTGTGGGGTCTGGGGCGGCGGATGCGGGGGCATTCGTCGCGTCGAGTGCCACGTGAGGAAAGGCGTCCGTGGTGTTACCGGGCGTCTTTATTCCTGGGGGAGTTGAGAGGGGGGTATATCGAGGGCTCACGCCAGCGGGGTTGCGGACGAATGCGCAAGCGTACCCGTGGCCAGAACAATCCGAAAACTTCAAGAGGGCACAGACTAAAGGGGCATCATGGATAGAGTCTTTGACGATCCCACGGCCCCCATCAACAATTAATCAGGACAGAGAGTTCCCGGAGTGTGTTTAGTGGGTATTCCCCTCCCTCCCTCCCCTTAGCGAGGCGATGGAGAGGGGAGAGTCCTACATAACCCCACTAGGGGGTATGCGTAATGCATTCACACTCCGTCAAAAAAAAAAAAAAGCAGGTTAGATTAGGTTAGTTTGAGACATATTCCCCCCCACATGGGGCCACCTTGTCGTGGTGGGGGGGCTCTAGTAAGCGGTGGCTAGTCACCACCGCCGAAGCTAACGGTCCCAAGAGGGGCCCCTCCCTGCACTTCTCTGTGGAGGCGGAGTTGGCTGGGGATAAGGCCACAACGGCCGGCCGCCGTTCATTTGGTGGCCGATCCCCCCGCCCTGTGGGGCCTGGGGCGGCGGATGCGGGGGCATTCACCGCGTCGAGGGTCACGTGAGGAAAGGCGTCCGTGGTGTTACCGGGCGACGTCAACGTCATGACGCAGAAGGAGGCGGCAGAACGCGAGCGGGAGCTTAGCGAAGACGCTCCTGCGTGCCGCCTAAGGAGAACCAAGCGCAGGGGAAGAGCCTCCGGCATTTCCCTGCGACTAACCTGACCCAGGCCCGGGAAGTTGCCGCGGGGGCGGACATCCCACGAAAAGGCCTCATGAGGTGGCGCGCGTCGTGTTTGCGTGCGCCAATCTTGCCGGAGGTAGAAGAGGGAGACGCTCTGTCCTCCCCTTTCAAGGAGCCCGCTTGCTATGCGGGCTAGCGCCGGAGGGCCGCGGACGAGTGCAAAAGCGTTCCCGTTGCAAAAAAATTTTGAGACTTGTGTAACTTGCGGAGAACTATCATTTAGAAGCTTTTTGACAGAGATTTATTCAGAATTTTTAATTTTTTCACTGTTTTTCTTGTTTTTCTATTACATTTCTTGTTTCTTCACTATTTTTTTCGATTCCTTCTTGTATTTCTTATTTTAAATTGTCTTATGTTTGGTTTTTCTTGTATAACTTTGCGAGCATGACTTATTTACGCTCTTCTCGTTTATACTTTAACTACTTTTTCTAACAAAATTTTGATTTTTCTTTGTTTTTTCTTGATTTTTGGTAGTTTTTTCTATTTCTTTTTTTATTCTATCTGTAAATTTGTATTATATTTGGTTTTTCGTGTGTATCTGTGTTAGTCTGACTTTTTTTGTGTTCTTTCTATTGTATTCTGTGTAATTTCTTGTAAAGACGGCCAACCTGGACTTAGAAAGGTCACTTCCTGGCGCGCTGGTCGATGCCCTGAAGGATCTCAAAGGGGAAAGGAGCTTAAACGAGACCATCACCCTCGGGAACATGATCAGCGCCCGGACGGCGCCAGCTGAACAACAACCAGCCGGCCACCCTCTGCGTCCACCCCTAGCTGCAGACCGCAGGAGGGAACTGACACCAGCCAGAGATCCATCTGAGGAAAGACAGGTGGCCCAGGCGGAAAACGCACTGGCAAAGAAGCGAACACCACCCGCCGGACCCATAGTAAAGGAGAAGGAAACGGCGCCTTCCACCTCCACTACAGTTTCATGGACAGAGGTTGTAAAAAGGGGTAAAAAGGGAAACAATAACACCAAGACGAGTAAGCCCACTGCACCCCAGACGGCCCCGGGGAAAAAACCAGTGGCGCCCATTAAGGTCCTCTAAGCCCCACAAACGGCCGCTATTGTCGTGACCCTTAAGCCAGAGGCGGAGGCAACCTATGCCTCCATCATGGCTAAGGCGACATCCTCGCTCAAGCTGGCGGATGTGGGGCTTGAACACGTGAGGGTTCGCAAGACGGCGGCCGGAGCCCGAGTTATTGAAATCCCGGGGGAAGGCAATGACAAGGCTGCCGACAGCCTATGTAAAAGAATGGCGGAACTCGTCAGTGACGTGGCCATTGTATACGTGAGGCCTGCCAAGCCTTGGCATTACAGAGGGCTTGCTAAAGTGCAAGGCAATGGTCACCGGTGCTCGTCTGTTCGAGGTGCCGGGAGCAGACAGCGGAGAGAAGGCTGATGCCCTTGCCCAAAAGCTAAGGGGGCTCTTTCAGGAGGGCCAGGTGCGTTAAATTATCAGGCCCATTAAACGTGCTCATCTGCGCCTCGTGGGGCTTGATGAGTCGGTCCAACAAGAGGAGGTGGTTGTGGCTGTTGTCAGAGACACCGGCTGCTCCGCCGAATCCATCAGGACCAGCGATATCAGATTTGGGCAGAATGGGGCGGGCACAATCTGGGTGAGCTGCCCAGTACAAGCAGCCAACAAATTGGTGGCGAACGGCCGAGTCCGGGTGGGCTGGACATCAGCGAGGGTCGTCCGACTGGAAGCCAAACCTCTACGCTGTTATAGGTGTCTGGAAGTGGGGCATGTGGAAGTCCGCTGCGGCGGTCAACCGCAGTGACTGCTGCTACCGATGCGGTGTACCGGGCCACCTGTCGGCAACATGAACCTCCCCCCCGAATTGCTATCTCTGCTCGAGGGACGGGAAGAAGGCAGACCATAAGATAGGTGCAAGATCGTGCGCCTATCTTAAGAAGAAAAAGGTGAAGGCGAGTGGAGCCGCTGATAAAGGCGCACCCACAACAACGGCGCAGATTACGGGAACACCCAGTGCAGGCTGTGTCGCACTCGGGCGGAGAGGAGACAATGCAAGTGTAGTATGCGTTGTCTCCTCCAAGCGAATCTCAACCACTCGGCTGGCGCTCAGGATCTCTTTCTCCAGAGCACAGCCGAGTGGTTGATCGATATTGCTGTCGCGGCGGAACCGTACTCTGTGCCCAATCGGTGCAACTGGTTCGATGACCTGTCGGGTTCGGTGGCAGTCGTTTCCTCGGAGGCTGCGACCTCTCTGCCCTTCGTACATAAGTGTCGGGGAGATGGGTACGCGGCGGCGCTTTGGGGGGACATTCTGGTAGTGGGGGTCTACTTTTCTCCGAATAGACCCCTCGCCGAATTCGAGAGGTTTCTGAAACAGCTAGGGCGCGTCATTGCGACGTCTTCGTTCCCTTGCATCATAATGGGGGATCTCAACGCCAAGTCCACGGCGTGGGGATGCCCCAGGACCGATGTTCGAAGGGACGTTCTGGAGGAATGGGTCCTCACTACTGGCCTAGTGCTTCTGAACCAGGGGTCAGTAAATACCTGTGTGCGAAAACACGGAGGTTCAATTGTGGACCTAACCTTCGTGTCTCCCACATTTGCGCCGATCACACATAACTGGCGAGTCCTTGATGGGGTGGAGACGTTGTCGGACCATCGATATATTAGGTTTGAGATCTCCGCCTCGTCGATGACCGGAAACAACGTTATTTGGAATGAGACCTTTCCGAGATGGGCTGCAAGACAATAAACAATATTTGAGCGAGGCCGCCGACTTTGAGTTGTGGTCTGCCGGTAATATGGTATCTGACGGAATAGAGGAGGGAGCAGATTGGCTTCAGAGACTTCTGACGCGGGTTTGTGATGCGGTCATGCCTCGCGCAAAACCACCAAGGCGCAGGCGCTGCGTGTACTGGTGGTCGAGCGAAATCGCGGAGCTCCGCGTCGAATGCATAAGGGCACGGCGCCGGTACACGAGATACCGCCAACGGCGACGACGCAATCCCGCTGTCGAAGAGGAGCTTTA
The DNA here is from genome assembly GCA_947458855.1 of Monopis laevigella. Taxonomy (NCBI): domain Eukaryota; kingdom Metazoa; phylum Arthropoda; class Insecta; order Lepidoptera; family Tineidae; genus Monopis; species Monopis laevigella. Next base: position 51,430 of record OX381587.1, on the reverse strand, counting down.
TGACAGCTATCGAGAGAAGAAAAAAGCCCTACGTATCGCTATCCGCGAGGCGAAGACAAAGTCAAGAGAGGAGCTCTTGAAGACCATGAGCCGGGACCCCTGGGGGCGTCCTTATCTCATGGTGCGTGAGAAACTCCGCCCGTGGGCGCCCCCGGCGACTCTATCTCTTCAGCCCGACGTCTTGGACCGAGTGGTCAGTTGCCTTTTCCCCACGAGAACAGATCGCCCCCTGCCTTTCGTCCCTCGTTCCTCTGTTTCGTCAGATATAAGGATATCGGAAGTCTCACCGAAACAGCTGGCTGCATCGATGAAGAAGATGCGCAGGAAAAAAGTGGCTCCAGGCCCGGATGGCGTGCCTGGCCAAATTCTGGCGTGTATACTGGGCGCGATGACTCACCAAATCTGTGCCTTCTTCACCAGATATCTGAGCCGGGAACAGTTTCCCCGGCAGTGGCGGACCGGTTTACTGGTCCTTATAAAAAAGAACGGGCGCCCTGCGGACTCACCTTCCGCCCACCGCCTAGAGCCAACCCCAGATACAGAAATATGTCTCCGAGACCGTTCCAGTTGCAAGTTCTGAACACAAGCTTCGGTTATATTGCTATATTGAGAGCCAGGATCTAAGAATAATCTTACAGATTTTAGGGAACCATCACCACAAGAGGCGAAGGCTACAGCAGTACCAAGGAGAACATTCAGAGGTTTGTACTCCTTTCAGAATGAGGAACTACAGCATTGGATAAGATATTATCAATGGTTACAGCAGGCGGTGAGTCAGACTGACCATCGCTAGAGTGAACTACAGGTGTATCAGAACCAATAACATGAGATGAGATGTTGCAGATTTATTTTTAAAATATAATAGTGTATGGTGTTTTCCTCTACATACCTTACACTTAGAGACAGATGTACATTCTGAATAACGATGGGCTCCAAAACAATTAAAACACATACCTGTGCGTCTCGCAAAGGAGTTCCGCTCGACCAGGAGCATGGCCTTAAATTTATTGCATGAATACAATGCATGATCCTTTTTACAGCAAGGACATTCTTCAGCTTGCACATGATGAGAAGTTTTTACATTCCTATTAGGTACCTTCACATTCCCATGTACAGGTGTAGATTGGGTGGGCCTGGAAGGTGTGGTTACAGAAAACTCATAAGCCTTACAGCGCAATTCAAAAAAATCTAAAAGAGTATTATAACTTGGAATCTCAGAGGGAGATCTCAAAGTTAGTTCAAACTAATTCCGAGTGTCAAGTGGCAATTTCTTAAGAAAAAGATGTAAAAGTATAAAAGACCAACTTTTAATATCAAAGTCTAATGCTTTGAGAGCTTCAGTGTTTTCATAGACAACATCAAAATTCACTAAATTCATCTGACTTAATTTTAACATCCAATTTGGAATTCCTAGAACTATTGTATCGGATACAATAGTTCTAGGAATTCCAAATTGGGAAAATAACTGTTTTAACTTAGTATTTAAAGCGTGTGTGGTAGTTCCGCTGCTCATGTGGAAGCACTCCAGCCACTTGCTGTACCCATCTATAACTATTAAATATACCTTGGAAACGACCGTCATGTAGTCGATATGTATAAGCGACCAAGGCTGTGCGGGGCGCGGCCACGGCGCGGGCGGCGCGCGCGGCGGCGACAGTCGCACGGCCGCACACGTCTCGCAGGCGGCTACCATGTGCTCAATGTCCCGGTCGATGCCGGGCCACCACATACGACCGCGAGCATTACTTTTGGTCTTAACTATACCGAAATGACCGCAGTGCAGTTGGTCTAATAAATTTTCACGCAACAACTTAGGGATTATAACTCTGTGCCCCCTTAATAAGCAACCGTCCTCGACGTCTAATTCAGCCCTACAAGGGAAATAAGGTCTAATTTTCTTACATTTAATACTGCGCGGTTACCCTCGGTCTATATGTCTTTTTACAACATTTAATATACGATCCGCCTCCGTAGCTCGTTTGACTTATTTTTAACACCCCACTCTCGAACATGAGCAAGGGCGGCATTCGCCTCCTGCTGCACCTCCAAAGCCGTATCCCCATCAAATACCAGCACCACATCATCGGCAAACGCTTGGCAATAGAAACCCAGCTCGTATAGCTCTTTAAGTAGCGGGTCAAGCAGTAAATTCCAAAGAATCGGACCCCCGATTGAGCCCTGTACACATCCTTTGGATGTTTGCCTCTCGACTTCTTCTCCGGCGTATCGCACCTTCACTCTTCTATTTCGGAGGTAACTATCTAGTAATCTTCTGATATTCACAGGACATGCCTCCTCGGCAAGTCTGACTCTTATTTGGGGCCACCATGCATTGTCAAAAGCCCCCTCTATGTCTAAATATATCATAGTTATTAGTTTCTTGTTAGCTAGCTTTTTACGTATATATTGTATTAAGACATAGAGAGAGTCCTCTGTACTCCTTTGTGGCATAAATCCAAATTGAAGAGGGCTCAATTTTGGAACAAGATGCCACTTTATTCTCCCTACCATCATTTTCTCGATCACCTTTCCTAGTACAGGCAATAAACCAATTGGCCTATACGATTTGGGCTCAGTATAGTTCTCCTTTCCTGGTTTCCTTAATACAACCACCGTTGCCTCTTTCCAGATATTTGGGAAATGGCTTAGTTTTAAGCATCTATTTGCCAGTGACAGATAAAGTTCGGGATCGTGTTCTATTACGTGTTTACATATATCGGCTGTAAATCCGTCCGAACCCGGGGCTTTTTTGTGACTAAAGCTATTCACCGCGGCTTTTAGCTCCTCAAGGGTAAACGTATTTGGTTAGCATTTTCTCTAATCAGCTGGTGATGCAGGTTGTCGATGCAGGTTGTTGATTCAAATTAGCTTTTTTGGTGTTATTTAATCTTGTTGTTCTCTTTACCTTTAGTCCTTTTGCCCTAAAATTGGACTAACTTTGAATGTAATCACATTGTGATCCGAGCTTGTGATTTCTTCCTCCACCTTCCAGTCCTTAACCAGGTTAAGCAGGTCCGATGAGCAAGCCGTAATATCGACGTAGCTGGTATAGCTTCTGTTTCCTCTAACCGTATTAAATGTTGGTATATCCCCGTGGTTCAGTACCTCCAAACTCATTTCTCCTAGGGTCCCTGCTACCTCCTCTCCCCGAATGTCGACCTTCGCACTTCCCCACCACGTACTTTTTGCATTTGCATCTCCTCCTATAACCAGGTTTCCTGGTCCGAGATTTCTTTCTATCCTCTTCAGTTGTTCCATGTAGGGTTCTGTGGGGGCTGCGAGGTGAAATGAAACTCCCACATATAAGTATATAATAAGGTATATATTGTCTGTATAAATGAACTATGCTAGTGTTAGAGTTAGGAGGAGACGCGGTTGGCGAGAGCGGTCTCGCGGTGAGTGCAGATGCGCGAGCGTTCGCGATGTCGTCCTGGGATGCACTGTATGCGCGTGCGTACGCGATGATGTCCCAGGCTGCACTGTCACACCGATGCACCGAAGCGTGCCTCGGCGTCGGCTCCGACGGGGGGAAACGCTGGTGCATTCTTATTGGCTGTACAGAAATGCTAACATGGCAACCGTCGCTCGCTACCATATTTGGTAAGCGTGGAGCGGACAAAGAATATGCGTCATGTTGCCATGCGCCACGTGGAATGCAGCCACAGTTCTATACACTAGTTAGTATATTTGGTTCCAGGTAGAATAAGACAACGGTTATCTTCCATGCACTTGTCCTCAACTTTACTACTACAATGTTCGGTGTCGTATAATCAGGGCATAGTACGGCGTCAATTTCATCATTGAATACGGCAATCGCTGATTTAATAGGGCCATCCCCTTGATTAGCGCATTGGAAGATTTTAACATCCTTGTAGTCCCTCGTTCTGCCTAGTCCTCCAACATAAGGTTCTTGCAGTAGGGAAAAGGCGATCCTGTTTTTGTTTGCCTCATCATAATTTCCTGAGTTGCCAGTTGCTTTCGTTGAAGGTTAGCCTGGGCGACAACGTATGGTTTCATGGTGGGTATAGACGTTTTGTCTCTGTGAACCACTTTAGCAATAAGCTGTTTTGCTTCTAGCGAGCTTATCCCACTTTATCCTGATCGCGCATTATTGACTGAAGGCGTTGTGCTGTGTGTTGTCCATCTTGGCCTGGGTACAGTTACAACACGATGAGATTTTACCCGCAACCCAGTCGGAACACTTTTCTTTCATATGCGGACCCCCACAATGACTTCATTTTTCTTGTGATTCTTTGCAGAATCTTCTACCATGTCCAAAACCAAGGCAGATAGAGCACTGCATTAAGGGGGTTTGGTCCGCAACTCTAACTCTTTGGAGATCTATGTGAGCAGATCCAGATTCTGTCAAGCGCCGCCAAATTATGGAAGACGTCCTCATCACTATATGACATGTGTGTGGGTTTCTCACTATATGACATGTGGTTAGGTTAGGTTAGGTTCCCCCCCATGGGGCCACCTTGTCGTGGTGGGGGGGCTCTAGTAGGCGGAGGTTGGTCACCTCCGCTGAAGCTAACGGTCCTAAGTGGGGCCCCTCCCGGCACTTCTCTGAGGAGGCGGAGTTGTTTGGGATGGAGCCACAACCCCGGGTGCCGTTCATTCGGTGGCCGAGGAGGAACGGGGCGGGTGGGCACATGGTGCTCTTTCCCCCCGCCCTGTGGGGCCTGGGGCGGCGGATGCGGGGGCATTCGTCGCGTCAAGGGTCACGTGAGGAAAGGCGTCCGTGGTGTTACCGGGCGTCTTTATTCCTGGGGGAGTTGAGAGGGGGGTATATCGAGGGCCCTCCTCGAGACGGTGCTCGCGCAAGCGGGCTCACGCCGGCGGGGTCGCGGACGAATGCGCAAGCGTACCCGTTGCCCTGCCTTTATGGCGGCCGGAGGAACACAAAAAAAAAGGTTCCCCCTCATGGGACCACCTTGACGTGGTGGGGGAGCTTACGGTGGGTGCGCATTGCACCCACTTAACAAACGGTCCCAAGAGGTATCGGCAGCGTCTGTCTCGGAGCGAGCGGCTGCCGGTAATGTCAGTGTCTGACCCACAGTGAGCGGCTGATGAGGCGAAGTGAATCCCGGGTTCCTGAACCCAGTAATGGGTAGTATCGGTAAATCCGGTACGATCAAAACCCGTAAATCCAGATAGCGTCTGCCTCGTAGCGAGCGGCTATCTGGTCAGCGTCTGACCCATATTGGGCGGCTGTTTTATAGTGCGTCCCTGAATCAGGGAGTCCTTCCGGAAATCTATGTCACACAGATTTCCGGGTAGAATGGGGAAAATATATACATGTATATATTTACCCGGCGCCCATCAACAGAAGCGTGATTTATTAGTCCCTTGCAGACAGTTAAATTGCAGTTACATCCCCGCTCTCTGCTCATCAGACAGTGTTTCGGATGTAACATGTATATGTCGACTACAGAAAGACTCTCTCGCTGAGCGACGATCTTATGAGTAAGGCTGGAGAGCCTATAAATACTCCTAAGGGCAGGGAGCAGTGTCCTCAGACTGGGTTGGGGCCGGAGGACCTGGGCGTACGTGAAGGGCTCAACACCAGGTATCGGTCGGCGGGATGGAAATGAGCTGCTGCATCGCATCAGCTCATTAATGTGAAATGACTACATCCCGGCGGGCGTACTGCCAATAAGAAGGAATAGGGAGCAAAATAAAAACAATAATGCAAGCAACGAAAAAGAATATGAATAACTAGGAGGGTCCTTCCAGACTTCGCGCCGGAGGGGAATCCCTCTGTGTTGCGACTTCAGCCACTACTGCATCAGTAGAGACGGAAGTCGCAACATGCAGCCACTTATCTGGTACGGCTGATTCCTTGCTCAACATTACCACGACCCAGGCTACGAAAAAGGTTCCGAAAATCATATTGACAAGGATTGATGATGATATACAGGCAACAACCAACCCAGGCGATAATATGGATACTGATCAACTCCAAACAGAGGAAGAGAACACAAAGGAACCGCGTCCGAGTAGAGTTGCTGATCGAACACGGTCAGCAACAAAAACAGCGAAAGCGTGTGGCTACTGAGGAGCTTGGCGAGGACACAACCAGCGACGACGGCTCCGTCAGGAGTCGTAGTAATTGCTCAAAGCGTGGTCGTGCCTCCCCTGCTAATTCTTTAGACCGACTCACCACCAAGCTGGTCCAACAAAGGAGAAAGGAATTCCTTCTACAGGCTGAAAGGACTGAGGAATCTCACACAGAACTGGAAGGAAATTCTTCGTCTTCTGACGAGCGGTCGGCGGATACCCTTCTCACCGAGGCCCTTCGGGCAGTAGAAGCGGTTCGGGAGATTGCGAAAAAATCTACCAATATTAAAGGCAACCTTCGACATGAACTGAAGGTTGCCTCTAACTCATTTAAAAAAATCGCGAGGGTCCTGAGTCGTAGAACTACCTCAGAGGAAGTAAAACGGCTGCAAGCGGAAAACAGCCGTTTGCGACGGGAGATGGATGAGATTCGGAAGGATTTCTGAGCCATCCGCGAGGAAATAGGGCAAAGCAAGCGAACTCCTCCGAGAGAAGAAGTTTTGCAACAACAACAATCCGTGGTGCCAACTGTATCCACAATGGAAGAACTCCAAAGGATGATTATGGTATCAGTCGGCACCATGCTCAATGCGAGAATCGAGGGGTTGGAGGATCGTCTCCTACCTTCTAAAATAATCAGGCCCCCACTGGGAAAAAAGTTCCCGGCCCCGACGGCTGTTTGTGTCACAGCTGTCACATCAGAGAAGACAATTCCCTCGACTTCTTCTTTTCCAGCGGAAGAAGCGGGGAAGACGAAGGAAAAATTAAAGAGGAAGAACAATAAAAAGAAAAGCTCCAAGGCACCGGAGCCCCCAGAAGCACATTCAGGAGAGACATGGGCAAAAGTTGTCGGGCGCAAAAATAAGCCATCTAACAAGCCTACCTCGGCTACCCCCAAGAAACCTCAAAAAAAGTCACAAAAGCCGAATGTACCGAGGAAGGCCCGACCACCTCGTTCCTCGGCTGTGATTATCATACTGCAGCCGGCACAAGGCGATGGGCTGACTTATTCAGCAGTACTTGCTGAAGCAAAAAGAGCAATAGACCTCAAAGATCTCGGGATCACAGGTCTTAAATTCAGGCAGGCGGCTACTGGAGCCAGAGTGCTGGAGTTGCCAGGCACAAGCAGTGGAGGCCAAGCGGATGCCCTCGCTGGCAAACTCCGAGAGATATTGCCCCATGAGCGCGTACGAGTAGATAGGCCCATTAAATGCACGGACTTACGCATTACGGGCCTAGATGACTCGGTCACAACCGCTGAAATTAGCGCTGCAATAGCTACCAATGGTAACTGCACAGAGGAGTCGGTGAGAGTTGGTACGATCCGCGCTGATTCCTCTGGTACAGGTATAGCCCGGAGCAGATGCCCCGTGGCAGCTGCCAATAAAGTGGCCTCACTTGGTCGCCTGCTGGTAGGGTGGACCTCAGCCCGTATAATACCACTGCCGGCTCGGCCCATGCGTTGCTACCGTTGCTTCGAGGTAGGCCACACCGGGACTCGGTGCACCTCTTCGGTAGACCGAAGCAAGGAGTGCTTCCGCTAAGGTCTCACCGGCCACATAGCGGCCACATGTTATGGAGCTCCCCGTTGTTCTCTCTGTGCAGCAGAGGGCAAAAAGGCAGACCATATAGTGGGTGCAAAATCCTGCGCCCACTCTAGAAAGATAGTGAGGCGGAGGATCCCTGGTGTTACTGCGCCTGGTGCATCAAATGCTAATGCTGATATATTAGCTGCATCGGAGGAGGCAATGATAACCGCTCCAGGGTCTATATACCGCCTACTACAAGGAAACCTATACCACTGCGCCAGAGCTCAAGACCTCTTGACCGAGAGCATGGCGCAGTGGCTGGCTGTAGTTGCAGAACCCTATTTTATCCCCTCCAATGACAATTGGATGGGTGATATAGCGGGCACAGTGGCAATCATAGCATCTGGAGCCAACGGCGCCCCGACTCCTGTATCAAAAGCAAAGGGTTGCGGGTATACAATTGCTCTCTGGGGAGATTTATTTATTTTATTTAGGTACAATACAGTCACAAACAAACATAGATAAATGGAAAGAGAGTAACAAACAGACATTGGTGTACCCTTAAACAAAGACAATATACTTAAGAAAGAAGACAGTTCGGAATAAAGATCTAGGTAATATATAAAGTAAATTAGGAACAAAAATTATAATTTATATAATAGAAACAATAGATACATTAACAAATTATGTGAATAATATATCTCCAATGGCTCTCTTGTATTTTGCAAAAGATAAGGAATATATATCAATATTATGCGCGTTTTTGTTGTAGTAATCACAACTGCGTCTAAAAAAGGTATTTTTGGCGTAGTTAGTGTGACAATGTCTTATGTAAAAACTGTTTTGAGAACGAGATGAGGTTCGCGGTGCTATGAAATTTATTTTTTCTAATAAAGATGGAGAATCAATTATGTTATTTACAATTTTATACAAAAATACGGAGTCAAAATATAATCTACGGTTATAGAGAGACGAAAGTCGGTATCGAGCGGCAGCTTCATCGTAGCTCGAGAAGTTGTTACGAGTTCGATACTCAAGGCCTTTCAAAAATTTGTTTGAACTTTCTCTAATCTCACTGTGTGTAGCTTGGACTCCAGACTACACTACCAAACTCCAATACACTACGAACATAAGAGTGGTATAACGTTAGGTAGGTAGATGGCATTTTAAAGGGTTGACATATTCTATAAATAAATCCGAGGCTCTTAAATGCTTTGGTTATGATTTGGTCGATGTGCAAGTTAAAGTGCAGTTAGGAGTCAAGCAACACCCCCAGATCCCGAACACGATCCACTCGGGCTATGCGAGTCTTCCCAAGGTGGTAAAGTTATGGGATTTTTTCTTCTGGTGAAAGTTATTACCTGGCATTTATCCATATTCAGTAGAAGTTGATTTTCCGTGCAGTAGTGACAGAAACTATTTAGATCGCTTTGGAGTTCCAAGCATTCGCTAGATGTCAAAACTGCTCTAAAAATCTTTGTGTCATCTGCATATAGAAGATGACAGGAATGTGAGAGAGTTGCGTCAATGTCATTGATGTATAATGTAAATAGGAGAGGACCCAAGTGAGAACCTTGCGGCACTCCCGACGTCACCTGGAGTGACCCAGAAGTATAGCCTGTTTGCTTCTGAGTGCTTGCTTCCATACCATGGGAAAGGATCCTTCTGCGATAGATTTTTTAAAGAGTTGGTAAACAGGAAAAGAAAGTTCGCCTGCACAGTTAGCTATGAAGAGAGGATGGATACCGTCAGGACCAGCACCCTTATGAATATTGACAGTTTTTAATTGTTGAAAAACGATTTCCTGTGTTAAATTAGTTGTACTTATATATAGTGGAGTCTGGATATTATGCCCATACGAAGGAAGGCGGACATTGGGTCGTGTGGTATGAATACAGAACAAAAATATTCGTTGAAGTAGTCACTAATAGTTTGACCATCACTAGAGGATTCGCCGCCATAGTACATAGTGTCTGGAATTAAATTCATAGATTTCTTTGATTTTACAAAATTCCAAAAGTATTTAGGTGATTTATTTATATTTTGTTCGGCATAATTTATATAGTTGTTATAGCATTCGCGTTCCACTCTGTTTTCTCTCGCTCTTAGAAGCTTAAAGATTTGATAATCGTAGGGGTTTGAATATGTTTTCCATTTCCTGTGTGCTTTACGTTTTTCTCTTGAAATCTTGATAAGAGCACGCGAGTACCAAGGTGGAAAGCGGTCCTTTGAGCGTACTATGTGACAGGGGACATGTTCTTTTATTAGTTTGTTTATTAAACTATAAAATTGGTTAGTGGCACCCTCTATGTCCCTATCGCTGAAGATTGTATTCCAATCTACTTGATTCAGTTCATTACATATTGAGGGATAATCAGCGGAATGGAATTTATACCTTAGTGTGGTATTTTCGTGCAATTCATAATCTATAGGTAGCCCTAACTCCACATTAATGTCTAACGATTTGTGGTGTGAGTCCTCCAGCGTGAGCGGCGCGGTGCTGGCGGAGGAAGTGCAGCATGAGTTAGATAGCACCAAGTCTAATATTGGCCGTTTGAATCTAAGCAAGAATTGAATTGTCTAAAACTCGTAAAAGAAATAAATTCAGCTAGTTGAGACGCAACATTATCATTATTTGGGTCGATAATGAGATAATTTGAGTCGCTGGAGTCGCTGGGGTGGGACCACTTGGCGTTAGAAACATTAAAATCTCCTAAAATCAAGAAAATATCATTAGGATAATCGCTTAACAATTCGGATGCTTTATCATAAAAAAGTTGTAAAGAATTAAAGTGATCATCACTGTGCGGGAAATATGCAATGGCAATATGTAAGTCAGGTTGCGGCGGTAAACGGTGGCGGAGTTGTTGTTGCTCGGCGGCTACAGTGATCCATATGCACTCATGGCGCGCGGACGCGACCCAGTGTTCTCGGCACTCGGGGCGCAGCCCGCGCCGCGCGGCCACTAGCACGCCGCCGCCGCGGGAGCGCGTCTCACACGCCCGGTCCCTGCCGGACAGGGAAGGTGATGGCGAAGAGATCAGCGAGTACTGAGGTAAATTAACAGTGCTTATCCTCCTCAGCTCCGCCAAATCCTCCCCATGATGACCCTGAGTAATAACCTGGCCCCGCTCACCCGGCGACCCCACCTCTGCATTCCCACGCAGCGTCGCGGCCACAATCTCAGGTGGCACTAGAGAGACCTCCACCATTTTAAGCAGACGACGGTTGCTCTCAGCGAGTGTCTCAACTGTCTTATGCAGCCTTCCATACAGTCCGCACAATCGTCTGTACCTTGCCCTTGCTTTCTTTGCTTCCAATTTATATTTTCCGCATGAGCCGCAACCAACATTATTTTTATTTTTATTTCCCATCCTTAAAATCTTATACTTTATTATTTTTATTTTATTTTATATTTTTTTCCTTTTTAATTAGCTCTATCCACTAAGCATTTAATGCTTAGTGGATAGAGCTAATTAATTCTCTTAAGCGGTTTAACCGCTTAAGAGAACCTACAATGTACTCAATGTACCATATAAAAGAATCAATTGCACCCTCTTTTTTAATTATTTCGCCAGTAAGATATGGGTGCACCCCTAACAAATTGCACCCGCATTCATGTTCCATACGCTGTATCATGATCCTTGGACAATACCTGATTAGGTGATCCAAGGATTGCACCGAAACACCATCACATGGGCAAGCCTCATTTTCCTTTATGTGAAACCTATGAAGATATTCTTTGTGGAATCCATGTCCTGTCAATATTTGTGTCAATGAAAAAGAGATAGCTGTTGCATCCATAAACCGGCTCAACGAGTCTAAGGTTGGACACCATTCCCTGGTGTGCCTGCCCGTATTGCTTGACTCATACTCCTGTTGCCATTGTATAGTAGAATCAATTTTCAGTTTTCTTTTAACGTAACTTATAGGAAATTTGTCATACGAAATAGCTGCCCTTAATGAGGATGCAGACTTAGCAGCCATATCCACCAACTCATTTCCTATAATACCCACATGTGCTTTAACCCAAGCGAACTCAACATTTGTACCCCTGTAATACAACGTGCTTAATATGTTTTGAACCTTCACAACTAAAGGGTGAGTGTTTCCTATATTTTGCATCGCAAACAATGATGAAAGGCTGTCTGTGCAAATAACTGTGTCTCTAGAAATACCATGTTCTGCGATCCATTGGCATGCTTTAAAGATTGCAAACAACTCTGACTGAAATACGGTGCAGCTACTGTGTAGTTTAAACTTCCTTATATCACTACCTCCTCCCGGATCCCAAACCACAAATGCCGCTCCAACATCTCCATTTTCTGACTTGCTGCCATCAGTGAATACCTTCCGTGATTGTTCATTTATTTCATTGTTAAATTCAATCTGTGATGCAATACTTTTGAAATCAATTTTAATTCGTCTGGCAGGATGTGGCAGACACTTGGGCGCAGACAAAACCTCCAAAGTCACATCTGTAGGCAAGTATTCTGTAGTATGCGAGCACTTAGTTATAAAAAGTTTATATAGCTCAATTATTTTTATATGGATGGGAGTAAATCTAGCAATTGCAAGTGCAGCACTTGTTGAAATAGTCCTAAATCCTCGTATGGCTTTAATTGCAAATAACCTCTGCACACTAGCAAGTTCGTTTCTTATATATTTTTTATTTGCTATACTCCCCCAAATACCTGCACCATAAGTTATTGTGGGTTCAATAACAGCTAGATATATAGTGCGTATATTCTCTGGATTGGGCCCCCATGTAGCCCTGGTGAATTGACATAACTTTTGGAACAATCTTGTCACTTTCCCGATGATATACTTTACGTGTGATGCAAATAGCATCCGCTCATCTATTACAATCCCTAGTAGCTTAATTTCCCTAACAAAATTCAGTTCCTGTGAGTACATTATAAGCTTAGCTTTTTTTGCCTTAGGAGTGAATGCAATTAATTGTGTTTTCTCGTGACCAAATTCCAGTTTAACTCCCACCCCCCAATTCTTGATCTCTTCTAATGCAGAATTTGTCTTCTGTTCTAATTCTATTACCTTTTTCGCAGCCACTATCAGCAGGACATCGTCAGCGAAGGCCTGGAGGTGACACCCTTCCGGTAAGGGAACGTCCAATAACTCATCAAGAATTAAATTCCACATTGTAGGGCCACAGGCAGAGCCCTGAACACAGCCCTTTGTCATGGTTTTTGTTGCGCTGGCACCCCCGAACTTCAATGTGACCACCCTGTTCTTAGTGTAGTCCTGTAGAACCTTATACACATTCCTGGGACATTGGACATGTCTAAGTCTATTATACAAAGCTGGACACCACGCATTGTCAAAGGCGGCCTTGATATCCAAAGACACTGCAACCACAGCTTTATTTAGTCTTTTCCCCTCGTTGATATAATTTATTGCGTCCCTTAATGCATCCATAGTAGATTTTTGCTCTTTAAAACCATACTGCCTTAGATTGAGACCATCTATATTTTCTGCTTTGTATATTACTCTGTTTATTAATGTTTTTTCCAAAACTTTGCCAAACACTGGTAGCAAACCAATTGGTCTAAAGGATTTAAGTTCTGTATAATTCACTCTCCCTCTTTTCGGTAATATCTTCACACATGCCTTTTTCCACACTGTCGGAAAAATTTCCAATGAAAGGCATCTATTGAATATGTCCGTGATTAATTTAGGAAACATTCTTGTAAATCTCAAGCAAATATCTGCAGTCAAATTATCTAATCCAGGAGCCTTAAGTGGCCTCATTTTAGATAGCACATCCAAAACCTCATTTTCAGTAAAGGGTAGATCATCTTCAGAGTCTGGTAAAGCCTCATACGCCCCTCTCAATTCATCATGTCTAGCATTTGAGTCAGGTATCTCATCCGGATAAAAGTGACCAAGAAGTGCCTCCGCTGTTCTCAGTTCGTCACCCGTATATCCCTGCTGCGTCATTAATGTTGACGGAGGACGGCTTTTTGGATTACTTTTAATTAGTCTGTTAGTCAAAGACCATACATCCTCTTTACCTTGAAGACAGCAGAATTCCTTGAAATGCATAAATAATGTAGTATCCAACAGTATTTTATATTTATCTTTAGCGTCACTGTACTCCCTCAACACCTCAGAAGTTGATAAACTAGATCTACCAACGCTTTTGACAACCCTGTGCAATCTGATCACCTCCTGCTTACATTGCTCAAGCTCAGCACTCCACCATGGCGGCTTGCATTTCATACTTCCACCCCTAGTTTTCATGGATGCCTCACATGCCCTATGTATGATTTTATTAATTACACCAATAATATCATTAATTTCTTCTGCATTCATTACTGAGGTATCCTCCTCCAAAAGCTCATGACCAGATATAAAATTAACCAAGGCTGCCTCAAATTCCGCCCAGTTTGCCTTTCTCGAGTCGAATAAGTACGTAGATTCCTTTTTCCTGTCGCAGCCAAGAGTTGAATCGAGCCCAATCATCACTTGTACTGCATTATGCTCTGATGATGGGGACGCGTCCATATTAACTGACCATGACTCCATCTTGCCAGCCAATCTTTCCGAAATAAACGTAATGTCTATTATAGATGACCGCACCCTTCCATGAGTAATGGTCTCAAATGTAGGCATATCGCCCTCATTACATAAAGCCATATCACAACCAATAATAACATCCATAACATCAAGCCCTCTCTTATTGATCCTTGTACTACCCCAAGAAGTGTGCCATCCATTAAAATCTCCACCCACCACACAGTGACTCCCACTAATACTCATCAGCAGAAACTCAAGTGCTCCCAAGGTATTCATCTGATCCTGGTTGGGTTCAATATACACAGAAGCAACATAAATTAAGTTTCTGTTTAAAGATAACTGAATCACACTAAGATTATTAGTAGAATACTGCGTCATACCCAATCCATCAACTCTAGAGAAAATACATGCCTTAACTGGCTCATCAGTGGTTGGAAATTGAAATATTTGCAGTCCTCCAATGTTCGAAACAACTGAACCCCCACCAACATACGGCTCACTAATCAGGGCTAAATGGTAATTATTATTTATAAAATAATTAATAAACTCCTGTTGCCAAGCTTTACATCTTCCCACATTACACTGTATAATTCTAAGAGTTTGCCTCATTACACTAGTTGAATGAATAGTTTAAACGTAATTAGTTCTATCTTTTATGCGTTTCCTTATAGAGCATATAATTGGGCAATTGTTCGCAACAGCTGAGTGAGTAGTAGTTTTATTATCTCTAAATTTGTTATTATGATTCAGACAATTAAAGCAATGTACCTTGGAATTATCTTCCTTACTCGGGCAGTCGTGGAAACTATGATCCGTAGATGCACAGAATGAACAAGGGTTAGTGGTAGAACTACAGACTCTTTTTGTATGTCCAAATTGCAAACACTTATAACACTGAAGAAATGCTGAAAATTCCTCCACATGCACTTTCTGATGGTCAATACTAACTCTTTCTAGCTCTGTAAAGACTTTAAAAACCTCTGGGGATGTCTCCAAAACAATGTTGTATAACTCTTCTGCTCTTTTATAGTTTTTCCTGAGAAATTTTATTTTAATGTCCTCTTTATTTTTAATTATACTTTTAATAGAGTTATTCTGGGAAAGAATCACATCAATTATTTGTTCAGAATTCACTTCTTTAGATACTCCTTTAAGAATTATTAATGGATTAAAAGTTTTGGCTATTTCTGCTTTAACTTCAGACTCACTTGTTTCTATTCTATTTATTACCTCTCTACACTGTTCCTCTGTATCGAATTTTACTCTTATCTTATTATTTGTTAGTGGGTGCACCGCGGATGGACCAAATGACAATGTTTTAAAGGAAATACTCCTTCGCCAAGCTTCTATTGTCTCTTGCTTGTTTTTGCACTCTTATAGTGTACTAACAATTATGGATGGTTTAGAACCCTCTTTGGTTGATTCACTTTGTTCTGTTGTTATATTAGAAAATTTTTTTCTTTTTGAAGATTTTCCCGCACCTCTACAAAAAAAAAAAAAAAAAAAAAAAAAAAACCTAACCTAACCTAACCTAACCTAACCTAACCTAACCTAACCTAACCTAACCTAACCTAACCTAACCTAACCTAACCTAACCTAACCTTTTTTTTTTTTTTTTTTTTTTTTTTTTTTTTTTTTTTTTTTTACGTGGGGAAATCCTCAATGGATACCCAGCCATCGCGGGGGCGACAGCCGGGTTATGTCGGACTTGAACCGACTAAAACCCCACGGTGTTTTCACCGGTCGCCATAGAGGGGGACAACGGGAACGCTTTCGCACTCGTCCGCGGCCCCCCGGCGCTAGCCCGCTAACCTGCGCGGGCTCCGGCTCCTTGAAGGGGGAGGAGAGAGCGTCCCCCCCTTCTCCGCGATGGCTGGGTATCCATTGAGGATTTCCCCACGTAAAAAAAAAAAAAAAAAAAAAAAAAAAAAAAAAAGGTTAGGTTAGGTTAGGTTAGGTTAGGTTAGGTTAGGTTAGGTTAGGTTAGGTTTTTTTTTTTTTTTTTTTTTTTTTTTTTTTGCGGTAGGAGGAGTAAAACCCTTTATGGGTACCACCGCCCCGAGTTACGGTGGTTATGCCCGACTCCCACTGGGAAGGTGACCCAGTGGTATACGTGCAAAACTTCTCCCCCTTTCTACTTCCCCTGACATTTGAAAAGTCAGAGACTATTATTTACATCTACTTTAATGTCATTTATATTTTATGTCATTCTCGGGCAAATTACAAACAATTACTATATTTAAAAATAATAATAATAATATATTATTATTTAATTACAAATATGACATTACAAATAACACACAAATAATATTATTATAATATTTTTACAATTACCTATTATCTATATATTATCACAAATTCTATATACATTTGGATATCTTTTTCAGATTATATTATTTAACAATTATTATAATTACTATTTACTATTTATTTCTTACTCCTACTTTGCTTGTCACATTCCTACAAAATTTTACGAATATTTCTCTTGTACAATTACTTTCTAACAATAGATTTATTGTTTCCTTATTTATTATTGTTCCCATCTTGATCTCTACATCGTTCCTCTCTCTGCCATATATTGGGCAGTCTATAAGCACATGGAGTGCACTTTCTTGGGTGTATAAGTCACAGGGGCACGCCGGGCTCTCCTTGCATTTGAAACGATTCAGATACTCGGAGAACCCCCCATGCCCCGTCATTATTTGCACCAGGTTCGCGTCTAGATCCAGCTTCCTTATGAGAGGGTATGCTGAGATCGCATCTGGGAAGAACACTTTCGTTGTAGATGCCGTTTCGCCTTCCAGGTAGCGCCTGTTCCATTCGCCAAGCGACTCCAAACGGATTTGTCGCTTCACGAATGAAACAGGGCACCTGTCATAGCTCGGTTTAGTCTTCATCTTGAGTGCTGCTTCCCTCGCAAGCCCATCCGCCCTCTCGTTTCCCTCCATACCGGCGTGAGCCTTTATCCAAAATAAAGAGATTGACTTATTTTTGTCTGCCGCTTTTTTTAGGTTGATCCTAGTTGTGACCGCCAGGGGATGAAGGGAAACACCCTGAGTGACTGTCTCCAGAACAGATCTCGAGTCACAATAAATGTTCCTCCATACCGGCGTGAGCCTTTATCCAAAATAAAGAGATTGACTTATTTTTGTCTGCCGCTTTTTTTAGGTTGATCCTAGTTGTGACCGCCAGGGGATGAAGGGAAACACCCTGAGTGACTGTCTCCAGAACAGATCTCGAGTCACAATAAATGTTGCACGATGCAGCTCCACCCTCCAGGGCCAGCTGCGTGGCTTTCATTAGGGCTAGTAGTTCTGCCTGGTAAACGGTGCAGCTATGATCCAATTTGAATTTTTTAGTCGAGGTCTCCGTGCCTTCGTCCCACACTGTAAACGCCGCACCCACCTCTCCCTCAATTCTGCTTCCATCGGTAAATATTTGACGACCTTGGTTTGTGTATTGGATCATTGTTTCACCGTCAACCACGCACTTGAACTCCAGTCCCGTTCGTTGCGCCGGATGTGGCATACTACTGAAAGGGAGCGGTCTCTCTATATCCCGGTCTCCAACAACTAACCGAGAATGCCCCCTCTTTATCTCAAAGAGTAGCGCCGTTTCCCTGACCCTGATGTCTAGAGGGAGCATCCCGGCGAGCAGCAGGGCCGAGTTCAGAGACACCGTCCTGTACGCTTTTATAACTTTTTGCGCGAAACCCCTTTGTATGCTATTAAGCTTTTTTTGAATACCCAATTTTGATGCCGCTGGTGCCCACGCGCTGGCTGCATATAGCACTATCGGTTCCACAACGGCAGTGTATATAGTCTTGATCACATCGTTATTCAGCCCCCATTGGACCTTCGCTGCTCTGCTAAGCTGTTTGTAGATGTTCATAACTTTTTTGCAGGTGTTTGTTACGTGACTATTGAATGTTAGTTTTTCGTCAATTGTAAGGCCAAGGATTTTGATTTCCCGGGACAGACCAATGTCCACCCCGCCCATGACCAGGAGTGGGCTGTCAAATTTGATCTTGTTTGTAATTATCATTGCCTGCGTCTTATGCGGCGCGAATTTTAATTTATTTCTGACACCCCACTCCCGGACATACTCGAGGGAAGCATTCGCCCGCCCCTGGACTTCCTGTGCTGTGTTTCCCGATATGATCAAGACTATGTCATCCGCGAATGCTTGGCAGTATTCGTTGCGTATTTCGAATTCTTTTAATAGGGGGTCCAGCACTAGATTCCAAAATGTTGGACCACCTATAGACCCTTGTACACATCCCTGCGACGTTATTCGGCTACACTCGGTTCCGGCGTATCTGACCTTTACCATCCTATCCGAAAGGTAGCTATCGACAAGCCTCCTCAGATTGACTGGGCATTTGACGTCAGCCAGTCTACATTTAATTGCGGGCCACCAAGTGCTATCGAAGGCTCCCTCTATATCCAGTGATACAAGCACTATCAATTTCCGCTTTGAGAGCTGACCCCTGATATGCTGCATCATGGTGTAGAGGGAGTCCTCGGTGCTCCTCTGTGGCACAAACCCGAACTGCAGTTGACTCATCCTTGGCAAAGTATGCCAGTTTATTCGCCGCACAAGCATTTTCTCCAGCACCTTCCCCAGGACTGGCAGTAACCCTATTGGCCTATATGATTTGGGATGCGTATAGTCCTTCTTTGCTGGTTTTCTTAACACTATAACTACTGCTTCTTTCCATGTAGTCGGGAAGCAGGAGAGCTCCAGACATTTATTATAGAGTTCCAGAAATATATCAGCTCCCAGGTTAGGTTAGGTTAGGTTAGGTTAGGTTAGGTTAGGTTAGGTTAGGTTAGGTTAGGTTAGGTTAGGTTAGGTTAGGTTAGGTTAGGTTAGGTTAGGTTAGGTTAGGTTAGGTTAGGTTAGGTTAGGTTAGGTTAGGTTAGGTTAGGTTAGGTTAGGTTAGGTTAGGTTAGGTTAGGTTAGGTTAGGTTAGGTTAGGTTAGGTTAGGTTAGGTTAGGTTAGGTTAGGTTAGGTTAGGTTAGGTTAGGTTAGGTTAGGTTAGGTTAGGTTAGGTTACAGAGCAGAATTTGAAAACAGAGCAGAATTTGAAACTTTCCTCAGTGAAATAGGACGAGTCATTAATGGGCTACAGTCTAGGAAAATTATTATTATGGGAGATCTTAATGCGAAATCAACTGCATGGGGGTGTCCGGTAACTGACGTTCGCGGGGAGCTATTAGAGGAATGGGCTCTGGGCGCTGGACTCTCCATTATAAATCAGGGATCGGTAAACACGTGTGTGAGGCAACGAGGAGGATCTATTATAGATCTCACACTGGCCACCCCAGCTGTCGCCCAACTAGTCCTGAACTGGCGAGTCTTAGAGGAGGTAGAAACACTATCGGATCACCGCTATATTAGATGTGATGTGTCTGCGACACTTCCTGATTTGAGTGCACAACGGTCAAATGAAAACGTTCAGGCCTTTCCGAGATGGGCATCTAAACTCATGGACAGAGAAATGCTGGAGGAATCTTCTATAATACAAGCATGGGCATATCCCAATGAAGGTTTCGCTGAGGTTGAGGAGGGAGCCTCGTGGTTTCAAGATGCTCTTACTCTGATATGCGATGCATCAATGCCCCGTATGCGCCCCCACCCTCCTAAACGTCATGTATATTGGTGGACAGAAGAAATTGGCAGAATTCGTGCGGAATGTACTGTCGCCCGACGGCGCTACACTAGGTATCGTAGAAGACAGGCACGAGAACCCTCTTTAGAAGCTGCTCTCTATTTTACTTATAGAGAAAGGGTAAAAGATCTACAGCTGGCTATCAGCCAGGCTAAGACTCAAGCTAGGGAGGAATTATTGGATACACTGAATCGAGATCCCTGGGGGCGCCCGTATCTTATGGTACGCGGCAAGTTGCGCGCATGGGCCCCTCCTTTATCGCAAACTCTTCAACCGCAGCTGCTCAATGAAATTGTTACCACGCTGTTTCCTGACCGGGCAGATCCCATGCCTCCGACTATGGCTCCAGTAGCTGAGGGATGGGAATCCACGACTGAAGTACCGGCTATAACACTAGAAGAATTTCACTGGGCCGTCAGAAAGCTCCGAAGCAAAAGCACTGCACCGGGACCAGACGGAATACCTGGACGCGCTACGGCTTTAGCTATGGATGTCATTGGTCCCAAACTGGTATCACTCTATGAAAAGTGCCTGCAGCAGGGGAAGTTCCCCTCTCAGTGGAAGACTGGGAAGCTAGTACTCCTCAAAAAGGACGGACGCCCTGCGGATTCGCCTTCTGCGTACCGACCGATAGTATTGCTGGATGATGTCGGTAAACTTTTCGAGAGGATAATCTCTGCTCGTCTAGTAGATCATTTAAGCTCTGTAGGTCCTGACCTTTCAGACACACAGTTTGGGTTTCGAAAAGGTCGGTCGACAATCGAAGCGATCACCCGAGTCAAGTCGCTTTCGGAAGAGGCTATTGCCCAGGGTAGAGTGATGATAGCAGTGTCCTTGGACATTAAAAACGCATTTAACACGATGCCCTGGAGCAGCATTATAGAGGCACTTCGCTATCATACAGTGCCTTTATATCTCAGGCGATTAATTGACTCCTATCTCAGCAATAGGTACGTTGTGTACCAAGGGCGAAACGGCAATGTCTTAAGGAGAAAGATGTCGTGTGGTGTTCCGCAGGGATCGGTCTTAGGCCCAACACTATGGAACATTGGATATGACTGGGTGCTGAGAGGTACTCTCCCCCCAGGTATTTCCATGGTTTGCTATGCTGACGACACATTAGTTTTGGCCGGCGCCAACAATTACGAGGAGGCTGCTCGCCTTGCGGCGGCAGGCATTACAGAGGTTGTCGGTCTAATTGAGATGTTGGGTTTGGAAGTGGCGCTCAACAAAACTGAGGTCCTTTGTTTTCACGGGCCCAGAAAAGCGCCACCTCCCAACTCCACAATTTTAGTAGGAAGGCAACATGTCGAAGTCAAATCCTCGATTAAGTACTTAGGACTAATTCTCGACAGCCGCTGGAACTTTCGTACACATTTCGCCTGCCTAGCTCCCAGGCTGATGAACGCAGCAGCTGCACTGTCGAGGCTAATGCCGAACCTAAGGGGACCAAACGAAGCAAGCCGTCGACTGTACCTGGGTGTGGTCAAATCCATGGCTCTATATGGTTCCCCTGTGTGGGCAGACACCCTGACAGTGAAAAATGCGGCCTACTTGCGAAAGCCGCAACGAGCCATAGCTGTTAGGGTAAGCCGCGGCTACCATACAATCTCGTATGAGGCGGCATGCGTCTTAGCAAGGTCCCCCCCATGGGATCTTGAGGCGGAAAGCTGGTCGGCAAATTTTTGGCAGAGAGACGACAATAGGACACCTAGGGAGCGAAGGCTGAACTCTAAACAGCTTCTTCTCCAGGAATGGGGGAACCGACTTAATTGCCCTAAAGCAGGTCACAGAGTTGTAGAGGCCATTCGCCCTATCCTAAATCAATGGCTAAATAGACGACACGGAACTCTAACCTTTCGGATGACGCAGATACTCTCTGGACATGGATGTTTTGGGAAGTATCTGTGTCGAATAGCCGGAAGGGAGACTACAACAGGTTGTCATGAATGTGGAGTATGCGATGAAGATACTGCACAACACACCCTGGAGGAATGTGCGGCATGGGAAACGGAGCGACAAGACTTAATTGCGCAAGTAGGCCAAGATCTATCTCTGCCCACCGTTGTCAAGGCTATGGTGGGCAGTCGAGAGTCTTGGCAGGCAGTCCTCTCCTTTTGCGAACTCGTCATGTCAAAGAAGGAGTCGGCCGAGCGAGTACGAGAGCATGACGTAAACGCTCCGATGATTCGGCGGAGGAGAATGAGACGTAGGAGAGTGGCATGAATTGTGGTAGATGGCAATTACTAAATAATAAAAGTCGTACCCCCTCCCACGTTTGTGGTGATGGAGGGCAACGATTGCCAGGTTCTGTGTAAGCGGAACCGGGCGAGTTGGACAGAGCGGCGGGATATGCGGAGTTAATATCCCCCGTCCTGAAGGGCCTGGAGTGCGGATGCGGGGGCATTCGTTGCTTCGCTAAAGGCCACGAGTTGATAAGGCGCTCTTAGTGTTCCAGAGCGTCTTTATTCCTGGGGAGTTTGTAGGAGGTATGTAATTATGCCCTTCTTCGCTCAAGACGGTGCCCACGCAAGCGGGCTGACGCCGGCGGGGTCGCGGACGAATGCGTAAGCGTACCCGTGGCCCTGCCATTATGGCGGCCGAAGGAACACCGTGGGGTTTAGTCGGTAAAAGTCCGACATAACCTGGCTGTCGCCCCCGCGATGGCTGGGTATCCATGAGGATTCCCCACGTAAAAAAAAAAAAAAAAAAAAAAAAAAAAAAAAGGTTAGGTTAGGTTAGGTTAGGTTAGGTTAGGTTAGGTTAGGTTAGGTTAGGTTAGGTTAGGTTAGGTTAGGTTAGGTTAGGTTAGGTTAGGTTAGGTTAGGTTCCCCCCCATGGGGCCACCTTGTCGTGGTGGGGGGGCTTACAGCGGGTGCACATTACCGCACCCGCTTACAAACGGTCCCGAGAAGGTAACCGGCAGCGTCTGTCTCAGAGCGAGCGGCTGCCGGAGGCGCCAGCGTCTGACTCATAGTGGGCGGTTGGCGCGGGGTAATTGGTGGAGTCTTCGCGGTCGAAGCCAAACCCTGAGGTGCCCTATCACTTCTCTTAATTAAGAGGGGGGAATAAGGGCGACGGGCCTGGTCGCTGTTCTGTCCAGCGGCTAGGTTAAGTCGGCGAATGTCGTCGACAGCGTCGTAATCGTAACCCCAAAGGTGTCGTGGTCAAGTCTCGCGGCTTGAGGGGCCGATGGTCTTGGCTTGGTCGCCCGGATCGCGAGGATGACAACCTCTATAAAAAAATACCCCGAATTTTAAGCGCGCCGCACCGCGAGAAAATGCATGGCTGATGGGTTGTTCAGTCTCTAGTGCGGCCTCGCCGGGGGGATCTGCCGAACCCCCTGGGCGAGTAAAGCCCTAGGCTTATCCGGGTGCAGGGGGCACCACTCGGATGGACCGTCATTTCCGCCATACTCGTGGGAATCCCAATGAATTTTTTAACGGGGGAGGAGTTGACCATAACTACGAAAACGGAAACGGAATGCACAATGGAAGGGAAAAAAAAAAGACAAGAGGCGGCTGGATCGGATTTATCCGATGCCAGTCTAGTGACGGTGTCTTCGGCGTCATCGGCGCCAATCGGCAAGCGAAAATCTCGCAATGTAAAAAAGGGGAAATCAGGTGCTGGGTCTGAGGGTATGGACTCAGATGATAGCCTGATTTCTGCCTCGTCGCTGGCGTCCTCCGAGGCGCCTAGAGGCCCGAGGACACACTCAATAGGCGCTAAGCGCCATCATATTGGCTCGGGATCTGACTCGGCTAGAGAGGACTCGCCTAGCAAGATTCCGGCTAGAAGAGGGAGAGGACGCCCTCCTACCACTGGCTATTACGTGGGCTTGGCGAAAGCCAAGGCCCAACTACTTGAAGTGGAAAGAGAAGAGTTGCGCGTAAACGCTGAGAAGGACATGGCCGCCAAGGTCGAACATGTCCGCACAGCTCGAGCTACGCGCGAACTTAAAACAATGAGTGAGGTGGCAGCAGAAGATCAGCTGGCCACCGATCTACGGCAGAATGTGCTCGACTCGGTAGACATTATCATGAAAGTTGCTACCAAGTCGGGTAACCTTAAGGGCACCTTCCAAAGGGCTCTTAAAGAAGCAGCAGCGACCATCAAGGACGCAGTCGGGGCGTTAAGCGAACGAACCGCCTCTGAGGAGATTAAAAAACTGCAGGCCGAGAACGCCAGCCTTTCGCAAAAGGTGGACGATCTCAGCCTTGATGTCCAGAGATTAAGGGAGGGATCGCAGGAGATATTCAGAAGGCGTTGTGAGGAGCGCGCAGCCCTTCGCGAGGAGCGTGCGTCTCTTGAAAAAGAGCGTGCGTCCCTCTACGAGAGTATCTCCCTAGCGACCCGCGACGATACTATGGCAGATGACTCTATTGAGCCACCGCCACAGGAAAAAGCAACGGCGAAACAACCGCGCACAAAAAACCGCGACACAGCAGAAACATCGACGTCGGAAGTCCTTACACGCTCTATTTTAAAGCGGGTAGGGGACCTTCTTGATGCGAGGTTCAAAGCGGTGGAAGGCATGCTCCTTCGTCCATCTTTGGGCAGTACTGAGCCTGCCCAACATACCACTGTTAAACAAACCTCCAAAGCGGCGGCTAAGCCGACTGCTAAAGGGGCTGGCAATACAACAGTGGCAATAAAGGGAAGACCGGCCGTATCCAAGGCGGCTGAAGAACCTGCGGCCTCTAAGATGTACCCATCGAAGAGGTCAAGAAAGAAGAAAACTGAACCCCGACAGGCTGAGTCCTATGCGTCTGTAGCAAAGCGGGGAGCAAAGGGCGATAATTCGGTCTCCACAAAGCCGAAACCTAAAGCGGCTAAGAAGACGCCAAGAATACACGCCCCTCGAACCGCCGCGGTTTCTCTTGCTCTACAGCCAGGAGCGGCGGAACGAGGAGTTACATTTGTGAAGGTACTCGAGAAGGCCAAGAGTAAGATCAACCTTGGCTCTCTCGGGATTCCTTCACTAGGTTTTAAAGTCGCGGCAAACGGAGCCCGCATCCTTGAGGTGCCCGGTCCAGACCATGACAAAAAGGCGGATTTATTCGCCAAGGAGTTATCGGAGCACCTATCCTCCGAAGATGTCAAGATCACCCGACCTGTGAAATGCGCAGAAATGCGCATCACTGACCTGGACGAATCGGTTGAGGCGGGTGACGTTGCTGCTGCGGTGGCAGAGGTTGCGGGATGTTCCGCAACCAGTGTTGTAACGGGCGATATCAGCCGCTCCTCCCGGGGTATCGGCAGCCTTTGGGTGCGTTGCCCAGTAGAGGCAGCAAAAAAGGTGGCCGGAAGCGGCCGGCTCCTAGTGGGCTGGGTCGCTGCCCGCGTCAAGCTGCTCGAGCCGAGGCCCTTGCGGTGTTACCGCTGCATGGAGCTCGGCCATGTAGGCAAAGTGTGCACGGGAAGTACCGATCGTAGTGGCCTATGTCACCGATGCGGTCAGCCCGGGCACAAGGCGGCGACATGTGCGGCAATACCACATTGTGCCATCTGTGCCAATGGAGGCAAAAAGGCCGACCATAGGATGGGGGGTCGAGCATGCTCCCCCCCCAAAAAGAAGAAGAAACAGGGCACGGCTGTTGCTACTTCTGTGGCCAAGCCGATAACAGCCCGCCGCCCCGCTACGCGGGATAGGGAGGAGTTGATGGACTCGTGAGTGTCCAAAGTCTCCTCCATTGTGTATAGTTCTGTATATAGTGTAAATATATTGTGTGTGTCTATAAATAATATGTGTAATTTTATATTTGATGGGAGTCTTGTCTGAAAACGCTTGCCGGGCGGGCTCTGCCCGCGGTAAGTTTTTGTACATAGCAACTGGCGGCCCTGTTCTATCATGGGCGGCGGGTGCGGGGGCATCTGCCGTCTCATAAAGAACGCTCTAAGAGCCCTATAAGGTGAAAGACGCTCACGTGTTCCTGAGCGCCTTTTGCACTAACTAAGTTGAGAAAGGGGAGGGAACTACTTCGTCCCAGCCCCTAAATGTTGACGGAGCCTGTTAATTGAGGCTATTGCCGGCGATATCACGGAAGAATGCTCGCGCGTACCCGTGGTCTCGCCACTAAGGCACTGGAAGGAACTCTATGGGGTTTTAGTGAGTAGGAGTCTCACATAACCTCCTCTGTGCCCCCCGGCACCGGGAGGTATCCATGACGGATTTCCCCATATAAAAAAAAAAAAAAAAAAGGTTAGGTTAGGTTAGGTTAGGTTAGGTTAGGTTAGGTTAGGTTAGGTTAGGTTAGGTTAGGTTAGGTTAGGTTAGGTTAGGTTAGGTTAGGTTAGGTTAGGTTAGGTTAGGTTGAGGTTGTTTCGACACGCATCTGAGTACCTAAGTGATCGCTGGCGATTTAATCTCATCAAACCCACGGAGGCGCATCTTTCGAGACCATCCCCACGGATATCCGTTGAGTAATTTTAAAGTTATTGTTGTTTTTCGTTGTTTTTTGTAAATTCTGTGTTTTTTTGGTGTTTTTTCGTCTATTTTTGTGTCTGTTTCTTTTTGGAGCTGCCTAAGGGTGGCCTGTTCATATTTATTCGGTGTCTCTCGTCGAGGGCCAACAAAATAAGTGCGTTTGGCTGTAGTCTCGACCATTTTTCTTTATAAATCTTTGCTTTTTCGTAGTTTTCTTGTAATTTCGTGTTTTTTCGACTTATTTCTTGTATATATTTGTTTAAAAAACCACTTTTAGGTGGTACATTCTAACTTATTTTGTATGCCCCGGCGAGGGCTTCTAAATTGTATATAGTTCTATAGGTTTGTAGTATATATTTTATAAATTTTGTGTGATTTTCTTCCAAATTTTGTTAATTATTAGTATTTTTTTTTTCTTTTTTTTTTTTTTTTTTTTTTTTTAAAGTGTAGTAGTTTTCTTTAAAGTTTGCCAACTCTACTCGGCTGTAAGTGTTGTGTGACTACCTTGGAATATACCGCGCTTAGCTGCATATAACAAGGTATAGAAGGCACGTGTAGGTGACACACCCATGGGGGTGATAGCTGAAATTTATGGTGTTTCTGAGTATTTTTGACCATCTAAACAATGGAGAAGGCTTTTAAGCCAACGAAGAAAGCCATAGTGTTTCCGGAGGACACGGACCATTCCGACGTCGATATAGAGGTTGAAGTCGAGGAATCGATGTCGAACCCCCCGGAGACTAAGACCAAGGGAAAAAGGCCGCATCCGATTCCGGAAACGGACGAAGATGAGGAGCCCGCTCCTAGTCAAAAAATAAATACGGCCCGCAGAGGCGGAAAGGCCCTGCATCACATGGGCATTTCAGGAGCAAGAGCGCAATTAAGATTGCCAGAGGAGTGGGAAGAAGAACAGGAGGAAGAAGAAAAGAACGGCGAGGGTGCCGAAAGCGCCATAGAAACAATAAAAAAGGCGATACTAAACCTCACGGAGGACATTTCCAGGTCATCCAACCTAAATGGCCGAGTTCGTTCCTCCATGAATAAGGCCTGCGCGGAAATCGAGTGCGCCATGGAGGACCTCGACGATAGTAAGTCTCTCAAAAGACTAAAGGCCGACAATAAGCGCATGCGGGAGGAGCTCGCACATTGTCGGACGGAAATGAAGGCCCTACGAGTAGCCTTCTCAGAGAGGAAGAAGGAGGAGAAGACTACTCGCTCCGAAATGCCTAATCTCCCGGACGTGCTGGCTGTTGCCCTAAAAGAACTGGGGGACGGTCTAAGGAAGGAGTTAACTATAACTGTGGGGAACATGGTGGATGCACGTATTGCGCAGGCTGGTTTGCCGCCCGTCGAACAACCCCGACGCCCAACTCTAGCGGCAGACCGCCGGAGAGAGGCGTTGTCCACCGTGTCCCCGGCAAAGACCACCGCTGCTGCTGAGCGGCCACCTCGGGCTGCTGCCAAACTGGATCGACCCAAAACTAACTTTGAGAAGGAACCAATACCTTCCACCTCAGCCGATCCAGCTACCTTATCATGGGCTGAAGTGGTCAGCAAAAAGAAGAAGGCCACAAAAGCTACCCCGGCTATACCACCGTCGAAAAAGCCAGCACCACCCAAAGTGCTACAGGCCCCTCAAACCGCCGCCATTGTGGTGGCGCTGAAACCCGAGGCCGAGGCTACCTACGCCTCAATTATGGCAAAGGCGACCACCAGCCTAAAGCTAGCCGAAATAGGGCTGGAACACGTAAAGGTGCGCAAAACCGCAACGGGAGCTCGAATGATCGAGATCCCAGGCGTGAACAACGGAAGAGCAGCTGATATGCTTCAGAAAAGAATATCCGATCTGGTGGGTGATGTGGCCGACGTATATAGGCCCATCAAGATGGCTGAGCTGAGGATCGTTGGACTGGATGAATCCGTCACCCCGGAAGCTGTAGAGGCCGCGATCGTAACTGCTGCCGGCTGCGAGGCCTCCCAGGTCAAAGCTGGGAGGATCGGAGAATCCCATTATAACGGAACGTGCTCGACCATTGTACGCTGTCCAGTGACATCGGCAAATGTCTTGCTCAAGGCGGGGCGCCTCTTGGTGGGCTGGTCGGCTGCCCGAGTCATCGGGAGAGAAGGACCCCTAAGGTGTTACCGATGCTACGGCACCGGTCACACCAGTGCTCTCTGCCCCTCTCTGGTGGACAGGAACGAGCTGTGTCTCCGATGCAGCCAACCGGGACATCGCAGGGCCAACTGCACAGAAAAAGAACCATTCTGTGCAGTATGTCACGCAGCCAAGAAGCCTGCTGCACATAACATGGGAGGACAACATTGTTACCCCCCGACATCACGAGGGAAGGTGCAGCAACGTGGAACTGCCACCGCCACAGCTGCACAACATGCTACGACGGGACAAAGCATGGACACGTAGATGCCAGTACAACCACAGCTTAAACTACTCCAGAGTAACGGAAACCATTCTGCCCGAGCACAAGACCTGCTCATGCAAGCTATGGCAGAATGGCACATCGACGTGGTTGTGGTGGCGGAGCCCTATTTTGTCCCTCCCCAGTCCAACTGGATAGGAGCTACAGATGGGAGTGTGGCCGTAGTGGTGCCAACACAAGGCAACAACCCACTGGTGGAAATCAGTAGAGGGCCGGGCTACGCAATGGCCAGATTGGGAGAGGTCACTATCCTTGGAGGATACTTCTCTCCCAATCAGCCACTACGGGCATTTGAACAATACCTGGACGAGATTGGAGAAATAATTAGAAGGACTGCGCCCTCGAAGTTACTTGTCCTGGGCGACCTGAACGCCAAAAGCGTGGCGTGGGGCTGTCCTGGGACTGACTCCAGGGGCGCAGCCCTGAACGACTGGATTATACGGTACGACCTAAGTGTGTTGAATCGGGGAGGTGTTAACACGTGTGTCAGAAGACAGGGAGGATCAATCGTGGACATCTCGCTTGCAGAGCCCACCACTGCGTCGCGAGTCCACGGTTGGCGAGTCCTTGAGCACACTGAGACCCTCTCCGACCACAAATATATCGTCATGAGTCTCTCTTTGGGGAACGGACCCTCAAACCACCGTAGAGGGAACCGCAATCTGTTCCCCAAATGGAGACTCACTGGCTTGGACAAAGACTTAGCAGAAGAGGCTGCCATAATCCAGTCATGGCAGACCCCTTTATCCCAGGATATGGATATCGAGTCGCGAGCTGCACACTTCCGTACAGCCCTCACTGCGGTGTGCGACGCAGCGATGCCTCGTGCGAGACGGCTGCACCCCAGGAAACAGGTGTATTGGTGGACGGAAGAGATAGCTGTCCTCCGCTATGCCTGCAACCGCGCTCGCCGAGCCTACACGAGATGTCGGCGTCGAAGGCACACCGCTGAAGAAGAAGACCAGCTCCATGAGGCCCTCCGGACGGCAAAACAGAGCCTCTCGAAAGAAATTGCTCGGAGAAAGGATGAAGCGAGGGAAGAGTTCCTGGCGACCCTGGACAGAAACCCGTGGGGGAGACCGTACAAACTTGTACGCAACAAGCTTAAACATGCTCCCCCAACGGAATCCATGAATCCAAACCTCCTGGAAAGAGTAGTCAGGGACCTATTTCCTCCTGAGCAGGAAATCATCCCTCCGGGCGGCACTGTGCTGCTGTTGGACACGGATAGCCCAGAGGAACCGAATCCTCTCATAAGCGATACGGAGTTGCAACACGCGACTGAAAAAATTAAAAATACCAAAAAGGCGCCTGGACCTGATGGGGTGCCAGGGAGAGTTGTAGCCATCGCGCTGGAACACCTGGGCAGTTGTTTGACGGACCTCTTCAACGACTGCCTCAGGACGGGGACCTTCCCGCGATTATGGAAGGAGGGACGGCTCTGCCTTCTGAGGAAAGAGAGTCGCCCAGCTGACTCTCCCGCTGGCTACAGACCTCTGGTACTCCTCGACGAGGTCGGTAAAATGTTAGAGAGAATCTTGGCCCGCCGCATCACTGACCACCTATGCGCGTCTGGTCCTAATATCAACGATAACCAGTTCGGGTTCCGGCCAGGATTCTCAACTATGGATGCGCTCACCTCCTTAGAGAGTTTTATCAAACACGCTGCCGAACGAGGGGAGAGTGTCGTGGCAGTATCTCTCGACATTGCCAACGCCTTCGGCACCCTCCCTTATCCGATCATAAAAGAGGCCTTCCGCTTTCACAACTTTCCGGGGTATCTCACCAGAATCCTGGAGAGCTACCTCACGGAGCGGAAGGTCCTCTATGTAGAAACCGGAAACAGGATGAAGCACCGGGCCATGGCCTGCGGAGTACCACAGGGCTCTGTGCTCGGGCCCATTCTGTGGAATATCGGGTTTGACTGGATACTAAGGGGAGCCCAACTTCCCCGTATGGCCACCATATGCTACGCGGACGACACTATGGTGGCGGTACGGGGAAAAGATCACAGGGAAACGTTCAGGAGAGCCGAGGTTGCCACTGAACTTACGATGAGCCGAATCAAGCTGCTCGGACTAAAAGTAGCCTCGGAAAAATGCGAGGCCATAGTATTTGGAGGCAGCCGATGGCCCACTAGAAACAAGCTCATTAGAACCCCGGAGGGACCGATCCAGATTAAGCCCCACATAAAATATCTGGGACTTACTCTGGATCGAAAATGGAATTTTGAAGAACATTTCCGCAGGCTTGCCCCCCGAATAGTCGGGGCTGCCTCGGCCCTGGGCCGCCTGCTGCCCAATGTGGGTGGACCAGGGTCGACGTGCCGACGGCTGTACGCGGGGGTAGTCCGAAGCATGGCCCTCTACGGTGCCCCGGTATGGGCCCCCCGGCTCAACACCAAAAACAAACCGTTTCTCCGCCGGCCGCAACGAGTGGTTGCCCAGAGAATTGTCAGGGCGTACAGAACTACAGCACACTCCGCATCGTGCCTCCTTGCATGCACCCCCCCGTGGGAAATTGAGGCGTGCGTACTAGCGGGGAGGTACCAGATAAAAACGGACTATAGAACACGCGGAGTACGCCCTGACCCGGCCGAACTGAGACGACAAGACAGGTTGGCTGGAGAAATGCTCAGGGAGAGATGGCAGGAATTGCTGGAGAACTCCCCCTATGGAACCCGAACCATAGAGGGAATCCTACCAGCTATCAACGGGTGGTTGGACAGGAAGCATGGGCTAATGACATATAGGCTCACGCAGGTAATGACCGGACATGGATGTTTCGGTCATTACCTGCAAAAAATCGGAAGGGAACCGTCAACAGTGTGTGCGGAGTGTGGTTTCCCAGACGACACGGCCCAGCACACACTGGAAGAGTGTCCACGATGGGACCAGGATAGGATGGGCATAACAGCCAAATTTGGAAGAGACCTGTCGCTGAGCAGCCTTGTGCCCAAAATGCTGCTCAGCGAAGACAACTGGGACACCTTGAGCGCCTTCTGCGAGAAGGTGCTATCGGAGAAAGAAATAGCGGAAAGAGATCGAGAAGATGATGAAGACGCTCCTCTAATAAGGAAAAGAAGACCCCAGCGGAGACGGAGGCAATACGCATCCTCCGCCTTCGCTCCACGGTAAAGGCCCCTGGAAGAAATAAATAAACTAAGGGGAGGAGTCGTGGATGAAATGTCCATGACGACCCCACGGCCCTCTCCATATTAGTGCAGATGGACAACCCGGAGTGGGGTTTAGTGGGTATTCCCCTCCCTCCCTCATACTAAATGAGGTGTAGACGAGGGGTGAGTCCCACATAACCCCCCTTAGCCTGGGAGGTATGCGTAAAGGCATTCCCCACTCCGAAAACAAAAAAAAAAAAAAAAAAAAAGGTTAGGTTAGGTTAGGTTAGGTTAGGTTAGGTTAGGTTAGGTTAGGTTAGGTTAGGTTAGGTTAGGTTAGGTTAGGTTAGGTTAGGTTAGGTTAGGTTAGGTTAGGTTAGGTTAGGTTAGGTTAGGTTAGGTTAGGTTAGGTTAGGTTAGGTTAGGTTAGGTTAGGTTAGGTTAGGTTAGGTTAGGTTAGGTTAGGTTAGGTTAGGTTAGGTTAGGTTAGGTTAGGTTAGGTTAGGTTAGGTTAGGTTAGGTTAGGTTAGGTTAGGTTAGGTTAGGTTAGGTTAGGTTAGGTTAGGTTTTTTTTTTTTTTTTTTTTTTTTTTTTGCGGTTGGAGGAGTAAAACCCTTTATGGGTACCACCGCCCCGAGATGCGGTGGTTATGCCCGACTCCCTCTGGGAAGGTGGCCCAGCGGTTTACGTGCAAAACATCTCCCCCTTTCTAAAATCCCCTGATATATAGGGTCAGGGACCTTATATAACTTCAATTAATATCTAACGTTCTCGGGATATAAATTCAGTATTTTACTTAAAATTAAATTTGTCTCTCTTATTCTCTATATATACCTGGGTATACACACAAGCAAGAGAGTCATAATTAAAAACATACAAATTCGGACTATCACAATTATCACATAGATTGCGAGTACAACAAAACACATAAATCCTTTTTAATAAAGACACAATATAATAATTACAATACAATTAATTAGTTTTATTCTTTTTTATTTCTACTTGCTACTCTCCCAGCCAAATCTGTACAAAATTTTATGAATATCGCTCTAATGTTTCTGTTTTCAACGATACTACTCAGACTTTCCCTTTCAATTTTTACGCCCATTACCATCTCTGTTTCGAATCTCTCTCTGCCATAAACAGGGCAGTCCACAATAATATGTACAATGCTTTCGCTCTCATTTGGGTCACACAGACACGCTGGGCTCTCTTTGCAGTGGAAGCGGTGTAAGTACTCCGAGAACCCCCCGTGTCCCGTAAAAACCTGCGTCATAGTTCCGGTTGGTTTCAAGTCCTTCAAAATCTTAAAAGCCAAAATTGCATCCGAGAAGAACATCTTGGTTACAGAAGCTGTCTCACCCGACTTATATCTCCGGTTCCACTCCTCAAGTGATTCCTTACGGATCGTTCGTTTGATGAATGAAATCGGGCATTTGTCGTAGTCGGGTCTAGTCTTCATATTCAAAGCCGCTTCCTTAGCCAACCGATCGGCTCGTTCGTTGCCTGCTAGACCCACGTGAGCCTTTATCCACAACAAGTCGACAGTCTTGCCTTGACCTTTGCAGCTTCTCAGGTTTCTTCTAACTTCGATAGCAAGGGGATGGGTTGAGCTATTGTCAATTATTGTTTGAAGCGAAGACCTCGAGTCGCTGAAAATGCCAAAGCTGGCTTCAGGGCGTTTCAATATCATGTCTGTAGCTCTATGTAAGGCGAGTAGCTCAGCCTGATATACAGAGCAGTGATGTGACAGCTTCAGCTTCTTCGACTTTGTCTCGGTGTCCTCATTCCATATGGATATTCCTGCTCCGACCTTCCCCTCAATTTTACTTCCATCTGTAAAAATACGTACTGCATAGTTATCATGGGTATCCATTTGCTCCTGATCTACCACATCGATGAATTTTAAGCTAATATGTTTTGCAGGGTGTAGTGAGTCTGCAAATGAACCCATCTCTTCTGTCTCGTTCAATCTATCTGTTCGAAGGTTTTTCTTTGCTTCATAAAGGGCCGCTGCTTCTCTTATCCTTAAGTCGAGCGGCAGTAGTCTGGCCAGCACTAATGCAGAATTTAATGAGACAGTTCGATAGGCTTTACAGAGTTTTTGTGCGAATCCTCGTTGAACTACATTTAGTTGTTTTTGTATGCCTAGTTTACAAACTGCCGGTGCCCAAGCACTGGCCGCGTAGAGAATCACGGGTTCCACCACAGCCGTGTAAATAGTCCTAATGATTTCTGGATGGAGGCCCCAGCTTATCCTGGCAGCTCTGGACAATTGCTTGTAAATATTTAATGCTTTTTTACAAGCGTAGGCTGCGTGGCTGTTAAACGTCAGTTTGTCGTCAATTATAAGCCCCAGGATTTTAAACTCATGCAAAATTCGAACACCGATCCCACCCATGCTCAGAAGTGGTGTGTCATATTTCAGTTTCCGTGTTAAGACCATTGCGTTGGTTTTATGTGGCGCAAAACTTAACTTATTTTTAACACCCCACTTCTGAACATGAGCAAGGGCGGCGTTCGCCTCCTGCTGCACCTCCAAAGCCGTATCCCCATCAAATACCAGCACCACATCATCGGCAAACGCTTGGCAATAGAAACCCAGCTCGTATAGCTCTTTAAGTAGCGGGTCAAGCAGTAAATTCCAAAGAATCGGACCCCCGATTGAGCCCTGTACGCATCCTTTGGATGTTTGCCTCTCGACTTCTTCTCCGGCGTATCGCACCTTCACTCTTCTATTTCGGAGGTAACTATCTAGTAGTCTTCTGATATTCACAGGACATGCCTCCTCGGCAAGTCTGACTCTTATTTGGGGCCACCATGCATTGTCAAAAGCCCCCTCTATGTCTAAAGATATCATAGTTATTAGTTTCTTGTTAGCTAGCTTTTTACGTATATATTGTATTAAGACATAGAGAGAGTCCTCTGTACTCCTTTGGGGCATAAATCCAAATTGAAGAGGGCTCAATTTTGGAACAAGATGCCACTTTATTCTCCCTACCATCATTTTCTCGAGCACCTTTCCTAGTACAGGCAATAAACCAATTGGCCTATACGATTTGGGCTCAGTATAGTTCACCTTTCCTGGTTTCCTTAATACGACCACCGTTGCCTCTTTCCAGATATTTGGGAAATGGCTTAGATTTAAGCATCTATTTGCCAGTGACAGATAAAGTTCGGGATCGTGTTCTATTACGTGTTTACATATATCGGCTGTAAATCCGTCCGAACCCGGGGCTTTTTTGTGACTAAAGCTATTCACCGCGGCTTTTAGCTCCTCAAGGGTAAACGGTGGGTCATGATATTCATTATGACTCAGATCGTTTATTTGGTTAGCATTTTCTCTAATCCGCTGGTGATGCGGGTTGTCGTGTTCTATCTGATCTTCCGGGTAGAAAGTTTCCGCAATCAATATTGCAGACTCCCTCTGCCCTAAAACCTTGCCCTCTTTGATCAATAGCAGATCTTCTTGCCTTTTGGTTGTCCTTCCTATCACCCGATATATTCCTTCCCACAATCCTTCTCTGTCCTGTTTTTCACAGAAATGCTTCCAACTATCCACTTGTGCCTTTTTCGCTTTATGTTCATAATTTTCTTTCATTTGCAGGTATTCATCAACAACCTTCTGCCGTCGGATTGGTGCCGCACATCGGATTCTGCGCTTCCTGGTAAGGACCTCCTTCTTCAGGGTGGCGAGTTCTTCTGACCACCATGGTAAGTTAAGTTTATTATTAGTTTTATATTTAGGTATATTATCGTTGCATGTCTGTTCAATGGTGTTTATATATCTTTTCGTAACTTCTTCTAATTCGCACATATTCTTCGTATTATTTACTTCAGGTATGTCTAACTTAATTTCTTCTAGCAATTGGGTCAGCTTCTCATGAAACTGATTCCAATTAGCTTTTTTGGTGTTATATAATCTTGTTGTTCTCTTTACCTTTAGTCCTTTTGCCCTAGTTAGTCCAATTTTGAATGTAATCACATTGTGATCCGAGCTTGTGATTTCTTCCTCCACCTTCCAGTCCTTAACCAGGTTAAGCAGGTCCGATGAGCAAGCCGTAATATCGACGTAGCTGGTATAGCTTCTGTTTCCTCTAACCGTATTAAATGTTGGTATATCCCCGTGGTTGAGTACCTCCAAACTCATTTCTCCTAGGGTCCCTGCTACCTCCTCTCCCCGAATGTCGACCTTCGCACTTCCCCACCACGTACTTTTTGCGTTTGCATCTCCTCCTATAATCAGGTTTCCTGGTCCGAGATTTCTTTCTATCCTCTTCAGTTGTTCCATGTAAGGTTCTATTGGTATATTTGGTTCCAGGTAGAATGAGACAACGGTTATCTTCCATGCACTTGTCCTCAACTTTACTACTACAATGTTCGGTGTCGTATATTCAGGGCATAGTACGACGTCAATTTCATCATTGAATACGGCAATCGCTGATTTAATAGGGCCATTCCCTTGATTAGCGCATTGGAAGATTTTAACACCCTTGTAGTCCCTCATTCTGCCTAGTCCTCCAACATAAGGTTCTTGCAGTAGGGCAAAGGCGATCCTGTTTTTGTTTGCCTCAATCATAATTTCCTGAGTTGCCAGTTGCTTTCGTTGAAGGTTAGCCTGGGCGACAACGTATGGTTTCATGGTGGGTATAGACGTTTTGTCTCTGTGAACCACTTTAGCAATAAGCTGTTTTGCTTCTAGCGAGCTTATCCCACTTTATCCTGATCGCGCATTCTTGACTGAAGGCGTTGTGCTGTGTGTTGTCCATCTTGGCCTGGGTACAGTTACAACACGATGGGATTTTACCCGCAACCCAGTCGGAACACTTTTCTTTCATATGCGGACCCCCACAATGACTACATTTTTCTTGTGATTCTTTGCAGAATCTTCTACCATGTCCAAAACCAAGGCAGATAGAGCACTGCATTAAGGGGGTTTGGTCCGCAACTCTAACTCTTTGGAGATCTATGTGAGCATATCCAGATTCCGTCAAGCGCCGCCAAATTATGGAAGACGTCCTCATCACTATATGACATGTGTGTGGGTTTCTCGTGCGTTTCTTAAACGCTATTTCTACTTTAGAGTTGTGCTCTTCCAGGTCTTTAAAGATTTCCTTATTCTGATTTTTAAGGGCACTGAGAATGTCTTCGTCACTATTGTATGTGAATACGTCCTTGAAGACAACAAGAGGGTCCTTGTTTGTTATATCCTCTACGTTTAGGTGCTCCTTTACTTCACTCAGTCTATCTTTTATTCTTCTCCTTTCCTCTTCCGTCCTACAGCTCATTATTATTTTTCTGTCTTTTGCTTTTCTTATCCTTTCCACCGTTACACCTTCTGTCTTAGCGTTTACGGCTTCCCTTATTCTGTTTAGGACCTCCTCTCCGGTTTCTGTTTCATTTTTGGCAGTTACGACTATAGAGTGAAGTGCGGTCTGTCCAGGAAACTGCCCTCTGTTGACTGAGGCTGCCGCGTCAGCGTATGTTTTACCTTCCAGGATTTCGCACTTACTCTCTATAGTGTCTTTTAATTTATCAATTTTTTCATTATTCTCTTGTATTAGTTTAGCATGTTTTTCCAGCGTATTTATTAGATCGTTTTCCATTTTTTTCTTTTCTTTTTCTTCCACTGTACTTTCTATCGTTTGGTCTTCTATGTATTGAATTGGTGTAGACTCATGTTTGCCCGTCGTGGATCCAAATTTCCTTTCCCCTACCCCCACTCGTCTATTTTCTGACTCTTTCACCAAAGTGTAAAGCCTTTCTACTGCCTCTATAACAGCGGCCTTTATTTCCTTCTTTAGATTTCTACTGTCATTAATGTGAAGTTTTGCTCTCATCAGGCAGGCTTTTGCTTCTGTTATCTTATCTTTGTAGACCTGTGCCTGCTTGGGTGATAATTTGTCGGCCAATGCTGTGGGTTTTTTGTTTTGTTGGTCAGTAACTTTATGTGTGACCGATAAAGTCTGTATTTGGCTCGGTGATATAATCCGAGCTTCTATTTCACCAATGCTTCGCCGAACCGTTTTCTGAATGTCTTTATTCGAGGGACCTGCCCTGTGAATGTCTTCCATCTCCTCTCCCTGTGAAGGGGGTGTCTGGTTCTTAACAGATGTCATTATCTTCTTTGGCGTTCTATACCCAAACATGTTGCAGGGGTGTCAATAAATCTAGAGATTTCCGTCAAGAGAACAGGATTTTATATAATGGAGACGGAAAAGTCCACAGAATTACAGCTGAACCCAGAACCAAAATGTCTCCGAACTAATCAAAATTAAGACGCTATCTGGTGAGTCTCAATTAAAACTGTCAATAATTAAAGCTAACTTACACAATTCATAAAATAAATAACAATGAAAATAAAACAAATCTATATCAACGTACAATATAAACAATATCACAGTCGTTTCTATATATATATATATATATATGTCAATTAAAAGGTAAAATAAGAATACTCAACAAAACGTATAAACAATAAAATGTCAATAAAACAACAGTCATAAAGTTAACAATAATTCTAAATCAATACATGTAAATTATATAAATATAGTGCAATTACAAATGGTACAATTTAAATATATAAAAGTAATTTTACAATAAAATAACTTAAAATTAATGATTATATAAGTTTTATATACTCTACATAGAGGGCGTCTAAGATATACAATAAAATAATATATCTCTACATATAGTCATATGCCAATTAAAATTAAAAATTTTATATCAAATATGTCAATTCAAACAATAATAATAAAACATCATACTGAATTTCAAGTCTATATAGAGTACGTCTGTCTAAAAATAGTACAATAATAACTTATACCAATATAAAATATTTATGGGCCTACACCGTTTGGTGAGAGCCGGTCAAATACTACTAAATTTTGTATTTTATAATTTTTTGTCTCTATGTAGAGCTACTTTGAAATCCACAAAGTATGACTTAATTCCCTCTATAAATTGACGGTTTTCGCGTCCAAATCGGACAATCCCGCGCGAAGTTACGGCAATTTTAAAATTTTCAAAATGGCTGTCGATCTGTCATACAGGCATCAGAACTCTCTGTAACTTGGGCAAATTTTCTCGTATTGGTACGGAATTTTCAATGAAACATATGCAGTCACCTCCTCTATTACCTCCACGTGTAAAATCAGGGGGGATTTTTTCCTCTCTCTACATAGAGATTTTATCCTCCACAACGAGGGACTACACAACGATGCTATAGTCGAGAAAATGAGCGCGAATGGACCACCCAAACCAAAGTTATAGCTATCTGAAAATTTTAAAGATGGCGGCCAATATGGCGGCCACAGACTTAACTTCGGAACCCTTTGGGCTAGACTACCCGTGTTTGGTATCGTTCGATCTGTCTATTTTAGCTTTTTTGAGCTGTGGGCGTTAATTCGCGCCCCTGCCAACCCTCGATTTAATTTACACAAAAAACACTATATTTTACCTTAAATTAAGCTTATTAAATACAATGGTTTAGAAATTTCGAAAAAAAAATTATGTGTTGTGGTTCTGTGTATTTGGGGGATTTTTTGGTGGTACTATCTAATCGTTGTGATAGGTATTTCAGGCACCACGTGGCAAACTACAATTTTCAAAAAATCCCCACTCCGAAATTACCGTACATTTCTTTTTGGAATTTTTAATATAAATAGTCCTAATTAATATCTATCTATTTTAATAATAAAATCACTATGTTACCGATCGCTTTTAAATGATATAATTTTTCAAATTTTTTGAATTTAGTGTAAAGTCAATAACTTTTTGTCTAAATAACTTTTTTGCTATCAGAAAACTGTTCCAACCTGGTCTCGTTGCGGTGCGTGCGATTTCGTTGTCGCACAATGTTGATATGCTTCGGATCCTCGACCTCGTGGCACGTGGTAGTTGTTTTTTTGGCGTTATTTTCCCACAAAGAGTGGCGGGAAAATTCGGGAAAGGGATGATTTCCCTAAAGCTCGTTCGGGCGCATCCAATAACGTATTGAAACCAATACCTCGTCGCGATAAAACTCAAAATATATCACTTTGAATATTTTAGATTTCACAATTTTCACTTTTTTTTAAATATCTTCATGAAATTTTCACCGATTTTCATTTACTTTGCACCATCAAATAGAGCAAATTTTTCTGCGTGTTTTAATATATAATACTTCTATGTAACGTAATTTTTTACCACTTCTGTGATTTTTAAGGCTTAATTCGACCGCGGAGCAGCCTTTTTACAACTTTAGCGTGTGCTCTCGGGACGGAGCGGTGCGCGGTACTGGGTTAGGTTAGGTTAGGTTAGGTTAGGTTAGGTTAGGTTAGGTTAGGTTAGGTTAGGTTAGGTTAGGTTAGGTTAGGTTAGGTTAGGTTAGGTTAGGTTAGGTTAGGTTAGGTTAGGTTAGGTTAGGTTAGGTTAGGTTAGGTTAGGTTAGGTTAGGTTAGGTTAGGTTAGGTTAGGTTAGGTTAGGTTAGGTTAGGTTAGGTTAGGTTAGGTTAGGTTAGGTTAGGTTAGGTTAGGTTAGGTTAGGTTAGGTTAGGTTAGGTTAGGTTAGGTTAGGTTAGGTTAGGTTAGGTTAGGTTAGGTTAGGTTAGGTTAGGTTAGGTTAGGTTAGGTTAGGTTAGGTTAGGTTAGGTTAGGTTAGGTTAGGTTAGGTTAGGTTAGGTTAGGTTAGGTTAGGTTAGGTTAGGTTAGGTTAGGTTAGGTTAGGTTAGGTTAGGTTAGGTTAGGTTAGGTTAGGTTAGGTTAGGTTAGGTTAGGTTAGGTTAGGTTAGGTTAGGTTAGGTTAGGTTAGGTTAGGTTAGGTTAGGTTAGGTTAGGTTAGGTTAGGTTAGGTTAGGTTAGGTTAGGTTAGGTTAGGTTAGGTTAGGTTAGGTTAGGTTAGGTTAGGTTAGGTTAGGTTAGGTTAGGTTAGGTTAGGTTAGGTTAGGTTAGGTTAGGTTAGGTTAGGTTAGGTTAGGTTAGGTTAGGTTAGGTTAGGTTAGGTTAGGTTAGGTTAGGTTAGGTTAGGTTAGGTTAGGTTAGGTTAGGTTAGGTTAGGTTAGGTTAGGTTAGGTTAGGTTAGGTTAGGTTAGGTTAGGTTAGGTTAGGTTAGGTTAGGTTAGGTTAGGTTAGGTTAGGTTAGGTTAGGTTAGGTTAGGTTAGGTTAGGTTAGGTTAGGTTAGGTTAGGTTAGGTTAGGTTAGGTTAGGTTAGGTTAGGTTAGGTTAGGTTAGGTTAGGTTAGGTTAGGTTAGGTTAGGTTAGGTTAGGTTAGGTTAGGTTAGGTTAGGTTAGGTTAGGTTAGGTTAGGTTAGGTTAGGTTAGGTTAGGTTAGGTTAGGTTAGGTTAGGTTAGGTTAGGTTAGGTTAGGTTAGGTTAGGTTAGGTTAGGTTAGGTTAGGTTAGGTTAGGTTAGGTTAGGTTAGGTTAGGTTAGGTTAGGTTAGGTTAGGTTAGGTTAGGTTAGGTTAGGTTAGGTTAGGTTAGGTTAGGTTAGGTTAGGTTAGGTTAGGTTAGGTTAGGTTAGGTTAGGTTAGGTTAGGTTAGGTTAGGTTAGGTTAGGTTAGGTTAGGTTAGGTTAGGTTAGGTTAGGTTAGGTTAGGTTAGGTTAGGTTAGGTTAGGTTAGGTTAGGTTAGGTTAGGTTAGGTTAGGTTAGGTTAGGTTAGGTTAGGTT